>JAGIQG010000037.1:18438511-18461011 GCA_024679065.1 Sphyrna mokarran
CCTCTGCCTCCTCCCTTTCCCTCCCACTCCCTTCCTTCCTCACTACGCACCTCTGCCCTCACTCACTCCCTCCTCTGCTCCCTTCCTCCTACCCTCCCTCCTCCTCTCTGCCATGCTCAGTCCCTCTCTTGCCCTCCCCCTTCCTTGCTCCCTCCCCACTCCCTCGCTCTGTCCCTCCCCCCTTCCTCGCTGGCTCTGTCCCTTCCCCCCTCCCTCGCTCGCTCTGTCCCTCACCTCCCTCCCTCCCTCGCTCTGTCCCTACCTCTGCACTGTGATCTGCACTGCCTGCTGTGGTTGAATAGCCGCCTGTCTCCTCTCTGTGTTGCAGGTTAACGAAGTTGAAGGGGAAGTTCACTGCGTCGTGTGTGCTTCCAGCGAACTCGGTGAAACCGGGGTGCCTGACGGAGCAGCAGAGTGTTCGAGAGAAGCTGAACCCTCCCACTCCCAGTATCTACGTAGGTCTCACTCCCAAATCTCCCGCATTGCATCCCCCGCCGCCCTGGGGTGCCCCCTTCTTCCCCCGGGGGCGCTCCGTCCACTTCCACTCCCTGGGGGTGCTCCTCCCTCTCCTCCCCGGGGGCGCACCTCCTTCTCCCCTGGGGGGGGGCTCCCCCTTCTCTCCCAGGGCATTCCCCCCCCGTCCTCCCCAAGGGGGGCTCCCCCACTCCACTCCAACAGGGGCGCTCCCCCCTTTTCCTCTGCGGAGGCGCTCCCAGGGGGTACTCCCCCCCCTCCGCTAGCGGGCATTTCACATCACCCCTCCTCCCTCCCAGACTGTCTCTCTTTCTCTCTCTCTTCGCCCCCCAATACTCTTTTTCTCTGTCCCCCCAATCTCCTGTCTCTCTTCGGTAAGATTGAAGTTTACGACGTTCCCCCCACCCGTCCATCCCATTCTCTTCTATCTCGTCCACCCATATCTCTCACTCTCAGGCCCCCCCCAGCTCTCCTGCCCCTTCTCTCTTCTCTGCCCTCCTCTCTCTCTCTTGCTCTCGCCCCCCCCCCCCCCTCTCTCTTTCTCTCTGCCCCCCCCACCTCTCTCTCTCTCTGGCCCCCCCACTCTCTCTCTTGCCACCCCCACTCTCTCTTCTCTTGCCCCACCCACTCTCTTTCTCTGCCCCCCCACTCTCTCTCTCTGACCCACCACTCTCTCTCTCTGCCCCCCATCTCTCTCTCGCTCTCTCGCACCCCATTCTCTCTTTCGTCTGCCCCCTATCTCTCCTCGGTGAATCTCTCTCTCTCCCTCCTCTTGCCCTCTCTCTGGCCCTCCTCTCTCTGGCCCTCTCTCTCTCTCTTTCTGCCTCCCCCTCCTCTGCCCCTCTCTCTCCTCTCTCTGGCCTCCTCTCTCTTTCTTTTTCCTTCTTTTTTTGCCCTCTCTATCTCCTCTCTCTCTCTCTTCTCTCTTGCCCTCTCTCTTCTCTCTCCTCTCTGCCCCCCGCTTTCTCTTGCCCCCCTCTCCTCTCTCTCTCTGTCTCTCTCTAGCTGTACTCTCTCTCTCTGGCTCTCTCTCTCGTCCTCGCTCTCTCTGTTTCTCTCTCTCTGTCTCTCTCTATCTGTAATCTCTCTCCGTTCCTCTCTCTCTCTGTCCTCTCTCCCTCTTCCTCTCTCTCTCTTGTCCTCTCTCTCTTGTCCTCTCTCTCTCTGTCCTCTTCTCTCTCTGTCCTCTCCTCTCTGTCCTCTCTCTCTCTGTCCTCTTCTCCTCTGCCCTCTCTCTCCTCGCCCTCTCTATCTCTGCCCTCTCTCTCTTCGGCACTCTCTCTCTCTGCCACTTCTCTCTCTGCCCTCTCTCTCTTGCCCTCTCTTCTCTGCACTCTCTCTGACCTCTCTCCTCTCTGCCCTCTCTCTCTCTCACCTCTTCTCTCTGACCTCTTCTTCTGACCTCTCTCTCTCTGACCTCTCTCTTCTGACCTCTTCTCTTGCCTCTCTCTCTCTGACCTCTCTCTCTCTGCCTCTCTCTCTTGCCCGCTCTCTCTCCCCTCTCTCTCTCTGCCCTCCTCTCTCTGCCCTGCTCTCTCTCGCCCTCTCTTCTCTTGCCCTCTTCTTCTGCCCTCCTCTCTCTCTGCCCTCTCTCTCTCTGCCCTCTCTCTCTCTGCCCTCCTCTCTCGCCTCTCTCTCTCTGCCCTCTTTCTCTGCCTCTCTCCTCTATGCCCTCTCCTCTCTGCCCTCTCTTCTCTCACCTCTGGCCCTCTCTCTCTGCCCTCTCTCTCTGCCCTCTCTTTCTCTCACTTCTCTCTGCCCTCCTCTCTCTCTCTCTGCCCTCTCTCTCTCTGCCTCTCCTCTCTCTCTCTCTCTGCCCTCTCTCTCTCTCTCTCTCTCTGCCCTCTCTCTCTCTGCCCTCTCTCTCTCCCTCTCTCTCTCTGCCCTCTCTCTCTCTGCCCTCTCTCTCTGCCCCTCTCTCTCTATGCCCCTCTCTCTCTGCCCTCTCTCTCTCTCTCTCTCTCTCGCTTTCCCCTCCTCTGCTTCCCCCCCACCTCTCTTGCTCCTCTCTCTCTGCTTCCCCCTTCTCTCTGCTCCCCCTCTCTCTGCTTCCCCTCTTCTCTGCTTTCCCTCTCTCTGCTCTCTCTTCTCTTGGCCTCTCTCTCTCTCTTTGCCTCTTTCTCTGCCCTCTTTCTCTCTGCCTCTTCTCTCTTGCCTCTTCTCTCTGCCCTCTTCTCTCTGCCTCTTTCTCTCTGCCCTCTCTCTCTGCCCTCTTTCTCTCTGCACTCTTTCTCTCTGTCCCTTCTCTCTCCCTCTCTCTCTCTGCCCTCTTCTCTCTCCCTCTTTCTCTCTGCCTCTCTTCTGCCTCCTCTCTCTGCCCTTCTCTCTCTGACCTCTCTCTTCTTGCCCTCTCTCTCTCTGCCTCTCTCTCTCTGCCTCTCTCTCCTTGCCCTCTCTCTGCCCTCTCTCTCTCTAGCCCTCTCTCTCTCTGCCCTCTCTCTCTCTGCCCTTCTCTCCCCTCTTCTCTCTTGCCTCCCTCTCTCCCTCTCTCTCTCTGCCCTCCTTCTATCCCTCTCTCTCTCCACTCTCTTCTGCCCCCTCTCTCTCTCTCTCTTCTCTGCCTCTCTCTCTCGCCCTCTCTCTCTTCTGCCCTCTCTTTCTCTCACTCTCTGCCTCTCTCTCTCTCTTCTCTCTCGCACCTCCTCTCTCTTTGTCCCTCTCTCTCTCTGCCCTCTCTTTCTCTCACTCTCTCTCGCCCCTCTCTCTCTCTCTCTCTGCCCTCTCTCCTCTATGCCCTCTCTTTCTTCACTCTCTCTGCCCTCTCTCTCTCTCTATGCCTCTCTCTCTCTCTTCTCTCCTGCCCCTTCTCTCCTCTCTCTCCTGCTTCCCCCCTCTCTGCTTCCCTCTCTCTGCTCCCCCTCTCTCTGCTTCCCCTCTCTCTGGCCTCTCTCCTCTCTCTGCCCTCTTTCTCTCTTGCCCTCTCTTTCTCTGCCCCCCCCTCTCTCTCTCTGCCCTCTCTCTCTCTGCCCTCTCTCTCTCTGCCCTCTCTCTTCTCTTCCCTCTCTTCTCTCTCTCTCTCTGCCTCTCTCTGACCTTCTCTCTCTCTCTGCTTCCCCCTCTCTCTCGCTTCCCCCTCTTCTTTGGGTGTGCCGGCCCTCTCTCTCTCCCTCTGCCTCTTTTCTCTGCCCTCTCTTTTCTGCCCCCCCCCTCTATCCTCTATGCCCTCTCTCTCTTGCCCTCTTTCTCTGCCACCTCTCCTCTGCCCTCTCTCTCTCTGCACCTCTCTTCTCTCTTTGCCCCCCCTCTCTCTCTCTCTCTGCCCCCCCCCCCTCTCTCTCTCTCTCTCTGCCTCTTTCTCTCTCCCTCTCTCTCTCTCTAGCCCCGCTCTCTCTCTCTCTGCACCCTCTATCTGCACCCCCCTCTCTCTCTCCTCTACTCTGCCCGCTCTCTCTCTCTGCCCCCGCTTCTCTGCCCCCCCCATCTCTCTCTCTGGCCCCTCTCTCTCTCTGCCCCCCTCTCTCTCTTTGGGACGCTCCTTAAATCCGACCTGTTTGATCCGAGTATATGCCTCAGATTCTGTGACACAAACACCCGGCGAAGCTTAGTGGAATGATTTCCGAGTTAAGAACGACTTTGCAGAAACCAGTTTGTTGCGCTGGCTTCGAGCTCTGGTCTGTCCCGCTTGGCGATGTGTGTGTGTGAGGGGGAGAGAAGTGGGAGCGGGTCCCCCGATCTCTCACAGCGCGAGTCACTCTGAGGGTTGTATCTGCAGTAGGGCGGGTCTCAGGCTGAAGCTGATCAACTTTTCTCTCTCTCTCTCTCTCTCAATCGATCACAGCTGGAGAGTAAGCGGGATGCATTCTCCCCTGTGTTACAGCAGTTTTGTACAGACCCCAAGACCCCCATCACTGTCATCCGAGGGCTAGCTGGATCCCTCCGCCTGAGTGAGTGTTTGATTTGATTTTATTATTGTCACGTGTACTGGGATACAGTGAAAAGTATTGTTTCTTGTGCTCTATAAGACAAAGCATACTGTTCATAGAGTACACAGGGGAGAAGGGTTTAATTTGATTTATTATTGTCACACGTATTGGGATACAGTGAAAAGTATTGTTTCTCACACGCTGTACAGACAAAGCATACCCTTCACTGTGTCTGGGTCAAAATCCTGGAACTCCATCCCTAACAGCGCGGCGCGTGTACCTACACCACACAGGGACTGTGCAGTGGGTTCAAGGTGGCGGTTCACCCACCACCTCAAGGCGCGATTAGTGACGGGCAGGAAGTGCTGGGCCCAGCCAATGAGGCCCAGAACCCTGTGAATTAATGGCGTAATGGTCAGCGCCGTTACTTCACAGCGCCAGGGACCTGGGTTCGATTCCCGGCTGGGGTTGCTGTCTGTGGAGTCTGCACGTTCTCCCCGTATCTACGTGGGCTTCCTCCGGGTTAGCTGGCATCCTCCCACAGTCTGAAAGACGTGCTGGATAAGGTGCATTGACCCAAACAAGCACCGGAGTGTGACAACTAGGGAATTTTCACAGTAACTTCATTGCAGTGTTAATACAAGCCTGACATGTGACACTCATACAAATAAGTAAAGTTCCACACCCAGGTGATAAAAATGCAGGTGCACTGAACAGCCAGAGAAGGTGGAGAGATTAGAATCGAATCCCTATAGTGCAGAAGGAGGCCATTCAGCCCATCGAGTCTGCACTACTCTCCGACAATGCATCTAACCCAGGCCCTATCCCCAGAACCCCATTTAGTTACCTCTTCCCATTCCATCTAACCTGCACATCTTTGGACACTAAGAGGTAATTTAGCATCGCCAATCCACCTAACCTACACATCTTGGACACCAACGGACAACTTAGCATGACCAATCCACCTAACCTGCACATCTTTGGACACTAAGGGGTAATTTTGCATGGCCAATCCACCTAACCTGCACATCTTTGGACACTAAGGGACAATTTAGCATGGCCAACACACCTAACCTGCACATCTTTGGACACTAAAGGGCAATTTAGCATGGCCAATCCACCCAACCTGCACATCTTTGGACACTAAGAGGCAATTTAGCATGGCCAATCCACCTAACCTACACATCTTTGGACACTAAGGGACAATTTAGCATGGCCAATCCACCTAACCTGCAAATCTTTGGACACTAAGGGACAATTTAGCATGGCCAATCCACCTAACCTGCACATCTTTGGACACTAAGGGACAATTTAGCATGGCCAATCCACCTAACCTCCAAGTTCTTGTGCCCTTCAAACCCGCGCAGACACGGGGAGAATTTGCAGACTCCGCACAGACAGTGGCCCAAGACAGAATTGAACCCGCTGTGTGGCCTCACGGAGGGGCTGCTGGACAGATTTGGGACTGGTGGGGGGCGGGGGGGTGGGAGCTTTTAGAGATTGTGGGACAGGCGGTTGTAAGGGGACTGGGGGGGATAGGGAGAGTACTCTTGGCGGTGGTAACTGCTGTGCGGGGAAGGGGGTTTCTGGTGGGGCAGAATTCCAGATGGCTCACAAATACCTCTTCTTCTTTTTCTCGTCTTTCTCTCCCGCCGGCAGACCTGGGCCTGTTCTCCACGAAGACCCTGGTGGAGGCCAACGGCGAGCACAGCGTGGAGGTCCGCACGCAGCTCCAGCAACCCTCGGACGAGAACTGGGACCCCGCGCTGGGCAGTCAGACCTGGCCGTGCGAGAGCAGTCGCTCCCACACCACCATCGCCAAGTACGCCCAGTACCAGGCCTCATCCTTCCAGGAGTCCTTGCAGGTTAGCCACCCCCTTCCGCCCTCTGACCCCCCCCCCCCCCCCCCAACCTGGGTCAGGGCAAAGGACGAGGCTCTTCGATAGGCGGAAGATTCCAGAACGGTGGGGGGGGGGTTACGAATTTAGAGAGGTACTTGAGGAGGTAAACTTAGTCTCCTTTTTCTGAGGAAGGATAGAGCGATTGAGCTTTACAGCACGGAAACAGGCCCTTCGACCCAACTTGTGTATGCCGCCCCTTTTTTATTTCGAACCCCTAAGCTAATCACAGTTGCCCGCATTTGGCCTATATCCTTCTGTACCCATCGTACTCGTGTAACTGTCTAAATGCTTTTTAAAAGACAAAATTGTACCCGCCTCTACTACTGCCTCTGGCAGCTCGTTCCAGACACTCACCACCCTCTCTGTGTGGAAAAAATTGCCCCTCTGGACACTTTTGTATCTCTCCCCTCTCACCTTAAACCTACACCCTCTAGTTTTAGACTCCCCTACCTTTGGGGGGAAGATATTGACTATCTAGCTGATCTGTGCCCCTCATTATTTTGTAAACCTCTATACGATCACCCCTCAGCCTCCTACGCTCCAGAGAAAAAAGTCCCAGTCTATCCCAGCCTCTCCTTATAACTCAATCCATCAAGTCCTGGTAGCACCCTAGTAAATCTTTTCCCCACTCTTTCTAGTTTAAGAATATCCTTTCTATAATAGGGTGACCAGAACTGCACACAGTGTGCCCTTACCAATGTCTTGTACAACTTCAACAAGACGTCCCAACTCCTGTATTCGATGTTCTTGCTCTGGAGGGAGTGCAGCAAAGTTTTACCAGGCTGATTCCGGGGATGGCGGGACGTGATGTATGAGGAGAGATTGACCCGGTTAGGATTGTTTTCACTGGAGTTCAGAGGGGGAGGATCCCATAGAGACTTATAAAATTCTAACAGGACTGGACAGGGTGGATGCAGGGAGGATGTTCCTGGGGGGCAGAGTCCAGAACCATGGGGTCGCAGTCTGAGGATGGGGGATAGACCATTTAGAGTCGGAGGTGAGGAGACATTTCTTCACCATGCGGAATTCATTCCCACAGGAAGTAGTTGATGAGAAAACGTTGAATGTATTCAAGAGGACTGGGACAAAAGGGAGAAAGCAGGATGAAGGCTACTGAGTTGGACAGTCAGCCATGTTGGGGATGAATGGCGGAGCAGGCTGGGGAAGGGCCGAACGGCCTCCTCCTGCTCCTCAGTTTCTCTGGAAAATGTCCGGATAGAGTAGACGGGGAGCGGACGCTTCCTCTATTGGGACTTTCTAGGACTTAGGATAAGGAGCGGCACGTTTGAAAGAACATTGAGGAGGAACTGCTTCTCCCGAAGGGTTGTCAATCTGCGGAATTCACTGTCCCGAAAGTGCGATGGGCACTGGTGAGTACGTTGAAGGGGGAGCGAGACAGATTGTTAACCGGGCTGAAGGGGAAAAGGCAGGAAAATGGGGACGAGGAGAACGTCAGTCTCCCACCGCCACGCCCCCCCCCGAAGGCCCCCGACAGCGGAGCGATGGGAAGGGTCGAGGCTCGAGGGGCCGGAATTAGAGAGGGGCAGAGGTGTGGCCTCGCTACAAGTCAGGGGGGAGAGAGAGAGAGAGAGAGAGAGAGAGAGCGCGCTGACGCCTGCTTTTCCTCTTTGCCGGCAGGAAGACAAGGAAAGTGACGAGGAGGAAGCAGAGGCGGAGACAGAGACGCCCGCGGAAGTGCCCGAGACGGTTAACAGGTACGTGCCGAACCCGTGGCGGGGTGGGGGAGAGACGGAGCACGTCCCGGCTCGCTGGGCCCATTGGGGCTGGGGGGAAGGGGCTTTGACTTTGGTGGGGGGGGGTAACAATAAAAGCGGGCTTTATTCATCTCTCTCTCTCTCTCTCTCCTTCCCAGGAACGGACAGAAGGTACCACTCAAAGTGATCAAGTTTGGAACCAACATTGATCTCTCCGACCCCAAACTGTGAGTGGATGATCAAGAGCACCGAGCCCCAATATTGTGTCGGGTCTGAGTGAGAGAGTGGGGGGTAAATGTAGAGGATGGGGGGCCATTTGGCCCTTTGAACCTGCTCCACCATTCACCAGGATCATAGCTGAGCATCCAACTCAATAGCCTAATCCTGCTTCCTCTCCCATAACCTCTGATCCCGTTTGCCCCCCCCAAGTGCCACATCCAGCCGCCTCTTGAATACATTCAATGTTTTTTCATCAACTGCTTCCTGTGGGAATGAATTCCACTGGGTGAAGAAATATCTCCTCACTTCTGTCCCTAAATGGTCCACCCCAAATTCTCAGACTGTGACCCTCTGGTTCTGGACTCCCCCCCCACCGTCGGGAACATCCCCCCGGCTTCGACCCTGTCTAGACCTGTTAGAATTTTATAAGTCTGTAGAGGCAGGTACTCTGGAGTTATTTAAGAAATACTTAGATGGGCACGTGAACAGAATGGGAATGGAGGGGAATAGAAAACTGATTTAAAATAGGGATCATGAGCCTTGGGAGTCCCTGGGAAGTGTGTAAATAGATGATGATATTGATGTACTTGTTTTTATCCTACAGGTGCTTTGGTCCACCTTGTTGTCTAACAAGGGCACACACGCGATGGGTCGTGAGAGGGCTGCTCTTGGATTTTTTGAGAGTGTCCTAGTGCTTCACGTCGTTAGTGTACGCTTGACCTGGACCATTTGACGGGCAACACGACAGCTCGGTGACTTTCGCTGTGCTGTGCAGATACATGGATTTTGGGCCTGTGTCTGTGGGAGTTTGCGCATTCTCCCCGTGCTTGCGTGGGTTTTTTCCGGGTGCTCCGGTTTCCTGCCACATCCCAAAGATGTGCTCTTAGGCTGATTGGTAGAACAAATTCTCCCTAAATTGGCTGAAATTTTGTTTTTTAATCCATAGATCTATAAACATGGACAGGGATCGCGGGTAGAGGTGGGAACATTGGGGTGGCGGCGCGGGCTCGTTGGGCCGAATTCCCGTGCTGTTTTGTTCTTTGTTCTCTCTGAACTCCAGCGAAAACAATCCAATCGAGTCAATCCCTCCTCATACATCAGTCCTGCCGGAATCAGGCTGGTGAACCTTTGCTGCACTCCCTCCAGAGCAAGAACACCCTTCCTCAGAAAAGCAGACCAAAACTGCACACAGTACTCCAGTTGTGGCCTCACCAAGGCCCCTGTATCATTGCAACAACACATCGCTGCTCCTGTACTCCACATCTCTCGTAATGAAGGCCGATATACCATTTGCCTTCTTTACCGCCTGTTTGGTGTACCTGTAAAGAGTGGGGGGGGATGGAAAATGCAGATTGTGATGCCACACGTAGTCAATTAGCCAGAGGCAGAATGTACCGCTCTCCCTACTGGTTTCCCCAGTGACAGACAGGCAAAGCATTGCCCTGGGAGCGGGGTTGGGATGTGCTGGGAATGGGCGGTGAGGTGGGATGGAGGAACGGTGCTGAAACTAGCCCTCACTCTAATATTGTCAGAGGGTCAGACCACACAATCAAATATAACTTGTGTCACAAATCCAAATGCCAAAGGTACAGCACGGTGTTAGATACAGAGTAAAGCTCCCTCTACACTGTTCCCCATCAAATACTCCCAGGACAGGTACAACACAGGGGTTAGATACAGAGTAAAGCTCCCTCTACACTGTCCCCCCATCAAACACTCCCAGGACAGGTACAGCACGGGGTTAGATACAGAGTAAAGCTCCCTCTACACTGTCCCCCCCATCAAACACTCCCAGGACAGGTACAGCACGGGGTTAGATACAGAGTAAAGCTCCCTCTACACTGTCCCCCCATCAAACACTCCCAGGACAGGTACAGCACGGGGTTAGATACAGAGTAAAGCTCCCTCTACACTGTCCCCCACAAACACCCCAACAACACACAAACAAAAACCCCCACACTGTCCCCATCAAACACTCCCAGGACAGTACAGCACGGGTTAGATACAGATAAAGCTCCCTCTACCCCCCACAAACACCCCAACAACAACAAACAAAAACCCCACACCCCACAAACCCCAACAACAAAAACAAAACCCCCCCCATCAAACACTCCCAGGACAGGTACAGCACGGGGTTAGATACAGAGTAAAGCTCCCTCTACACTGTCCTCCATCAAACACTCCGAGGACAGGTACAGCACGGGGTTAGATATAGAGTGATGCTCCCTCTATGTTGCTCTCGTGGAATTGTAAGTTCTGTGATGACAGCACTCACACGTTGCTCTCCCTCTGTCTCTCTCTCTGTCTCCAGCTGGAAGCCACAGTTACAGGAGTTGCTAAAACTACCAGCCTTCATGCGTGTTTCTTCGAATGGGAACATGCTAAGCCACGTGGGACACACCATCTACGGCATGAACACGGTGCAGTTGTACATGAAAGTGCCAGGAAGTCGGACACCTGGTAAGTCCCTGGATCTCTTTTTTCTCCCACCCCCACTCAAATCTCTTCCAGTTCATTCAGCAAGTAACAAGCAGGGTAGATAAAGGAGAACCAGTAGACGTAATGTATATTGGATAAGATGCTGCATAGAGTGTCAGCACACAATGTAAGAACCCCTTCACTGGAACTCTTGAGGGGGCATTTATGGTAGAATCGTAGCATTCCTACAGTGCAGAAGGAGGCCATTCAGCCCATTGAGTTCAAACTAACCGCAATCCTACCCAGCTCCTATCCCCATAATCCCATGTATTTACCATAGCTCGTTCCCCCGATAATAATGGGCAATTTAGCATGGCCAATCCACCTAATCTGCACATCTTTGGACAGTAAGCTGCAATTTAGCATGGCCAATCCACCTAATCTGCACATCTTTGGACACTAAGGGGCAATTTAGCATGGCCAATCCACCTAACCTGCGCATCTTTGGACACTAAGGGGCAATTTAGCATGGCCAATCCACTAACCTGCGCATCTTGGCACTAAGGGGCAATTTAGCATGGCCAATCCACCTAACCTGCACATCTTTTGGACACTAAGGGGCAATTTAGCATGGCCAATCCACCTAACCTGCACATCTTTGGCACTAAGGGGCAATTTAGCATGGCCAATCCACCTAACCTGCACATCTTTGGACACTAAGGGGCAATTTAGCATGGCCAATCCACCTAACCTGCACATCTTTGGACACTAAGGGACAATTTAGCATGGCCAATCCACCTAACCTGCACATCTTTGGACACTAAGGGACAATTTAGCATGGCCAATCCACCTAACCTGCACATCTTTGGACACTAAGGGGCAACATAGTGTGGCCAATCCATCTAATCTACATCTTTGGAGTGTGGGAAGAAATTGGAGCACCCGGAGGACGTGGGGAGAATGTGCAGACTGCACACACTCTGACCCAAGCCGGGAATCGAGCCCGCGTCCCTGGCATTGTGAGGCAGTATGAGTGCTAACCACTGTGCCACCCTGTTAGTGATGGGTAATGTAAAATCTGGCCCGGCCAGCGATGCCCACATCTCTTGAAAGAACTGTTGCGACATTGGAGCTGCTTTCTGAGCCTGGGTTGGAGGAATGGCGTTATTAACAGGGAATGGAGTTGGGCAGGTTCCAACCAGTCCTGCTGGGAGCCCAACTATTCCCAATCGCTGTCAACAACTTGGCTGAAGACACCAGCGACTGTGGGGGTAGCCTATTCTGCTGAAGACAGGAAGGCAAGTTGTGAGGGGAACACAAAGAGTCTACAAAGGAATGCAGGAGGTCCTGTCAGTGGGGAAAAGATTTGATTTAAGTTGCTGTATTATTGTCACACGTATTGGGATACAGTGAAAAGTATTGTTTCTTGCACGCTATCCAGACAAAGCATACCGTTCACAGAGAAGGAAAGGAGAGGGTGCAGAATGGAGTGTTACAGTCATAGCTAGGGTGCAGAGAAAGATCAACTTAATGCGAGGGTAGGTCCATTCAGAAGTCTGACGGCAGCAGGGAAGAAGCTGTTCCTGAGTCGGCTGGTACGTGACCTCAGACTTTTGTATCTCTTTCCTGATGGAAGAAGGTGGAAGAGAGAATGTCCGGGGCGCGTGGGGTCCTTGATTATGCTGACTGCTTTTCCCGAGGCAGCGGGAAGTGTGGACAGAGTCAGTGGATGGGAGGCTAGATTACCTGATGGATTGGGCTACATTCACGACCTTTTGTAGTTCCTTGCGGTCTTGGGCAGAGCAGGAGCCCCACACCAAGCTGTGATCCAACCAGAAAGAATGCTTTCTATGGTGCATCTGTAAAAGTTGGCGAGAGTCGTAGCAGAAATGCGAAATTTCCTTCGTCTTCTGAGAAAGCAGAGGCGTTGGTGGGGCTTTGTTGACGGTAGTGTGGCTTTGGGAGCTTGCTGTGCACATTGCTTTCCTGCGTGAAGTTTTTTTGATTGGCTGCGTCTTGGAGGTTCCGGTTCGACGTTGTCTCAATCTGTGCCTCCTCTCCTCTTCCGCCCCCCCCCCCCCCGCCCTACCCCACGCCCTCTCCCCCCCACCCCACAGGACATCAGGAGAACAACAATTTCTGTTCGGTCAACATCAACATTGGGCCTGGAGACTGCGAGTGGTTTGCTGTACCAGAAGCTTACTGGGAGATCATCAGTGAGTTTTGCGACAGGTGAGAGCGAATTCCGCACTGTCGACGGGAAACCGGGAATTGTATCCACCAGAATTTGGAAGAGTGGGAGGGGGAACCGCGTAGAAAATTGGAAAATTCCAACAGGGGTAGGGTCAGAAGGAACGTTCCCGATGTTGGGGCGGGAGTCCAGAACTAGGGGTCAGGGTTTGGAGGGTAAGGGGGTAAAACCTTTTAGGACTGAGGTGAGGAGAAATTTCTTCACCCAGAGGGTGGTAAATGTGTGGAATTCACTCCCACAGAAAGTAGTTGGGGCCCAAACGTTGTGTGATTTCGAGAAGAAATTGCATAGAGCTCTTGGGCGTAAGGGGATCGAGGTGAGGTGGATTGGCTAAATTATGTCGGGGCGGGGGGGTGGAATTAGCAGGATAAACGGGTAGGGTTATGGGAATAAGGCCTGCGTGGGATTGTTGTCGGTGCGGGCTCAATGGGCCGAATCTGTAGGGATTCTGTAATTCCAGCATACGGGAGGCAAGGGGGATCAGGATAGAGAATGCGATGATCAAAATGAATGGCGGAGCTGATTCGAAGGGCTGAATGGCCTCCTCTTGTTCTAGTGTCTGTGAAACATCTTAAGGGCTGGCACCCTCGTTGAGGGTGGAGCTTTGGAGTCCTTGGGCTGCGGAACGAGGCCCTTCAGCCCATTGAGTCAGTGCTAGCTCTCTGGGGAGAAATTCAGATAGTCCCACTTCCTCCACGCTCTATCCCTGTATCTCTGAGAGTCTATTTCTCTCGATTGTTCGTACAATTTCCAATTGAAAATTTTCATTGTGTTCACTTCCACTACCCCAGCAAGGCAGCGGGTTACAGCTCACGGTCGCTCGCTGGGGGAGGAAGTTTCATTCACACACCCCAACGCCTCCCACTCCATCTCTGACCCAGAATCTTAACCCCTGTGACTCCGTGTCCGTGCCCCGTCTGCTGAAGGGAACAGCCTTCCTTTGCCAATCTTATCCAATCGCGTCATAACCTTGTCCATCTCAATCAGATTCCCCTCCCCCTCAATCATCTTCACTCCCAGGGGAATAAACCCAACTTCTCTGTCCCAAACCACCCAACTAAAACTGTTGCTCTGTCAGAGGGTCAGTGCTGAGGGAGCGTCGCACTGTCAGAGGGTCAGTGCTGAGGGAGCGTCGCACTGTCAGGGGGTCAGTGCTGAGGGAGCGCCGCACTGTCAGAGGGTCAGTGCTGAGGGAGCGCCGCACTGTCAGAGGGTCAGTGCTGAGGGAGTGCCGCACTGTCAGAGGGTCAGTGCTGAGGGAGCGCCGCACTGTCAGAGGGTCAGTGCTGAGGGAGTGCTGCACTGTCAGAGGGTCAGTGCTGAGGGAGTGCTGCACTGTCAGAGGGTCAGTGCTGAGGGAGTGCTGCACTGTCAGAGGGTCAGGCTGAGGGAGTGCCGCACTGTCAGAGGGTCAGTGCTGAGGGAGCGCCGCACTGTCAGAGGTCAGTGCTGAGGGAGCGCCGCACTGTCAGAGGGTCAGTGCTGAGGGAGCGCCGCACTGTCAGAGGGTCAGTGCTGAGGGAGTGCCGCACTGTCAGAGGGTCAGTGCTGAGGGAGCGCCGCACTGTCAGAGGGTCAGTGCTGAGGGAGGCCGCACTGTCAGAGGGTCAGTGCTGAGGGAGTGCCGCACTGTCAGAGGGTCAGTGCTGAGGGAGTGCCGCACTGTCAGAGGGTCAGTGCTGAGGGAGTGCCGCACTGTCAGAGGGTCAGTGCTGAGGGAGCGCCGCACTGTCAGAGGGCCAGTGCTGAGGGAGCGCCGCACTGTCAGAGGGTCAGTGCTGAGGGAGCGCCGCACTGTCAGAGGGTCAGTGCTGAGGGAGTGCCGCACTGTCAGAGGGTCAGTGCTGAGGGAGTGCCGCACTGTCAGAGGGTCAGTGCTGAGGGAGTGCCGCACTGTCAGAGGGTCAGTGCTGAGGGAGTGCCGCACTGTCAGAGGGTCAGTGCTGAGGGAGTGCCGCACTGTCAGAGGGTCAGTGCTGAGGGAGTCCCGCACTGTCAGAGGGTCAGTGCTGAGGGAGTCCTGCACTGTCAGAGGGTCAGTGCTGAGGGAGTGCCGCACTGTCAGAGGGTCAGTGCTGAGGGAGTGCCGCACTGTCAGAGGGTCAGTGCTGAGGGAGTGCCGCACTGTCAGAGGGTCAGTGCTGAGGGAGTGCCGCACTATCAGGGAGTGTCGGCGACTGGGTCAGTGCTGAGGGAGTGCCGCAGTGGGAGTGCGCACTGTCAGAGGGTCAGTCTGAGGGAGCGCCGCACTATCAGGGGGTCAGTGCTGAGGGAGCGCCGCACTGTCAGAGGGTTTAGTGCTGAGGAGCGGCCGCACTGTCAGAGGGTCAGTGCTGAGGGAGCGCCGCACTGTCAGAGGGTCAGTGCTGAGGGAGCGCCGCACTGTCAGAGGGTCAGTGCTGAGGGAGCGCCGCACTGTCAGAGGGTCAGTGCTGAGGGAGCGCCGCACTGTCAGAGGGTCAGTGCTGAGGGAGCGCCGCACTGTCAGAGGGTCAGTGCTGAGGGAGCGCCGCACTGTCAGAGGGTCAGTGCTGAGGGAGTGCCGCAGTGGGAGTGCCGCACTGTCAGTGGGAGCGCCGCAGTGGGAGCGCCGCAGTGGGAGCGCCGCAGTGGGAGCGCCGCACTGTCAGAGGGAGCGCCGCAGTGGGAGCGCCGCAGTGGGAGTGCCGCACTGTGGGTGAAGCGCGTTGCGAAATGGTATAAACAGATTTTGTTTGTTCTCTCCTTTGCTGCAGCCATGGAGTGGACTATCTGACGGGTTCCTGGTGGCCAGTCCTCGATGATTTGTACGCGTCGAAGATCCCGGTGTACAGATTTATTCAGCGGCCGGGTGACCTGGTCTGGATCAATGCTGGCACGGTGCACTGGGTACAGGCCACGGGATGGTGCAATAACATTGCCTGGAACGTCGGCCCTTTAACCGGTTAGTGACCTTGGCGGGGAGTGAAGGAGGGAGCTTTACTCTGTATCTAAAACCGTGCTGTCCCTGTCCTGGGAGTGTTTGATGGGGGGACAGTGTAGAGGGAGCTTTACTCTGTATCTAACCCCGTGCTGTAACTGTCCTGGGAGTGTTTGATGGGGGGACAGTGTAGAGGGAGCTTTACTCTGTATCTAACCCCGTGCTGTACCTGTCCTGGGAGTGTTTGATGTGGGGACAGTGTAGAGGGAGCTTTACTCTGTATCTAACCCCGTGCTGTACCTGTCCTGGGAGTGTTTGATGGGGACAGTGTAGAGGGAGCTTTACTCTGTATCTAACCCCGTGCTGTACCTGTCCTGGGAGTGTTTGATGGGGGGACAGTGTCGAGGGAGCTTTACTCTGTATCTAACCCCGTGCTGTACCTGTCCTGGGAGTGTTTGATGGGGGGACAGTGTAGAGGGAGCTTTACTCTGTATCTAACCCCGTGCTGTACCTGTCCTGGGAGTGTTTGATGGGGGGGGACAGTGCGGTAATTGATAAATGTGAATAGTTGAGGATTGGGTGGGGTGTGTAGGAGTGATTATTCATGGGTTTCACACCCCTGGGCTTCATCGTTTGCCTGTGTCTGACTCCTGTCTGTGACATCTTGCTGTCTCCCAGTCTGTGCTGAGTGAACTAGCATTAATCTAACTGGGACTGTGTGGCCAGTATCGTGGGGGAATGTATGTTTCCTAATTATTTCCCCAAACACGAAGCAGATCAGCTAGCAGGGGGTGGGGGAGAGGTGTGTGTGTGTCTGTGTGTCTGTGTGTGTGTGTGTCTGTGTGAGAAAGAGAGAGAGAGAGAGAGAGAGTGGGTCGGTGCTGGCCCCAACTTTAAGGGCGTTCAAATGGTCAGTGGATGAGCACATGGGTAACATTAGAATAGTTTAGGTTAGAGAGTCATTCGATTGGTTCCTGGTCGGCGCAACCTCGAGGGCCGAAGGGCCTGTACTGCGCTGTAATATTCTGTGTTCTAAGCCCCTCTCTGTCCCCCTGCAGCGTATCAATACCAACTGGCTCTGGAACGCTATGAGTGGAACAAGGTGAAAAACGTCAAATCAATAGTTCCCATGATCCACGTCACGTGGAACGCAGCTCGCACCGTTAAGGTCACGGACCCCGACTTGTACAAAATGATCAAGTAAGCAACGTCTCCCTGCGGCCCAAACCCCCCCCTCCACCTCAAAACCCTCGCATCCCCTCCCACTCTCCCTCTCTCTCACGCTCCATATCCCACACACCATATCTCTTTCTCTTACACACCCCATATATCTCTCTCTCCCCCCCTCTCTCTCTGTCTCCGTCTGTCTCCTTTCTCTGTCTCCCCTCCCGTCTCTCCACCCCTCTCTCTGTCTCTTCCCCCCACTCTGTCTCTCCCCCTCTGTCTTTCCACCGCTCTCTCTTTCTGTCTCCCCTTCTATCTGTTCTCTCTCCCCCCCCCCCCTTTCTCTCTCCCGTTCCGTCTGTCTCCCCCTCTCTCTGTCTCTCTCCCCCTCTCTCTATCTCTCCCCCCACTCTTTCCCTCTCTTCTTCCATCTGTCTCTCTCCTCTCTCTGTCTCTCTCTACCTGTCTCTATTTTTCTATCTCTCTGTCTCTGTGTCTCCCTATCTCTCTCTCTCTGTCTCTCTCTCTGTCTCTCTCTCTGTCTCTCTCTCTGTCTCTCTCTCTGTCTCTCTCTCTGTCTCTCTCTCTGTCTCTGGTCTCTCACTCTCTCTCTCTCTCTCCCTGTCTCTCTCTTCTCTCTCCCCGTCCTCTCTCTCTCTCTCCCCTGTCTCTGTCTCTCCTTGTCTCTCCTTCTCCCTCTCTCTCTCCCTCTCTCCCTGTCTCTCTCTCCTGTCTCTCTCTCTCTCTCTCTCTCTCCTGTCTCTCTCTCCTCTCTCTCTCTCTCTCTCTCCTCTCTCGCCCTGTCTCTCTCTCCCTTCTCTCTCCCTGTCTCTCTCTCTCACTCCCTGTCTCTCTCTCCCTGTCTCTCTCCCTGCTCTCTCTCTCACTCCCTGTCTCTCTCTCTCTCACTCCCTGTCTCCTCTCTCTCTCTCACTCCCTGTCTCTCTCTCTCTTCTCACTCCCTGTCCTCTCTCTCTCTTCTCACTCCCTGTCTCTCTTCTCTCACCCTGTCTCACTCTCTCTACATCCCTGTCTCTCTCTCTCTCTCCTGTCTCTCTCTCTCTCTCCCTGTCTCTCTCTCTCTCTCCCTGTCTCTCTCTCTCTCTCCCTGTCTCTCTCTCTCACTCCCTGTCTCTCCCTCTCACTCCCTGTCTCTCCCTCTCTCTCTCTCTCCCTGTTTCTCTCCCCCTGTCTCTCTCTCCCTCTCTCTCTCTCTCTCTGTCTATCTCAATCTCTCTGTCTATCTCTCTTTTTCTTTCTCTCTCTCCCCCCACTCCATCCCTTCTCTGCTCTGTGTCTCTAAGCTCCTTCTCTCTAAGCTCCGTACCAATCAATCCTTTCTCTATTCTCTATCACTGGATAATGACAGTCTTTGTGGAGGTGTCGTTTTTGTTTTCTGGAATTCTATCGTTCCTCAGTCTGGGGGAGGGGGAGGTTTGGTTTTTTTTCAGCAAAGAGATTATATTATTTCCATTCCTTCCCTTTTCAAAAACCCCAAATGTTATTACCGGCAGCCCCTCCGCAAATCGCAGCTCATCGCGTTACAGAGAGCAATCGCTCCGCACGCTGTGCTGGTGTGTAACGTGGGAACTGCAAGGAGGAGGCCATTCGGCCCTTAGAGTCCGCTGTTCATCACGATCGTAGCTGTTTGTCCAGCTCGGTATCCCGATCGCCTCCCTCTCTCCCAATCAGTATATCCCCCGTTCTATCCCCTTATCCTTCTGAGGAAGGATGTTCTTGCTCTGGAGGGAGAGCAGCGAAGGTTTACCAGGCCGACCCCGGGGATGGCGGGACTGATGTACGAGGAGAGATTGACTCAGTTAGGATTGTTTTCGCTGGAGTTCAGAGTTGGGGGGGGGATCTCATAGAGACTTATGAAACTCTAACAGGACTAGACACGGTAGATGCAGGGAGGATGTTCCTGGGGCGGGGAGTCCAGAACCAGGGGGTCTGAGGATTGGGGGTAGACCATTTAGGGACGGAGGTGAGGAGACAATTCTTCACCCGGTGAGCCTGTGGAATTCATTCTCACAGGAAGCAGTTGATGCCGAAACATTGCATGTATTCAAGAGGCGGCTGGATATAGCACTTGGGGGCGAACGGGATCAAAGGTCATGGGGAGAAAGCAGGATTAGGCTCTTGAGTTGGGCGATCAGCGGATGATTGGCGGAGCAGGCTCGAAAGGCCAAATGGCCTCCTCCTGCTCAAAGAACAGAGAGCAGTACAGCACAGGAAACAGGCCCTTCTGCCGTTCATGGGACCATTCGCCTGTACCCCTCCATTCCCAGTCTGCTCATGTGACTATCCAGGTCATTCTTAAACAATCCCAGCGTGTCCGCCTCCACCATCCTGCTTGGCGGCGCATTCCAGGCCCCCCGTCACCCTCTGTGTAAAAACAAACATCCCTCTGATATCTGAGTTAAACCTCGCCCCTCTCACCTCGAGCCCGTGACTCCTCGTCCTCCGACCTGGGAAAAAGCTTCCCACTGTTCGCCCTATCCGTACCCCCGCATAATTTTACACACCTCTCTCGGGTCTCCCCTCATCCTCTGTCTTTCCAAGGAGAACAAACCCCAGTTTGCTCCCCCCGCAATCTCTCCTCGTAGCTAAGACCCCTAATACCAGGCAATACCCCCTCGTAAACCTCCTCTGCACTCTCTCCAAAACCTCCAGGTCCTTGCGGTAGCGCTCCTATCTTCTCTGTGTGTGTGTGAGTGTGTGTGTGTGTCCGTGTGAGATAGAGAGAGAGAGAGAATATGTGTGTGTCTGTGACTGTGTGTGTGTGTATGTGTGTATGTCTGTGAGACAGAGAGAGAGAAAGAGAGAGAATGTGTGTGTGACTGTGTGTGTGTGTATGTGTGTGTTTGAGACAGAGAGAGAATATGTTTGTGTGTGTGTGTGTGAGAGACAGAGAGAGAATATGTGTGTGTCTGTGACTATGTGTGTGTTTGAGACAGAGAGAGAATATGTTTGTGTGTGTGAGACAGAGAGAATATGTGTGTGTCTGTGACTATGTGTGTGTTTGAGACAGAGAGAGAATATGTCTGTGTGTATGTTTGTGTGTGTGTGTGTGTGTGAGACAAAGAATATGTCTGTGTGTGTATGTTTGTTTGTGTGTGACTGTGTGTTTGTGTGGATGTGTTTAGATCCTCAGTTTTCCGCCTGGGATTCATGATGACGCTTTTGGAAAGTGGTCTGGGAGACACCGGGTGGGATTTTCTAACCTCTCTCTGAATCCGGAAACTTTCGTCCAAAGATCAAAGGACCTTTCCACAGCCCCACACCCCCTCTCTACCCCTCCTCCCCTCTCCCACCAGCTCCAATTCAACGTGATAGTGCAGGCTTGGTGGGCCGAAGGGCCTGTTCTTATGCTGTTCATTGTGCTTTGATTTGATTTATTATTGTCACATGTATTGGGATGTGGTGAAAAGTTTTGTTTCTTGTGCGCTATACAGACAGAGCATACTGTTAATAGAGAAGGAAAGGAGAGGGTGCAGAATGTAGTGTTACAGTCACAGCTAGGGTGCAGAGAAAGATCAACTTAATGCGAGGGTAGGTCCATTCAAACAGTCTGACAGCAGCAGGGAAGAAGCTGTTCTTGAGTCGGTCGGTACGTGAGCTCAGGATTTTGTATCTTTTTCCCGATGGAAGAAGGTGGAAGAGAGAATGTCCGGAGTGCGTTACATCCTTAATTATGCCGGCTGCTTTTCCCCGAGGCAGCGGGAAGTGTGGACAGAGTCAATGATGGGAGGCTGGTTTGCGTGATGGATTGGGGCTACATTCACGACACTTTTGTAGTTCCTTGTGGTCTTGGGCAGAGCAGGAGCCCCGTACCAAACTGTGATACAAACATAGAAAGAATGCTTTCTATGGTGCATCTGTAAAAGTTGGGGAGAGTCGTGGCGGACATGTCAAATTTCCTTATCGTACTGAGAGAGTAGAGGCGTTGGTGCGCTTTCTTAACTATAGTGTCGGCATGGGGGGGACCAGGACAGGTGATCTGGACACCTAAAAACTTAAACTCATGACTCTCTCTGGTTCGTTCCCCGTTGATGTAGACAGGGGCACGTTCTCCCGAAGTCCGTGACCGTCTCTGTCGACGTTGAGGGAGAGATTATTGACACCGCACCAGTTCACCACTGCTCCGATTCCCGGGGGATGGTAAAACTGACCCTGTTGAGTTGGATATTTGAGGACCGAACCTCAGTGTCCCTCAGCGAGTACGGTGCTTTGGTCAAATCCTGGGCTAACGAAGGAAGGGGAGGGTGGTGGGGGGGGGGTGCGCAATCAGGAGCCGGGCGAGCTCTCTGACCTCTGACCTCTGACCTCCAGATACTGCCTGCTGACCTCGCTGAAGCAGTGCCAGCTCCTGCGGGACTCGCTGATAAACAGCGGCAAGAAGATCATCTTCCAGAGTCGGGTGAAGGAAGAGCCAGCGTATTACTGTAACGAGTGCGAGGTAGGTGGGCGAGAGGGGGTGGGGAGGGAGGTTCCTTCAATCCGTTACCCCTTCCGTTCCTCGACCCACTTCTGATCCGGCTCTGCGGCGGGTCAGAACGAAACCAGGCCGTGCGGCGGGATGGATTTTGATGGTTGGGCCCCCAATCTCCTCGCCCAGAAAGACCCAGGGTGAAGGGGGAGGGGGGGGGGTGTGCGAGGGGGCAGGACGGCAGTTGTGGGGGGGGGGGGGGCGCCTAGAGTTGGAGATACAGCCTGGGAGAAGGGCAGGGAGAAGGGGATGGTTATCACAGAATCCTTCCGGCGTAGAAGGAAGGCCGTTTGGCCCAGCGCGTCCATGCCGGCCTCTCCGACAGAGCCTCTTACCCAGGTTCTGCAAGAAATAGGAGCAGGAGTAGGGCCATCCAGCCCCTTGGAGCCTGCTCCGCCATTCAATAAGATCCTGGCTGATCAGTAGTGGATCAGTTCCACTTTCCTGCTTTCTCCCCATAACCCTTAATTCCCTAGTGAATCAGAAATCTATCCACTTAAATATATTCAGCGAGGGAGCCTCCACCCCTTCAATGGGCAGAGAATTCCAGAGACTCACCACCCTTTGAGTGAAGAAGTTTCTCCTCAACTCTTTCTAAAAACAAAGAACAAAACAGCAGGGGAAACAGGCCCTTCGGCCCAACCAGCCCGCGCCGCCACCCCGATGTTCCCACCTCTACCCGCGATCCCAGTCCATGTTTATAGATCTACGGATTAAAAACCAAATTTGAGACAATTTAGGGAGAATTTGTTCTGCCAGTCAGCCTAAGAGCACATCTTCGGGATGTGGGAGGAAACCGGAGCACCCGGAGAAAACCCACGCGAGCACGGGGAGAATGCGCAAACTCCCACAGACACAGGCCCAAAATCCATGTATCTGCACAGCAACAGCGATAGTCACTGAGCTGTCGTGTTGCCCGTCAGATGGTCCAGGTCAAGCGTACACTAACGACGTAAGCACTAGGATACTCTCAAATTCCAAGAGCAGCCCTCTCACGACCCATCGCGTGTGTGTCCCTTGTTAGACAACAAGGTGGACCAAAGCACCTGTAGGATAAAAACAAGTACTAAACTTATTTTGAGGTTGTGCCCTCTAGCCCTGCTATCC
>JAGIQG010000037.1:18463511-18749780 GCA_024679065.1 Sphyrna mokarran
GTGCGAGGGGAAGGAGGGGGGAGAGTGCAGGGGGAGGGAGGGGGGAGAGTGCGAGGGGGAAGGAGGGGGGAGGCGAGGGGGAGAGGAGAGGGGAGAGAGTGAGGGGGAAGGAGGGGGAGAGTGCGAGGGGGAGGGAGAGTGCGAGGGGGGGAGGGGGGAGAGTGCGAGGGGAAGAGGGGGAGAGGCGAGGGAGAGGGAGGGGGGTGCGAGGGAAGGAGGGGGGAGAGTGCAAGGGGGAGGGAGGGGGGAGAGTGCGAGGGGAGGAGGGGGAGAGTGGGAGCGGGAGGAGGGGGGAAAGGGGGAAGGAGGGGGGAGAGTGCTGCGAGGGGAAGGAGGGGGAGAGTGCGAGTGGGAGAGGACTGTGCAGAAGAGAGAGTGTGGAGGGGAGGGAGGTGAGCGCCATGGGTATGGGGGGGTGAAAGAGAGGGAGTGAGAGTGCAGTGGGGGGGGGGGTCAAAGCATGGGGGAGGGTCAAGACCCCAAAATCAGCTTTGTATTGGGGAGACCTGCCACTGACTGTGGAATACAGAGACTCCCCCCTGTCCCCTCCCCTCCCGCCGTCCCCTCCCCGCGCCGTCCCCTCCCTTCCCTGCGCCGTCCCCTCCCTTCCCTGCGCCGTCCCCTCCCTTCCCCGCGCCGTCCCCCTCCCTTCCCCCCGCGCCGTCCCCTCCCTTCCCCGCGCCGTCCCCCTCCCTCCCTCCTTCCCCGCGCCGTCCCCTCCCTTCTCCCCCCCCTCCCCCGCCGTCCCCTCCCCTCCCCGTCCCCTCCCCTCCCCGCGCCGTCCCCTCCCCGCGCCGTCCCCTCCCCTCCCGCGCCGTCCCCTCCCCTCCCCTCCCCTCCCCCCCCGTCGCCGTCCCCTCCCTCCCCCCACCCGTCCCCTCCCTCCCTCCCCCCGTCGTCCCCTCCCCTCCCCCTCGCCGTCCCCTCCCCTCCCCCGCCGTCCCCTCTACCCCAATCCCCCGCCGTCCCCTCTAACCCCGCCCCTCCCCTACCCCAATCCCCTATCACCCCAATCCCCATCCCCCCCCCTCTACCCCAATCCCCCTATCCCCAGCTCCCCATTCCCTCACCCCTGGCACCCCAATGTCCCCCTCACTCCCCCACTCCAAATTCCCCCCCCACTCCAATTCCCCCCCCCACTCAATTCCCCCCCCCACTTCCAATTCCCCCCCCACTCCAATTTCCCCCCCCACTCCCAATTCCCCCCCAATTCCCCCCCCACTCCCCCCCCCCCCCACTCCATACCCCCCCCACTCCATGCCCCCAACTCCCTAATTCCCCGAGTC
This sequence comes from Sphyrna mokarran, assembly GCA_024679065.1. NCBI lineage: Eukaryota > Metazoa > Chordata > Chondrichthyes > Carcharhiniformes > Carcharhinidae > Sphyrna > Sphyrna mokarran. The sequence continues at coordinate 18,464,798 of JAGIQG010000037.1, forward strand.
CCCGAACCCCCCCAAATCCCCCACCATTTCCCCCCACCGTCCCCCCATTCCCCCTCCAGTGGACAAATAGTGACTCAGCACCGTGCCCCGCAGGTGCTCAGTTGTACTGCAGGCAGCAGTGGACTCACTCCTGGGGCCAGGGGGTGGGGCGGTACTGATTGGGAGGTTTGGCTCATGCCCTCGCCTCCCGTTCCCAGAGCTTGGTGAACACTTCTGAGGTGAGGGGGTTGTAGTGGGGGACATGGTGCCGGCTGGGGGCACAGCCTGGGTGGGGTGGCGAGACCACCCTCTTCTCCTGGGGAGGGAGAGGCGGGGTGGGGTGGGAGGAGGAGCACGTGCACGGGCCCTCGGCAGGAGCCAAGTGAACGACGGCCCGCGCGGTTAAATAGCCAGTGCCCAGGATGGTGCGGCTTTGCTTTGGTAGAGGGAGGCCCGGCGATAGGGAGGAGGAGGTGGATGGAGGAGGGGGGGTGGTGGAACTGGACTGAGCCTCGGGAGGGGTGGAGGAGGTGGGGAGGGAGGGGGCTCTCGAACGGAGGTGTCCTCGGGCACTAATGACTCATCTCCCTCCGCAGACGCCTCAATCAGGATCATCCAGATGACATGCTCATCAAAAAGCCATACCAAATGCTTCTCACTGTCCGAGGTTCCTCTGCACCCCGATGGCATCGCCTCCCCCCCACCCTGACCTCTGCCCACTCCCCCCTCCCCACCCCCCTCCTCAACATCTCCACCGACTGTCCAGCCAACGCCCAGTCACTATGCGGGATCTTCTGCATCAGCCAATCAGTTGCATGTTTACTCAACCTTTATCGTCATCAGCAGCAGCTGCTGATGGGCCGTGCGAGGTGGAACAAGATGGCCGCCGCCGCCGTCGCCCTCCTCCCTCCCCCCCCCCCCCCCCCTCACCCCCACCCCCCGCCTGTCAGGTGCAACAAGATGGCCGCCACCCCCCCCCCCCCCCCCCCCCTCAGGTGGAGAAGATGCCGGCCTGTAAGGTGTAACGAGATGGCGCCCCCCCTCAGGTGGAACAAGATATGCTTCCCCCCCCTCCCCCCCCCCCCTCCTCAGGTGGAACAAGATGGCCACCTGTCTGATGGAACAAGATGGGCCTGCCCCTCAGTCGAAACAAGATGGGTGCCACATCCAGTGGAACGTGATGGCCACCCCCTCAGGTGGAACAAGATAGCCACCCTGCCTGTGAGAAAAGTTGTCCAGCCCGTCAGGTGGAACAGGTTGGCCGCCCCGTCAGGTGGAACAAGATGGCCGCCCCGTCAGGTGGAACAAGATGGCCGCCCCCTCAGGTGGAACAAGATGGCCGCCCCATCAGGTGGAACAAGATGGCCACCCCCTCAGGTGGAACAAGATGGCTGCCCTCAGGTGGAACAAGATGCCGCCCCCTCAAGGTGAACAATAGGCCGCCCCTCAGGTGGAACAAGATGGCCGCCCCCTCAGGTGGAACAAGATGGCGGCCGCCCCCTCAGGTGGAACAAGATGGCCGCCCCCCCTCAGGTGGAACAAGATGGCCGCCCCTCAGGTTGGAACAAGATGCCGCTCCCTCAGGTGGAACAAGATGGCCTCCCCTCAGGTGGAACAAGATGGCCACCCCCTCAGGTGGAACAAGATGGCCTCCCCCTCAGGTGGAACAAGATGGCTGCTCCCTCAGGTGGAACAAGATGGCCGCCCTGTCAGGTGGAACAAGATGGCCGCCCTGTCAGGTGGAACAAGATGGCCGCCCCCGTCAGGTGGAACAAGATGGCCGCCCCTGTCAGGTGGAACAAGATGGCCACCCCCTCAGGTGGAACAAGATGGCCACCCCCTCAGGTGGAACAAGATGGCCGCCCCCTCAGGTGGAACAAGATGGCCGCCCCCTCAGGTGGAACAAGATGCCGCCCCCTCAGGTGGAACAAGATGGCCGCCCCCTCAGGTGGAACAAGATGGCCGCCCCCTCAGGTGGAACAAGATGGCCGCCCCCTCAGGTGGAACAAGATGGCCGTGCCCCACATCCCCTTTCCCCGCCCCCCTTCCCCACCGCCCCCCCCGCACTGTTGGCGACTCTGAGCAGTCACGTTGTCGAACCTCTTGTCACTTGACACTGCAGCAAATACCACTTTGGCCTTTCGAAGATGGGAAGAGGAAGAGGAATGGAAATTAAAAATAAACTTTTTCCTATCAAAAAAAATGTAAGCATTAAGAAGTGGTTTTGGATTGCTAAATACGGGTTATAGCAAGAATTATTTTTGTCGTAGTTTCTTGTATGTGTTTCTATGTATAGTGTCACTTTAATTTAGACATACCAATCCCACAGTAAAATATCCCACATGTATAAATTATCAATCACATCATCCATTCAATTTTACCTCCATTTTTTAAAATTTTTTTTTCTAATGTACAGTTTTTGGTTTATTTATGAAATCCTCTATTTATTCTAATTGTTTTCCCTGAGATTTCACATTTTTAAAAATGATTTCTTTCCTGATGGAAAACATTTCTAACTCCAAGGTCAGGGGCTGTCCCTCCTCTCTCGTCACCACTCTCCTGACTCTCTCTCTCTCGCTGTCTCCATCTTCTCTCTGCTATTCCACTCCCGGATCCCATTTCCTGAACCTTTCTACCTCCCCTCCGCCTCTCTCTCTTTCTCTCTCACCCCTCTCACATCCCTCTCTCTCATCCCTGTGTATCTCTCTCTCTCTCACTCTGTCTCTGTTTCTCTCATCTCTTTTTCTCTCTCTTTCCTATCTACTGCTCCCTCATTTTCTTGTCCCTCTCGCTCTCTCTTTGGGTATTTCTGTGTGTGTGTGTGTGGCTCTGTCTCTCTATCTGTCTCTTTCTCTATTGGTCTTTTTCTCTCTCTTTCTCTGTCTCTCTTTCTGTTTTTCTCTCTTTCCATCTCTTTCTTTCTGTCTCACTCTTTTTCTGGCTGTCTCTGTGATCTCTCTCTCTCGCTCTCTCTCCTTCCCAGTCTCTCTCTCCTTCCCAGTCTCTCTCTCTCCTTCCCAGTCTCTCTCTCCTTCCCAGTCTCTCTCTCCTTCCCAGTCTCTCTCTCTCCTTCCCAGTCTCTCTCTCTCCTTCCCAGTCTCTCTCTCCTTCCCAGTCTCTCTCTCTCCTTCCCAGTCTCTCTCTCTCGCTGACTGTCTCTGACTGTTTTTCTCTTTCTCTTTCTGCCTGCCTCTCTTTCTCTCTGCCTCTCTTTCTCTCTGCCTCTCTTTCTCCTCTGTTTCCTGCCTCTCTGCCTCTCTTCCTCTGCGTCTCTCTCTGCCTGTCTGCGTCTCTTTCTCTGTCCCTTTCCATCACTATCTGTATTTCTCTCCCTGTCTCTCTCTCTCTCCGTGTCTCTCTCTTTCTTTCTTATCCTTACCCCTCTCCCCATCTCCGTCTTTTCCCTCTGCCTCCCCCAATTCCCCTGGTCTTTGTTAGAAGTTGGCTGGGAGCTGACAAGAGTTGGACCTGATTGGACTTGTTTTCCTGAACTGTGTGCTATTGGTTTTTTTTTAATTCTAATGAAAATTGTGCTTGGGGCTTTTTTTAAAACCAAGAGGTTAAGTTTTGCAATGGAGTCCGAGGGTAGCTATGATTCTGGTTTTGGATTTTATGATAAGAATCTTGTTTTGAAGTTTTACTGCACTGTTAACGCAACTGAGCCAGAACTGTCTTAACTTTGTGAATTTGTGTGACAGATAATAAAGCTTTTGATAAACTTTACTCAGTCCGCACACCCCCTCACTCCGGGACGGCGGCGCAGTGGGTGGGGGTGGGTGTGGGGGGATCTCCGGAATTCACAACGGAAGAAATCTCCAGAATTTGGGATGGGGGAGAAACCTCTGGGATTCAGGACGGAAAATCTCCAGAATTTGGGATGGGGGAGAAACCTCTGGAATTCAGGACGGAAAATCTCCAGAATTTGGGATGGGGAAAAACCTCTGGGATTCAGGACGGAAAATCTCCAGAATTTGGGATGGGGAAAACCTCTGGGATTCAGGACAGCTAATCTCCGGAATTCTGGATGGGGAAAACCTCCAGAATTTGGGACAGGAAAACCTCTGGAATTCGGGATGGGGAAAATCTCCGGAATTTGGGACAGGAAAACCTCTGGAATTCGGGATGGGGGAAATCTCTGGAATTTGGGACAGGAAATCTCCGGAATTCGGGATGGGGAAAACCTCCGGAATTCGGGATGGGGGGAAAACCTCCGGAATTCGGGATGGGAAAACCTCTGGAATTCGGGACAGAGAAATTTCTGGAATTCAGGATGGGAAAACCTCTGGAATTCGGGACAGAGAAATTTCTGGAATTCAGGATGGGGAAATCTCTGGAACTTGGGACAGGAAAACCTCCGGAATTCGGGATGAGGAATTCGCTGGAATTTGGGACAGGAAAATCTCCAGAATTTGGGATGGGGAAAAAAAAAACTCTCTGGGATTCGGGATGGGGAAACTTCGGGGATTCGGGATGGGAAAACCCCAGGATTGAGGATGGGGAAAATCTCCGAAATGCGGGATGAGGAAACCTCCGGATTTTGGGATGGGGAAATTATCCAGTTCTGTGGGAAGGGGGCGGTAACCCCATGACGGAATGGCAAAAATCATTGGGGGACAGGGATGGTGGGGCGGGAGGGGGGGATTGTGTATGGGAAGGAGCTGGGCTGCTCCCAGAACTCTCCCCCTACCTCTTCCGAAACCCTGTAATGGCTCCTCCAGCGGGATTTCCAGGAATCACTCCAAGCGAATGATGACAATGAGGTGAGTGAGAAAGATGAGAGAGCTCAGTGTCCGGAGGAGGGTGGGGTGGGGGAAGAGATGGGGGTCAGGGGTCAGCACGATGGGGATCAAAGGTCAGTGAGATGGGTCAAAGGTCAGTGGGATGGGGATTAGTCAGGGTCAGAGATCAGTGGGGTGGGGTCAGTCGATGATCAGTGAGATAGGGGTCAAAGATCAGAGAGATGGGGTCAGTCAGGGGTCAATGAAATGGTCAGTCAGGTCAGTGTGATGGGAGTTAAAGTCTGTAATGGGGATTGGGGTGAGTTGAGGGTCAGCGGTCAGTGTGATGGGGGTCAGCTGAGGTTCTGAGATAGGGGGTCAGAGGTCAGTGTGATGGGGGTTAAGGTCAGTGCAATGGGGGTTAGAGGTTAGTGTGCGGGGGGGTCAGAGGTGGATGGGGTAGGATGGTGATGGGGTGTGCTGGCAGTGTGATGGGCAGAGGTCAGTGTGATGGGGGTCAGAGATCTGTGTGCTGGGGGGTCAGCGGTTAGTGTGATGAATGTCAGAGGCCAGTGTTTGGGGTAAGCGGTCAGTGATGTGGGTCAGTGATTTGGGTCCGAGGTCAGTGTGATGGAGTCAGAGGTCACTGTGATGGGGTCAGAGATCTATGCAGTGGAGACGGATTAGTGAGATCAGGGTCAAAGGTCAGTGAGATTGGGATCAGGGATCAGTGAGATGGGAGTCAGTCGGGGGGTCAGTGAGATGGGAGTCAGGCGGGGGGGTCAGTGGAGATGGGTCAGTCGCTGGTCCTGAGATGGGGGTCAGGCGAGGGGGTCAGTCAGTCGGGGGGGTCAATGAATGGGGTCAGGCAGGGAGGTCAGTTGGGTGGTCCAGAGAAGGGTGTCAGGGCGGGGGTCAATGAGATGGGGGTCAGGCGGGGAGTTCAGTGAGATGGAGGTCAGTTGGGTTGTCATGAGATGGGGGTCAGTCGGGGTGTCAGTGAGATGGGGCTCAGGCAGGGGGGGGTCAAGCAAGATGGGGGTCATGAGATGGGGGTCAGTCAGGGGTCAGCGAGATGGGGGTCAGTCCGGGGGGTCAGTGAGATGGAGATCGTGTCGGGGGTCAGTGAGATGGGGTCAGTCGGGGGTCAGTGAGATGGGACAGTCGGGGGTCAGTGAGATGGAGGTCAGTCGGGGGGTCAGTGAGATGGGTCAGTCGGGGGCAGTGAGAGATGAGGTCGTCGGTCGGGGGGTCAGTGAGATGGGGGTCATTCGGGGTGTCAGTGAGATGGGGTTCATTCGTCGGGGAGTCAGTCGGGGGTCAGATGGGGCAGTCCCAGTTTGGGTGGTGAGATGAATCATCGGGGGGTCAGTGAGATGTGGGGGGGGTGTCAGTGAATGGGGGCAGTCGGGGCGTCAGCGAGATAGGGGTCGTCGGGGGGTCAGCGAGATGGAATCAGTCAGGGGAATAGTGAGATGGGGGTCAGTTGGGGTCAGTGAGATGGGGGTACGGATGGGGATCAGTGGGGTCAGTGGGATGGGGTCAGTCGGATCATGAGATGGGGGTCAGTCGGGGTCGCGAGATAGGGGTCAGTCGGGGGGTCGTGAGATGGAGATCATCGGGGGGTCAGAGATGGGGGTCAGTCAGGGGGTCCAGCGAGATGGTCAGTCCGGGGGTCAGAATGGAGATCAGTCGGGTCAGTGAGATGGGGTAAGACGGGGGTCAGTGAGATGGGGTCAGGGGGGTCAGTGAATTGGATGGTCAGTCGGGGGGTCAGTGAGATGGGGGTCAGTCGGGGAGTCAGTGAGATGGGGGTCAGTCCGTGGGGTCAGTACAGTCAGTTGGGGTCATAGGGAGATCAGTCCGGGGGGTCAGTGAATGGGGCGTCGGGTGTCAGATGGGGGTTCGGGGCGTCAGCGAGTAGTCAGTCGTGGGGTCAGCGAGATAGGGGTCACGAGCGAGTGGAATCAGTCAGGGGAATAGTGAATGGGGGTCAGTCGGGGTGTCAGTGAGATGGGGGTCAGTTGGGTCAGTGAGATGGGATCAGTGAGATGGGGTCCAGTCGGGGGAGATGTCAGTCGGGGTCAGCGAGATAGGGGTCAGTCGGGGGTCAGTGAGATGGGTCATCGGGGGGTCAGTGGGGGTCGTCAGGGGTCAGTGGAGATCAGTCCGAAGGGGGGTCAGTGAGATGGGGGTCATCGGGGGTCGGGGGTCAGTCCAGGGGTTCAGTGAGATGGGGTCAGTCGGGGGGTCAGTGAGATGGAGATCAGTCGTCTATCAGCGAGTGAGATGGGGGTCATCGGGGGGTTCAGTGGGGGTCAGTGATGGAGATCAGTCGGGGGGTCAGTGAGATGGGGTCTGTCGGGGGGTCAGTGATGGGGGTCAGTCGGGGGGTCAGTGAGATGGGTGGTCAGTCGGGGGGGTCAGGAGATGGGGGTCCATTCGTGGTCAGTGAGATGGTGGTCAGTTCAGTGAGGATGGGGGTCAGTCGGTGGGGTCAGTGAGATGGGGGTCCAGTCGGGGGGGGGTCAGTCAGTGAGATGGAGGTCATCGGGGGGTCAGTGAGATGGGGGTCAGTCGGGGGGTCAGTGAGATGGGGGTCAGTCAGAGGGGGGTCAGCGGGGGTCAGTGAGAGATGGGGGTCAGGGGATCAGTCGTCGGGGGATCAGTGAGATCAGTCGGGGGTCAGTGAGATCGGGGGGTCAGCGGGGGGGAGATGAGTGATGGGGGTCAGTCAGGGTCAGCGAGATGGGGGTCAGTCGGGGTATCATTGAGATGGGGGGGTCAGTCGGGGGGGGTCAGCGAGATGGGGGTCACGGGGTCAGCGAGATGGGGGTCGGGGGGATCAGTGAGATGGGGGTCGTGTGATGGGATCAGTCGGGGGGTCATTGAGATGGGGGTCAGTCCGGGGGGGGTCAGCGAATGGGGGTCAATGGGGATCAGCGAGATGGGGGTCAGTCGGGGGGTTCAGTGAGATCAGTGTGGGGTCAGCGAGATGGGGGTCAGTCGGGGGGGGTCCATGGCGGTCAGTGAGATGGGGGTCCAGTCGGGGTCAGCGAGATGGAGGTCAGTCGTGGGATCAGTGATGGGGTCATCGGGGGTCAGTGAGATGGGGGTCAGATCACGGGGGGTCAGTGAGATGGGGTCAGTCGTGGGAGATGAGATCGGGGTCAGGTCATTCGGGGGGGGTCAGTGAGATGGGGGTCATAGGTCAGGTCAGTCGGGGGGTCGGGGGATGTTCGAGATGGAAATCAGTCGGGGGGTCAGTAGATGGGGATGCAGCGAGATGGGGTCAGTCGGGGGGTCAGTGAGATGAGGGTCAGTCGTGGGGTCAGTGAGATGGGGGTCAGAGTTGTCAGTGAGATGGGGGTCAGTCGGGGGGTCAGTGAGTGGGGGTCAGTTGCGATGGGGGTCGTCGGGGGTCAGTGAGATGGGGTCAGTTGGGTCAGTGAGATGGGGGTCAGTCAGGGGTCAGTGAGATGGGGGCAGTCGGGGGATCAGTGAGATGGGGGTCAGTCGGGGGGTCAGTGAGATGGGGGTCAGCGAGATGGGGGTCGTCGTGGGGTCAGTGACATGGGGGTCAGTCGTGGGGTCAGTGAGATGGGGGTCAGTCAGTGAGATGGGTTCGTCAGGGTCATTGAGATGGAGATCATCCGGGGATAGTCAGATGGGGGTCAGTCGGGGGGTCAGTGAGATGGGGGTCAGTGAGATGGGGTCAAGCATGAGATCAGTCAGATGGGGGTCAGTCGGGGGATCAGTGAGATGGGGGTCAGTCGGGGGGTCAGTACATGATTCGGGGGGGGTCGTGGATGATGGGGATCAGTAGTGGGGTCGTGAATGGGGCCAGTGAGATGGGGGTCAGTGGAGGGTCGGAGGGGTCAGTGAGAGGGGTCAGTCGGGGGGTCAGTCGGGTGGGATAGGGGGGTCGGGGGGGTCAGTAGGGGGTCAGTCGGGGGGTCAGCGGGGGGGAGGGGTCAGTGGGCAGGAGTGGGGTCAGTGTGGGGGTCAGTCGGGGGGTCAGGAATGGTAGTGATGGGGTCCACAGGGGTCAGTCGGGGGGTCAGCGAGATGGAGTCAGTCAGGGGGGGTCAGCAGTGAGATGGGGTCTGGGGCAGAGATGGGGATCAGTGGGGTCATCGGTCAGGAGGGTCGGGGGTCAGTGAGATGGGGTCGGGGTCAGTGAGATGAGGTCAGTCAGGGGGGGTCACGAGTTAGGGCAGGGGGGGGGTCAGCGAGATAGGGGTCAGGGAGTCAGTGGATGGGGGTCAGTCGGGGGGTCCCAGTGAGATGGGGGTCAGTCGGGGGGTCAGTGAGATGGGGGTCAGTTGGGGTCAGTGAGATGGGGATCAGTGAGATGGGGTTCAGTCGGGGTCAGTGAGATGGGGGTCAGTCGGGGGCAGCGAGATATGGGGTCAGTCGGGGGTCAGTGAGATGGGGGTCAGTCGGGGGTCAGTGAGATGGGGGTCAGTCGGGGGTCAGTGAGATGGGGATCCAGTCGGGTCAGCGAGATGGAGTCAGTCGGGGGGTAGTGAGATGGGGGTCAGTCGGGGGCAGTGAGATGGGGGTCAGTCAGGGGGTCAGTGAGATGGGGGTCAGTCAGGGGGTCAGTGAGATGGGGGTCAGTCGGGGGTCAGTGAGAGGGGTCACTCAGGAGATGGGGTCAGTCAGTGAGATGGGGTCAGTCGGGGGTCAGTGAGATGGGGGTCAGTCGGTGGGGTCAGTGAGATGGGGGGTCTCAGTGGGGGTCAGTGAGATGGGGTCAGTCGGGGGGTCAGGAGATGGGGTCAGTCGGTGTCAGTGAGATGGGATCAGTCAGGGGGTCAGAGATAGGGGTCAGTCAAGGGGTCAGCGAGATGGGGGTCAGTCGGAGTGGTGCAGTGTAGATGGGGGTCAGTCGGGGGTCAGTGAGATGGGGTCAGTCGGGGGTCAGTGAGATGGGGTCAGTCAGGGGGGTCAGTAGATGGGGGTCAGTGGGGTCAGTGAGATGGGGCATGGGGTCGTGAGTGGGGGTCAGTCGGGGGAGAGATGGGGTCAGTCGGTCAGTGAATGGAGATCAGTCGGGGGGTCAGTGAGATGGGGGTCAGTCGGGGGGGGGCGGGTCAGTGAGATGGGTCAGTCGGGGTCAGTGAGATGGGGGCGTCAGGGGGATCAGTGAGATGGGGTCAGTCAGGGGGTCAGTGAGATGGAGATCAGTCAGGGAGGTCAGTGAGATGGGGATCAGCGAGATGGGGGTCAGTCGGGGGGTCAGTGAATGGGGTCAGGTGGGGGGGGGTCAGTGAGATGGGGTCAGTGGGGTCAGGAGATGGGGGTCAGTCGGGGGGTCAGGGATGGGGGGATCAGGAGATGGGGGTCAGTCGGGGGGTCAGGAGATGGGGGTCAGTCAGGGGGTCAGTGAGATGGGGGTAGTGGGGGGTCAGTGAGATGGGGTCAGTCGGTGGGTCACAGTGAGATGGGGGTCAGTCGGGGGGTCAGTGATTGGGGGTCAGTCGGGGGTCAGTGAGATGGGGGTCAGTGAGATGGGGTCAGGATGGGGGTCAGGGGTGTCAGGCCGGGTCTAGTGAGATGGGGGTCAGTCAGGGGGGTCAGTGAGATGGGGTCAGTCGGGGTCAGTGAGATGGGGGTCAGTCGGGGGGTCAGTAGAGATGGGGGTCAGTCGGGGGGGTCAGGTCAGAGATGGGGGTCAGTGAACGGGGTCAGGGGGTCAGTGAGATGGGGTCAGTCGGGGTCAGTGAGATTCAGTGAGATGGGGGGTGGGGGTCAGTGAGATGGGGGTCAGCGGTGGGGTTCAGTGAGGGGTCAGTCACGGGGTCAGTGAGATGGGGGTCAGTCGGGGGGTCAGTGAGATGGGGAGTCGGGGGGTCAGTGGGGGTCAGAGATGGGGTCAGTCGGGGGGTCAGTGAGATGGGGGTCAGTCGGGGGGTCAGGAGGTTGGGGGTCAGTCGGGGGTCAGTGAGATGGTCATGGGGGGTCAGGGATGGGGGTCAGTCTGGGGGTCAGTGAGATGGGGGTCAGTCAGTGGGTCAGTGAGATGGGGGTCAGTCGGGGTCAGTGAGATGGGGGTCAGTCAGATGGGGGTGGGGTCAGTCGGGGGGTCAGTGGGGTCAGTCGGATGGGGGTAGGGGGGGTCAGTGAGATGGGGGTCACGGATGGGGTCAGTCGGGGGGTCAGTGAGAGTCAGGGGGGTCAGTAGGATGGGGGTCAGTCGGGGGGTCAGTGAGATGGGGGTCAGTCGAGATGGGGGTCAGTCGGGGTCAGTGAGATGGGGTCAGTGGGGGGTCAGCGAGATGGGGGTCACGGGGGTCGAGAGGGGTGAGAGGGGGGTCAGCGAGATGGGGGTCAGTCGGGGGTCGCGAGATGGGGGGTCAGCGGGGAGTGGAGGGGTCAGTCGGCAGTCAGCGGTGGGTCAGCAGAGATGGGGGTCAGTCGGGGGGTCAGCTGAGATGGGGGTGCGGGGAGGGGGTCAGCGGATGGGGTCAGTCGGGGGGTCAGTGAGATGTCGCGGGGTCAGGCGTGGGTCCAGATGGGGTCGGATGGGGGTCAGTCGGAGGTCAGTGAGATGGGGGTCAGCGGGTCAGTCGGAGGGTTGAGATGGGGTCAGCGAGATGGAGAGTGTCAGTGGATGGGGTCAGTCGGAGGTCAGTGAGATGGGGTCAGCAGGGGGCAGATGGGGGTCACAGATGGGGTCAGTCGTCAGTGGTCAGTCATGAGTGATGCAGGGGGTCACGATGGGGGTCGGAGTGTCAGTGAGAGTGGTCAGCCGGGGTTCAGTGAGATGGGGTCTGTTGGGGGCGGTCATGAGATGGGGGTCAGTCAGGGGGTCAGCGAGATGGGTCAGTCGGGGGTCATTGAGATGGGATCAGTCGGGGGTCAGTCGGGGGGGTTTCAGCGAGTTGGGGTCAGTCGGGGGGTGAGAGGGGTCAGTCGGAGGTGTCAGTGAGATGTCAGTCGAGGGGTCAGCAACAGTCGGGGGGGTCAGCGAGTGGGGGTCAGTGGGGGGGTCAGCGAGATGGGGGTCAGCGAGACTGGGGGTCAGCGAGATGGGGGTCAGCGAGTGGGGTCAGCGAGGTGGGGGTCAGTCGGGGGTTGTCGGGGTCAGTCGAGGGGGGTCCAGTTGGGGTTGGGGTGTCAGCGAGGTGGGGTCAGTCGGTGGGTCAGCGTGGGAGGTGGTCAGCGAGTGGGGTCAGTCGGGTGGGGTCAGGCGAGGTGGGTCAGCGAGTGGGGTCATCAGGTTGGGGTCAGGTCAAGGTTGGGGTCAGGGGTCAGCGAGGTCGGGGTCAGTCGTCAGCGGTGGGTCATTGGGGTCAGTAAGGTTGCGAGATGGGGGTCAGGAGGGGGTCAGTGGGGGGGTCAGCAGGTGGGGTCAGGATGTTGGGGTCAGTGTTCAGCGAGGTCCAGCGAGGTTGGGGTCAGTCGGGGGGGGTCAGCGAGGTTGGGGTCAGTCAGTGGGTCAGCGAGGTGGGGGTCAGCGGGTGGTCAGTCGGGGGGTCCAGTTGGGCGGGGTCAGGGGTCAGCGAGGTTGGGGTCAGTCGGTGGGGGTCAGGGGTCAGTCGGTGGGGTCAGCGAGATGGGGGTCAGTCAGTCTGGGGTCAGCGAGATTGGGGTCAGTCAGGGTGGTCAGTGAGATGGGGGGGTCAGAGGTGAGTGTGATGGGGTCAGCGGTAAGTTTGGGTTCAGAGGTCAGTGATGGGGTTAGGGGTCAGTGAGGTGCGGGTTCAGGGGTCAGTGCAGTGGGGTCAGTCGGGGTTCGATGAGCTGGAGGTCAGTCAGGCGAGGAAATTTGGGACCTTTGCCCCTGTTATTTTTCCCGTGATGCTTATAAATCGAGAGGGAGCTGGGTTCTCCGACCCTAATGCCTCGTAGGTGGGGGTCAGTTACTGAGGACGGCCAAAGCTTGCGACTCACTGACCTCAGAGCAAGAGACATTAGGCATGGGTGCCACCTCCATTCTCTCACAGGATGTGGGTGTTGCTGGTCTAGGGAGGCATTTATTGCCCCTCCCTAATTGCCCCTGGAGTGGGTGAGCCGCCATGTTGAACCCAGTGCAATCTCCGTGTGGTTTAGATACACCCACAGCGCTGTTAGGGATGGAGTTCCAGGGTTGTGACCCAGTGAAGGAACGGCCGAAGTATTTCCAAATCCGCCTGGTGGATCAGAGGGGAACCTCCAGGTGGGGAGGTTCCCTTCGTCCTCCTGGATGGTAGAGGTGCTGGGTTTGGAAGATGCTGTCAAAGGGGCTGTGGTGAGTCACTGCATCTTGTCGATGGTACACACGGCTGTCACTGTGTGTGGGTGGTGGAGGGAGTGGATGGGGTACCAATCAAGTGGGGCTGCTTTGTCTTGTGCTGTAATTCTATGAAATAATGATCCTGTGACCTAGTCGCCACAGGTGAGCTATGGCAGCAGAGTGACCAAGGCTGGGAAATCAATATCCAGGGTGCCTGATTGTCGGAAAGCATGGTGCTAAATAGTAAACACAGTAAGAAGTCTCACAACACTAGCTTAAACTTCAAGAGGTTCACCCTCTGATAGGGCGGCGCTCCCTCAGCACTGACCCTCTGACAGTGCGGCGCTCCCTCAGCACTGACCCTCTGACAGTGCAACGCTCCCTCAGCACTGACCCTCTGACAGTGCGACGCTCCCTCAGCACTGACCCTCTGACGTGCGCGCTCCCTCAGCACTGACCCTCTGACAGTGCGGCGCTCCCTCAGCACTGACCCTCTGACAGTGCGGCGCTCCCTCAGCACTGACCCTCTGACAGTGCGGCGCTCCCTCAGCACTGACCCTCTGACAGTGCGGCGCTCCCGCAGCACTGACCCCCTGACAGTGCGGCACTCCCTCAGCACTGACCCTCTGAGAGGAATAAACCTGTTGGACTCTAACCTTGTTGTGATTCTTCTTACTGTGCTTACCCCAGTCTAACACCGGCATCTCCACATCACAATTACCAAATTGCAGAAGCGATCCTGATCATTAAAAACTCAGGATTTGCAACCAGGAAATTTTGGGATTGGGTAGAACGTGGAGCTAAGAAAAGAAAGGAATGGTGATGACTGTTTATCAACTAATCAATCAGTCGTAAAGAGGCCAGATTTTAATCTGCATATGTAAAGTATAATACCTACATGTATCGTGTATAAAAGTTGGAGTGTTATGGTAAGGTTATATAAGGCATTAGTGAGGCCGAATTTAGAGTATTGTGTACAGTTTTGGTCACCTAGTCACAGGATGGATGTAGATATGGTTGAAAGAGTGCAGAGAAGGATGTTGCCGGGACTTGAGAAGCTGAGTTACAGAGAGAGATTGAATAGGTTGAGACTTTATTCCCTGGACTGTAGAAGAATGAGGGGAGATTTGATAGAGGTGTGTAAGATTTTGACGGGAATAGAGTGAATGCAAGCAGGCTTTTTCCACTGAGGCCAGGGGAGAAAAACATCAGAGGGCATGGGCTAAGGATGAAAGGAGAAACGTTTGAAGGGAATATTAGTGGGGGGTTCTTCACACAGAGAGTGTGGAATGAGCTGCCGATAAAGTGGTAAATGCTTTTAACATTTCAGAAAAACTTGGATGGGTTCGTGGATGAGGGGGGTGTGGAGGGATATGGTCCAAGTGCAGGTCAGTGGGACGAGGCAAAAAAATGGTTCCGCACAGACAAGAAGGGCCAAAGGCCTGTTTCTGTGCTGTAATGTTCTACGGTTCTATGTGGACTGGGCCTATTTAACAAGCCCCACGCTACTCAGAGGAGTGAGCTAACAAAACAAAGGTCCATCTTGAGGAGCTGAGTTAGAACACAGAACATTACAGTGCAGAACAGGCCCTTTGGCCCTCGATGTTGCGCCGACCAATTAAGAAAAAGCAATGACCCTCTAACTTAAACCATTCCCTTTTCGTCCATAAACTTATCAACTAAAGTTAGAGTTAGAGTGAACGGGATTTTATTTTTAGACAAAATGTTCCTTCGGGAGATAGGGTTTAATTAGTATTTTTGCAATAAAGGAACGTCTGGGAAAGAGTGATCATAACATTGAATTTCATTTTGAATTTGTAAGTGGTGTTTCATTCTAAAATTTATGGTCCTTGAATATAAACAAAGTGAATTACAGAGATAGAGATTGAGGGGGGGGGGCGCAGCGGGGAGAATGTACTGACTAATGTAGATTTGGTTAAAAAAAGGTCAAAAGAGAGCACAGTACGTCAGCAATGGTGAGCGTTTCATTAGAATCCCTACAGTGCAGAATAGGCTATTCAGCCCATCAAGTCTGCACTGATTCTCTGACAGAGCATGTTACCATGGCTCTCTTCCCTACCATATCCCTATAATTCCACATATTTTCCGGTGCTAATCCACCTAACCTGCACTAAGGAGGCAATTTAGCATGGCCAATCTATCTAACCCGTACATCTTTGGACACTAAGGAGGCAATTTAGCATGGCCAATCCATCTAACCCGTACATCTTTGAACACTAAGGAGCAATTTAGCATGGCCAATCCATCTAACCCATACATCTTTGAACACTAAGGAGCAATTTAGCATGGCCAATCCATCTAACCCGTACATATTTGGACTCTAAGGGGCAATTTAGCATGGCCAATCCATCTAACCTGTACATCTTTGGACACTAAGGAGCAATTTAGCATGGCCAATCCATCTAACCCACACATCTTTGGACACTAAGGGGCAATTTAGCATGGCCAATCCACCTAACCTGCACATCTTTGGACTCTAAGGGACAATTTAGCATGGCCAATCCATCTAACGTATACATCTTTGGACACTAAGGGGCAATTTAGCATGGCGAATCCATCTTTGGACACTAAGGGAGTAATTTAGTGGGCGGCACCAATAATTTTTGGGCAGCACATTAGCACAGTGGTTAACTTGGGTTCAAATTCTGGCTCGGGTCACTGTCTATGTGGAGTTTGCACATTCTCCCTGTGTCTGTATGGGTTTCCTCTGGGTGCTCTGGTTTCCTCTTACAATCCAAAGATGTACGGGTTAGATGGATTGGCCATGCTAAATTGCCCCTTAGTGTCCAAAGATGCTTGGTTAGAGGGATTAGTGGGATTAATATATAGGGATATGGAAGGGATTGTGCCACTGTGCTGCCCAGATGTCAAGTGTCTAAGGGCAATGGGTTGGATTTTTGGACGGAGAGGTGGGTGAAGAGGTCACCTTTCTGGACAGGTGGGGTTGTGGGTGTCAAAGGGGCCGGCTCTTGTCAGGTGTCGGGGAAGAGGGGGTGAAGTTGGGTCTGGGGAAGGAGCTGGAATAGGGGTAGGGAGTTTCCTATGGAAGTGGTGGGGTAGGGCCTGGGTGGGATTGTAGTCAGTGCAGACTCGATGGGCCGAATGGCCTCTTCCTGTAGGATTTCTATGATCTTTGGACCTTAAGGAACAATTTAGCACGTACAATCTACCTAACCTACGCATCTTTGGCCTGTGGGAGGAAACCGGAGCACCCGGAGAAAACCCACGCAGACACAGGAAGAATGTGCAGACTCCACACAGACAGTGACCCGAGCCGGGAATCGAACCCAGGTCCCTGGAGCTGTGAAGCAGCAGTGCTAACCTGCAGTGCCAATGGGCCATTTAATAATTGATATTCTTGATGAATATACAACCCTTTGAGACAGAGAACTCCATTAGTAAAGTTATGAAGGGGTATTAGGTGATGATTGTGAACTGTGTCTTTGATTCAATATTGTCAGGAAGATATATTTTTATCCTTACGTAGGACATGGGTGTCACTGGCTGGGCCAGCATTTATTGCCCATCCCTAGTTGCCCGTTGGAGGGCAGTTGAGAGTCAACCACATTGGCTGTGGCTCTGGAGTCAAATTGTAAGCCAGATTGGGGTAAGGACAGTAGATTTCCTTCCCTGAAGGGAACCAGATGGGTTTTTCCAACAAATGGATGGGAGGCTGGTTTGTGTGATGGGATTGGGCTACATTCACGAACCTTTTTGTAGTCCCTTGTGGTCTTGGGCAGAGCAGGAGCCCCACACCAAGCTGTGATACGACCCAGAAAGAATGCTTTCTATGGTGCGTCTGTAAAAGTTGGAGAGAGTTCTAGCGGACATGTCAAATTTCCTTAGTCTTCTGAGAAAGTAGAGGCGTTGGTGAGATTTCTTAACTATAGTATCGGCATAGGGGGGGGACCAGGACAGGTTGTTGGTGATCTGAACACCTTGAATTTTGAAGCGCTTGATCCTTTCTACTTTGTCCCCGTTGATGTAGACAGGGGCATGTTCTCCTTTAATACATTGACTTCAGGCAGTGTAGTGAGTTTACTTATTAGTCACAGGTAGACTTACATTAACAGCGCAATGAAGTTGATATGAAAATCCTCCAGTCGCCAACACCTATTCGGGTTAACGCTGAGGGAGAATTTAGCACGACCAATGCACCCTAACCAGCATGTCTTTCGGAATGTGGGAGGAAACCGGAGCACCTGAAAGAAACCCACGCAGACATGGGGAGAATGTGCAAACTCCGCACAGACCTATCTTAAGTTGATCTTTCTCTACACCCTAGCTATGACGTAATATTGATTCTGCACCATCTCCTTTCTTTCTCTATGAATAGTATGCTTTGTATAGCACGCAAGAAACAAAACTTTTCACTGTATCCCAATACACATGACAATAATAAATCAAATCCTTCTCCCCTATGTACTCTATGAACGGCATGGTTTGTCTGTATAGCGCGCAAGAAACAATACTTTTCACTGTATCCCAATATGTGTGACAGTAATAAATCAAATCAGTGACCCCCAAGTTGGGAATTGAATCCAGGGCCCTAGCGCTGTGAGGCAGTAATGTTAATCCGCTGTTCCATCCCCCCATGGTTCCCCAGAAGCAAGAAGTAGTTTGAATTCTTTCTACTCTTTCTGGGTAGGTATTGTACAGCAATCTGTCTCAATCTGTTACTGCCCAACCTGTCAATGCTAACTCTCTGTGTTCTGGGGTAAGAGCACTTAGCAAACAGTGTGAAGCAGTCTTCCTCAGTACACACCCAGGGTGGGTCTCAAACAACCATTACTGTGGTGCGCTGATTCCCCAAATAAATCCCCGTTTGACCAGCTGACCAGCCTCAGTCACGCATCGCAGCATTTAAACATCATCTTCAGAGCACCAGAGATCCCACAGTGGTGCAAAGTGTCATAATCAGACAGGGAAAGCAGCACTGAATGGAACACAGATCAAATGGTTGGTCTTAATACAGGGCTATGAGGAGAGAATGGGGGCAGTGGGATTAGTTTGGGGATTGATACAGGGCTATGGGGAGAGAGTGGGGCAGTGGGATTAGTTTGGGGATTGATACAGGGCTATGGGGAGAGAGCGGGGGGTAGTGAAATTAGTTTGGGGGTTGATACAGGGCTATGGAGAGAGAGTGGGGCAGTGGGATTAGTTTGGGATTGATACAGGGCTATGGGGAGAGAGTGGGGCAGTGGGATTAGTTTGGGATTGATACAGGGCTATGTGGAAAGAGTGGGGCAGTGGGATTAGTTTGGGATTGATACAGGGCTATGGGGAGAGAGTGGGGCAGTGGGATTAGTTTGGGGACTGATACAGGGCTATGGGAAGAGCGGGGCAGTGGGATTAGTTTGGGGATTGATACGGTAGGGGAGAGAGGATATTGGGATGATACAGGGCTATGGGGAGGGGGGAGTTGGGATTGATACAGGGCTATGGGGAGAGAGGGGGCAGTGGATTAGTTTGGGGATTGATACAGGCTATGGGAGAGAGCGGGGCAGTGGGATTAGTTTGGGGATTGATACAGGGCTATGGGGAGAGAGTGGGGCAGTGGGATTAGTTTGGAGATTGATACAGGGCTATGGGGAGAGAGCAGGGCAGTGGGATTATTTTGGGGATTGATACAGGGCTATGGGGAGAGAGTGGGACAGTGGGATTAGTTTGGGGATTGATACAGGGCTATGGGGAGAGAGTGGGGCAGTGGGATTAGTTTGGGATTGATACAGGACTATGGGGAGAGAGTGGGGCAGTGGGATTAGTTTGGGATTGATACAGGGCTATGGGGAGAGAGCGGGGCAGTGGGATTAGTTTGGGATTGATACAGGGCTATGGGGAGAGAGCGGGGCAGTGGGATTAGTTTGGGATTGATACAGGGCTATGGGGAGAGAGCGGGGCAGTGGGATTAGTTTGGGGATTGATACGGGGCTTTGGGGAGAGAGTGGGGCAGTGGGATTAGTTTGGGGATTGATACAGGGCTATGGGGAGGGGGTGGGGCAGTGGGATTAGTTTGGGGATTGATACAGGGGACAGAGCGGGACAGTGAGATTAATTTGGGATTGATGCAAGGCTACGGGAATCTCCCATTTCCAACCCTATCACAACTCTCACCAACTCTTACCGATGCATCCTTTCTGGTTGTACCACAACTTAGTATGGAGCTCCTGCTCTGCCCAAGACCACAAGGAACTACAAAAGGTCGTGAATGTAGCCCAACCCATCACGCAAACCAGCCTCCCATCCATTGACTCTGTCTACACTTCCTGCTGCCTTGGGAAAAGCAGGCGGCATAATCAAGGACCCCACACACCCCGGACATTCTCTCTCCCACCTTCTTCCTGTAGGGATAAAGATACAAAAGTCTGAGGTCACGTACCGCCCGACTCAAGAACAGCTTCTTCCCTGCTGCTGTCAGACTTTTGAATGGACCTACCCTCGCATTAAGTTGATCTTTCTCTACACCCTAGCTATGACTGTAACACCACATTCTGCACTCTCTCCTTCTCTATAAACAGTGTGCTTTGTGTAGCTTGCAAGAAACAATACTTTTCACTGTATCCCAACACATGTGACAATAATAAATCAAATCCTTCTTCCCTATGTTCTCTATGAACAGTATGCTTTGTCGCTATAGGTGCAAGAAACAATACTTTTCACTGTATCCCAATAATAAATCAAATCAAACCCTATGTATTCTATGAACGGTATGCTTTGTCTATACAGTGCACAAGAAACATACTGTATCCCGATACACGTGATAATGATAAATTAATTAAAGTTTAAAACTTGTGGTATATATTGATATTATTCATTATTTTGCAATAAAGTCTTTTATTGTGTGAAGCCACATCCAGTCACCCTCAACTCAGGACACCCGTCGTTGTGAGCTAAAAGAAGGGACCTGCTTTGGAATAAGGTTCAAGTGGACAAGTTCCAGAGGGAAGGGAGCATTGTGGTGCAGTACCTGTATATAACAGACGGGGGTGCCCCCGAGCAACATTTTGAATTGAATGAGAGGTCCTGATATTTCTGTCTCTGAGAGGGGAGGGGTGGGTGACAAAGTTTCTGTGTGATCATAGCTGATCATTGAATTCAATCTCCTGATTTCACCCCCCCCCCCCAGCCCCCGGCCTTCCTTTCCCCCATATCCCTCGATCCCTTTAGCCCCCAAGAGCTACATCTAATTTCTTCCTGAAATCACACAGCGTTTTGGCCTCAGCTACTTTCTCTGGGAGTGAATTCCACGCACTCACCAAACTCTGGGTGAAAAAAAATCTCTCCCCGCCTCAGTCCTAAAAAGTTTACCCCCTTATCCTCAAACTGTGACCACCCCCCCCCCCCCCCTTAGTTCTCGACTCCCCCCACCATCGAGAACATTAATGACTCCCCACTCCACGCACCCCGGACGTTCTCCCTTCCACCTTCTTCCGTCGGGGAAAAAGATACAGAAGCCTGAGCTCACGCACCGACTGACTCAAGAACAGCTTCTTCCCTGCTGCTGTCAGACTGTTTGAATGGACCCTACCCTCGCATTAAGCTGATCTTCCTCTGCACCCTGGCTGTGACCGTAACGCCACATTCTGCATCCTCTCCTTTCCTTCTTTGTGAACGGTATGCTTTGTCTGCATAGCGCGCAGGAAACAATACTTTTCACTGTATCCCAATACACGTGACAATAATAAATCAAATCCCTCTCCCCTGTGTATTGTATAAATCAAATCAAATCAAAATTAGGAGCATTCTTTCTGAATCTACCCTGTCTAACCCTGTTAGAATTTTAATGAGTTTCTATGAGATCCCCTCTCACTCCAGTGAACATAGAACATAGAACATTACAGCGCAGAACAGGCCCTTCGGCCTTCGATGTTGCGCCGACCAATTAAGAAAAAGCAATGACCCTCCAACCTAAACCATTCCCTTTTCATCCATAAACTTATCTACTGTCTTACGAGGAAAGGTTGAATGCACTGGGGTTGTTTTAGAACATAGAACATAGAACATTCGATGTTGTGCCGACCAAAATAAAAAGCAATGCCCCTCCAAACTAAACCATTCCCTTCTCTTCCATATACTTATCAATTAACCTCTTAAACGCCACCAAACTTGGCGCATCTACAACCGCTGCAGGCAGGGCATTCCACTCCCTAATCACTCTTAGAGTAAAGAACCTACCTCTCACATCCGTCCTATAACTATCACCCCTTAATTTAAAGCTACATCCCCTCGTGCTAGCTTTCTCCATCCGAGGAAAAAGGCTATCGCGGTCCACCCCGTCTAAACCAACTATAATAATAATAATATAATATTATAATAATATATAATCCTAGCCGACTTAGTCTCTCCTCCATATGACAGACCTGCCATCCCCGGAATCAGCCTGGTAAACCTTCGCTGTGCTCCCTCCCGATGGGGTCTTGCTGTGCACGGGCTGGCAGCCACCTTTCCTCTACAACAACAGTAACCAGACATCCAATCTACTTCTTTCCGTCGGCTGAGAGTTGCTCTGGGGAGGGTCCTGAGGATGTGTGAGGCGCTACAGGAATGCAGATCTGTTCATTTCAGTCATTTTTTTTACTTGACTTTAGCTTGGGGACCCTGCCTCCATCCCCACTGCCCCCCCCCCTCGCACCAGGTTGTGGAGAGTTTCAGTATCGTCCTCAGGATTTTCTGCCTAACTGCCCCCTTGAGAAGGTGCTGGGTGAGCCGCCATCTGCAGTCCCTGTGCGGGGTGTAGGTACACCCACAGCGCTGTTAGCGAGGGAGTTCCAGGGTTTTGACCCAGTGAAGAAACGGCCGATATATTTCCCAGTCGGAATGGTGAGTGGCTCGGAGGGGGAGCTCCAGGTTGTGGGGGGGGGGGGGGGGGTGTGTGTGTTCCCCAGGGATCTGCTGCCCTTGTCCTTCTAGATGGTGGAGGTGGTGGGTTTGGAAGGTGCTCTCTAAGGAGCCTTGGTGAGTCGCTGCATCTTGTAGATGGTGGTGGAGGGTGTGTGTGTGTGTGTGTGTATGAGAGAGAGTGCCTGTTTTGCATGTGTGTGTGTGAGAAAGTGTCTGTTTTGTGTGCTTATGTGCGTGTGTGTGTGAGACAGTGAGTGTATGTGTGTGACAGTGCATATATGTGTGTGTGAGTGTGTATGAGTGTGTGTGTGTGTGTGAGTGTGACAGTGAGTGAGTGTGTGTGAGTGTGACAGTGAGTGAGTGTGTGTGAGTGCGACAGTGAGTGTGTGTGAGTGTGACAGTGAGTGAGTGTGTGTGAGTGTGACAGTGAGTGTGTGCGAGTGTACACACTTGTTCCACCGTCCTCTCTCAGTTCTCCAGCCTCTCTATCTGTGGGGAATTTGCAGTTCAGTAACTCCCACTAACCCTGCATCCCACACCCCCGCCCCCCAGCCCCCTCAGCCAGACCCAGGCGCTCCCCCCCCTCCCTCCCTCCCTCCCTCTCTCCTCACGTCACGGTGGGGGGTTATCTCACATTCCTGGATTAAGTGCGGGGGCCCCTGCTCCTGATTCCTTCAGAGAGAGAGAGAGGTCTGGAGTGGCTCATTCCAGGACTGGGCAGAGACGCACACACACACACACACACACACACAGTAACCATCTCCGGGGGGAACCCAGTGGGCCCAGGGCTTCTAGCGAGATCCCAGGTCTTACCAGGGGAGAGCTGCTTCGTCTTGGAGGTGGGAGGAAGGCCGACTCTGCCATGTCTGACTGCGCGATCTCGCTGGGCTACCCAGCTGCGGGCCGAGGGGCGGCGGAGAGGCCCCCGGCGGAGGGTCTGGAACTGCGCAGCGCGCTCGACTGCTGGACCTGCGCCATACTGGTCACTGCCCAGAACATCTTGGTCACTCTCTTCAACGCGCTGCTCATCACCACCATCTTCGGCAGCGTGCTCACGCCAGCAATCGTCATGATTGTCTTCGGATTTCTCTGTCACTCGCAGGTAAGAGATGCTACCCTCCCTCCCTCCTCCCTCCTCCCTCCTCCCCGTCATTAAACTCCACTCCCCAAAAACCGCATCCCAAGTCCCCTACTCAAACCCCAACCTCAGCACCTACAACCCTCCCTAACTCTGTTTAAAGATGTGCGGGTTAGGTGGATTGACCATGATAAATTGCCCCTTAATGTTCAAATATGTGTGGATTAGATGGATTGGCTGTGCTAAATTGTCCCTTAGTGTCTAAAGGTGTGCAGGTTAGGTGGATTGGCCATGCTAAATTGCCCCTTAGTGTCCAAAGATGTACAGGTTAGGTGATTGACCATGCTAAATTGCCCCTTAGTATCTAAAAATGTACAGGTTAGGTGGATTGACCATGCTAAATTGCCCCTTAGTATCTAAAAATTTAGAGGTTATGTGGATTGACCATGCTAAATTGCTCCTTAGTGTCTAAAGATGTGTAGGTTAGGTGGATTGGCCATGCTAAATTGCTCCTTAGTGTCTAAAGATGTACACGTTAGGTGGATTGACCATGCTAAATTGCCCCTTAGTGTCTAAAGATGTGCAGGTTAGGTGGATTGGCCATGTTAAATTGCCCTTAGTGTCCAACGATGTGTAGGTTAGGTGGATTGACCATGCTAAATTGCCCCTTAATGTCCAAAGATGTGCAGGTTAGGTGGATTGGCCATGATAAATTGCCCCTTAATGTTCAAATATGTGTGGATTAGATGGATTGGCTGTGCTAAATTGTCCCTTAGCGTCCAAAGACGCGTGGATTAGACGGATTGGCCATGCTAGATTGCCCCTTAGTATCTAAAAATGTACAGGTTAGGTGGATTGACCATGCTAAATTGCCCCTTAGTGTCCAAAGATGTGCAGGTTAGGTGGATTGGCCATGTTAAATTGGCCCCCTTAATGTCCAAAGATGTGTAGGTTAGGTGGATTGGCCATGCTAAATTGCTCCTTAGTGTCTAAAGATGTACAGGTTGGTGGATTGACCATGCTAAATTGCCCCTTAATGTCCAAATGTGCGGGTTAGGGGGATTGGCCGTGATAAATTGCCCCTTAATGTTCAAATATGTGTGGATTAGATGGATTGGCTGTGCTAAATTGTCCCTTAGTGTCCAAAGATGTGCAGGTTAGTGGATTGGCCATGTTAAATTGCCCCTTAGTGTCTAAAGATGTACAGGTTAGGTGGATTGACCATGCTAAATTGCCCTTTAGTGTCTAAAGATGTGCAGGTTAGGTGGATTGGCTATGTTAAATTGCCCCTTAATGTCCAAAGATGTGTAGGTTAGGTGGATTGGCCATGCTAAATTGCTCCTTAGTGTCTAAAGATGTACAGGTTAGGTGGATTGACCATGCTAAATTGCCCCTTAATGTCCAAAGATGTGCGGGTTAGGGGGATTGGCCGTGATAAATTGCCCCTTAATGTTCAAATATGTGTGGATTAGATGGATTGGCTGTGCTAAATTGTCCCTTAGTGTCCAAAGATGTGTGGATTAGATGAATTGGCCATGCTAAATTGTCCCTTAGTGTCCAACGATGTGTAGGTTAGGTGGATTGACCATGCTAAATTGCCCCTTAATGTCCAAAGATGTGCGGGTTAGGTGGATTGGCCATGATAAATTGCCCCTTAATGTTCAAATATGTGTGGATTAGATGGATTGGCTGTGCTAAATTGTCCCTTAGTGTCCAAAGATGTGTGGATTAGACGGATTGGCCATGCTAGATTGCCCCTTAGTATCTAAAAATGTACAGATTAGGTGGATTGGCCATGTTAAATTGCCCCTTAGTGTCCAAAGATGTGCAGGTTAGGTGGATTGGCCATGTTAAATTGCCCCTTAGTGTCCAAAGATGTGCAGGTTAGGTGGATTGGCCATGTTAAATTGCCCCTTAGTGTCTAAAGATGTACAGGTTATGTGGATTGGCCATGCTAAATTGCCCCTTAGTGTCTAAAGATGTACACATTAGGTGGATTGACCATGCTAAATTGCTCCTTAGTGTCTAAAGATGTGCAGGTTAGGTGGATTGGCCATGTTAAATTGCCCCTTAATGTCCAAAGATGTATAGGTTAGGTGGATTGGCCATGCTAAATTGCTCCTTCGTGTCTAAAGATGTACAGGTTAGGTGGATTGACCATGCTAAATTGCCCCTTAGTGTCCAAAGATGTGCGGGTTAGGGGGATTGGCCGTGATAAATTGCCCCTTAATGTTCAAATATGTGTGGATTAGATGGATTGGCTGTGCTAAATTGTCCCTTAGTGTCCAAAGATGTGCAGGTTAGGTGGATTGGCCATGCTAAATTGTCCCTTAGTGTCCAAATATGTGTGGATTAGATGGATTGGCTGTGCTAAATTGTCCCTTAGTGTCTAAAGATGTGTGGATTAGATGAATTGGCCATGCTAAATTGTCCCTTAGTGTCCAAAGATGTGTGGATTAGATGGATTGGCCATGCTAAATTGTCCCTTAGTGTCCAAAGATGTGTGGATTAGATGGATTGGCCATGCTAAATTGTCCCTTAGTGTCCAAAGATGTGCAGGTTAGGTGATTGGCCTGTTAAATTGCCCCTCAGTGTCCAAAGATGTGCAGGTTAGTGGATTGGCCATGTAATTGACCCTTAGTGTCCAAAGATGTGTAGGTTAGGTGGATTGGCCATGCCAAATTGTCCCTTAGTGTCCAAAGATGTGCAGGTTAGGTGGATTGGCCGTGCTAAATTGACCCTTAGTGTCCAAAGATGTGTAGGTTAGGTGGATTGGCCATGCTAAATTGTCCCTTGTTCCAAAGATGTGTAGGTTAGGTGGATTGGCCATGCTAAATTGTCCCTTAGTGTCCCAAGATGTGAGGTTAGTGGATTGGCCATGCTAAATTGTCCTTAGTGTCCAAAGATGTGTAAGGTTAGGTGGATTGGCCATGCTAAATTGTCCCTTAGTGTCCAAAGATGTGTAGGTTAGGTGGATTGGCCATGCTAAATTGCTCCTTAGTGTCCAAAGATGTACAGGTTAGGTGGATTGGCCATGATAAATTGCCCCTTAATGTCCAAAGATGTGCGAGTTAGGGGGATTGGCCGTGGTAAATTGCCCATTAGTGTCAGGAAATTAGCAAGGTAATTATGTAGGATTATGGGTATAGGGTGGGACTGTGGTCGGTGCAGGCTCGCGGGGCCGAAGGGCCTCCTGCACAGTTGGGAGTCTACAATGAGCCTCCTACGCTCTGCGGAAAAACGTCCCAGTCTACCCAACCTGTCCGTATAACTCAAACCACCAAGTCCCGGTAGCATCCTAGTATCGCACTCCTCCTAGTTTTTAGGCTCTGGGTCCAACTCTTGGAGCAGATTCTCGACAGCGCTATCTGTAACTGACCCCCGCGTCTCACCTCGTGCAATCTTTGTCACCCCAGGATGGGCACGCTGTGTCTCCTGTAGAGATAACTTTCTGGCGGGAACGGGGGAGCCCAGCTTTGCTCTTCGTGATCACGGGATAGTCCCACACCTGCTCCTCGTGGCCCAAGTTGTGGCCCAATTGGCCAAGCAAGTCACCATGACTGTCTGACATGCGCCAACCAGCACACATGCCCGCCATATTCAGTCTTTCCAAAGGGTATTCCACCTCATAGGCAACTGAAACTCAACTTAGCGTCATCAAGCCACACCCTCGCAGTATTCTCTTCACCCCAACTCTCTTCAACCCCTTGTCCGTGGGTCTTTTTTTAATACTCATCCTTGGGACATGGGCATCACTGGCTGGGCCAGCATTTGTTGCCCATCCCTAGTTGCCCCTTGGAGTCAACCACGTTGGCTGTGGCTCTGGAGCCACACGTAGGCCAGACCAGGTTAAGGACAGGAGATTTCCTTCCCTAAAGGGAGCCAGATGGGGTTCTTCCGACAATCAGTAGATTCTTAATCCCACATTTTTTTTATCGAATTCAAATTCCACCGTCTGCCGCGGCGGGATTCGAACCTGGGCCCCCCAGAACGTTAGCTGAGTTTCTGGATTAATAGTCTAGCAATAATACCATTAGGCCATCGTCTTGAACTTTCTTAGAAAGATAGATTAGAATCCGTACAGTGCAGAAAAAGACCATTCCGCCCATCGAGTCTGTACCAACCCACACTCCCATCCAGGCCGTATTCCCGTAATCTCGCTGATTTCCCCTCCTAATCTCCCTCACACGAAGAAGGAATTTAGCATGGCCAATCCACCTAACCCGCACATCTTTAGACAGTAAGGAGCAATTTAGCATAGCTAATCCACTTACCTACACATCTTTGGACTGTAGGAAGAAGCTGAAGCAGCTGGAGGAAACCCACACACAATTGTCCCTGAGCCCTGGGCCTCCTGTTGCTGAGTTCTTGGGCCCTGAGCCCTGGGCCTCCTGTCTCTGAGTTCCTGGACCCTGAGCCTTGGGCCTCCTGTCCCTGAGTTCCTGGGCCTCCTGTTCCTGAGTTCTTGGGTGCTGAGCCCTGGGTCTCCTGTCCCTGAGTTCCTGGGCCCTGAGCCCTGGGCCTCATGTCCCTGAGTTCCTGGGCCCTGAGCCTCCTGTCCTTGAGTTCCTGGGCCCTGGGCCTCCTGTCCCTGAGTTCCTGGGCCCTGAGCCTCCTGTCCCTGAGTTCCTGGGCCCTGGGCCTCCTGTCCCTGAGTTCCTGGGCCCTGAGCCTCCTGTCCCTGAGTTCCTGGGCCTCCTGTCCCTAAGTTCCTGGGCCCTGGGCCTCCTGTCCCTTAGTTCCTGGGCCCTGAGCCCTGGGCCTCCTGTCCCTACGTTCCTGGGCCCGAAGACCTGGGCCTCCTGTCCCTGAGTTCCTGGGCCCTGAGCCTCCTGTCCCTGAGTTCCTGGGCCCTGAACCCTGGGCCTCCTGTCCCTGAGTTCCTGGGCCCTGAGCCTCCTGTCCCTGAGTTCCTGGGCCCTGAGCCTGGGCCTCCTGTCTCTGAGTTCCTGGACCCTGAGCCTTTGGCCTCCTGTCCCTGAGTTCCTGGGCCTCCTGTTCCTGAGTTCTTGGGTGCTGAGCCCTGGGTCTCCTGTCCCTGAGTTCCTGGGCCCTGAGCCCTGGGCCTCATGTCCCTGAGTTCCTGGGCCCTGAGCCTCCTGTCCTTGAGTTCCTGGGCCCTGGGCCTCCTGTCCCTGAGTTCCTGGGCCCTGAGCCTCCTGTCCCTGAGTTCCTGGGCCTCCTGTCCCTAAGTTCCTGGGCCCTGGGCCTCCTGTCCCTTAGTTCCTGGGCCTCCTGTCCCTGAGTTCCTGGGCCTCCTGTCCCTAAGTTCCTGGGCCCTGGGCCTCCTGTCCCTACGTTCCTGGGCCCGAAGACCTGGGCCTCCTGTCCCTGAGTTCCTGGGCCCTGAGCCTCCTGTCCCTGAGTTCCTGGGCCCTGAGCCCTGGGCCTCCTGTCCCTGAGTTCCTGGGCCCTGAGCCTCCTGTCCCTGAGTTCCTGGGCCCTGAGCCCTGAGCCTCCTGTCCCTGAGTTCCTGGGCCGTGAGCCCTGGGCCTCCTGTCCCTGAGTTCCTGGGCCCTGGGCCTCCTGTCCCTGAGTTCCTGGGCCGTGAGCCCTGAGCCTCCTGTCCCTGAGTTCCTGAGCCCTGAGCCTCCTGTCCCTGAGTTCCTGGGCCCTGAGCCTCCTGTCCCTGAGTTCCTGGGCCTCCTGTCCCTGAGTTCCTGGGCCCTGAGCCCTGAGCCTCCTGTCCCTGAGATCCTGGGCCCTGAGCCCTGCGCTTTGTTTTCACAGCGAAGCGATAAGGATGATTGTATTTGGTTTTGTACTCAGAGGTGGGTGTGAGATGCTGAGTTCCTGATATAGATACAGATTGTAGGAGGTTGCCATGGAGCTATGGCCTACACTCTGGAATTGACCGCACTGCTATTTGCAGTGGTTCCCACGGTGATTTTCAAATGCCGGTTCCGACAGAACTATGAGTGGTCTGTATACACTATCAGCTACACTGCACCAGCCTGAGTAACTCCTGAGATCCCCCCTTATCTCTCCCAGCTTTGAACTCTCTCGTTCTCTCCTCCTTTGCTTTTCCAGAAGGTTCTTTGCTTGTCAAGCGCAGATATGCAAACAATCTGAAAACATAGACCAGTTTTCATCAAAGGGCCCCTTCACTGTGATGAGCCAGCACAGAGAGAGACCACTCAGAACATCGTATCTGCACTGGTTATTAGGGACAGTGAGAAATCTTTGAACCGTAGATTCCCTATAGTATGGAAGGCCATTCGGCCCATTGAGCCTGCAATATTCCCATCCAGACAGTACGGGAAATTTACCATGGCCAATCCACCTAACCTGCACATCTTTGGTTACTAAGGGGCAATTTAGCATGGCCCATCCATCTAACCTGCACATCTTTGGACACTAAGGGGCAATTTAGCATGGCCAATCCATCTAACCTACACATCTTTGGACACTAAGGGGCAATTTAGCATGGCCAATCTACTTAACCTGCACATCTTTGGACACTAAGGGGCAATTTAGCATGGCCAATCCACCTAACCTACACATCTTTGGACACTAAGGGGCAATTAGCATGGCCAATCCATCTAACCTACACATCTTTGGACACTAAGGGACAATTTAGCATGGCCAATCCACCTAACTGCACATCTTTGGACACTAAGGACAATTTAGCATGGCCACTACTTAACCTACACATCTTTGGACACTAAGGGGCAATTTACCATGGCAATTCACCTAACCGCACATCTTTGGTACTAAGGGGCAATTTAGCATGGCCAATCTACTTAACCTGCACATCTTTGGACATTAAGGGGCAATTTAGCATGGCCAATCCATCTAACCTACACATCTTTGGACACTAAGGGGCAATTTAGCATGGCCAATCTACTTAACTGCACATCTTTGGACACTAAGGGGCAATTTAGCTTGGCCAATCCACCTAACCTACACATCTTTGGACACTAAGGGGCAATTTAGCATGGCCAATCCATCTAACCTACACATCTTTGGACACTAAGGGACAATTTAGCATGGCCAATCCACCTAACCTGCACATCTTTGGACACTAAGGGACAATTTAGCATGGCCAATCTACTTAACCTACACATCTTTGGACACTAAGGGGCAATTTAGCATGGCCAATCCACCTAACCTACACATCTTTGGACTATGGGAGAAAACCCACACAGACACGGGGAGAATGTGCAGACTCCATACAGACGGTGACCTGAGCTGGGAATTGAACCCGGGTCCCCGGCACTGTGAGGCAGCGGTGCTAACTCTGCTCTAACTCTGTCTTCTCTCTCTCTGGCAGGTCCTGAATTCCCAGGCCGCCCACTGCACGGAGGTTTTGAATGACAACAGTTCCACGGCGCTGTTGGTGGTGGGTTTCGTGTTGGTGACGCCGCTGGCCGTCTTGGCCCTGTCCGCCTACTGCCGCCTGGCCCGCCACTTGCAGCTGGGCCTCTGCTTTGTCCCCTACACCAAGGCCGTCTACCGCAACCTTCCAGCCTCTCAGTACCGGGGGGCCGGCCTCTGCTGCCTCAGGGTGGGGAAGACCACCAGGAAAGTCTGGGTGTGTAGCCTCCACCAGCAGCCAAGGGGTGGGTGGTGGGGGGGGTGGCGGGGGGAAGGGGGGGGGAAACAGCCTGTACCATTCCTGATGGTGGGGAGGGGAGTAACAGTCTGTACCATTCCTGACAAGGGGCAGATGGGGTGGCAGTCTGTGCGTTCGTGAGGGGGGAGTGGGGGTTGGGAGGGGGGGGGCAATAATGTCCTGTACCATTCCTAATGGGGGAGGGGCTAATGCTCTGACCATTCCTGACAGCGGTGGGGTTTGGGGGGGGGTGGTGTGGGGGGGTAACGGCCTCTACCATCCTGACCAGGCATAGGGGAAGTAGAGACTTGGTAATGGCCTGTACCGTTCCTCACTGAGGTGGGGGTTTGGGGGGGGGGGGGGGGGTGGGCGTGATAACGAACTGTACCATTCCTGACTGGGCTGGCAGCGGGAGGGGGCGGGGGGAAGGATCCAGCCTGTACCTGACTGGTGGGACTGTTGTCTTAGCACCTTTACTGATGGGAGTTGGAGGGTCACGGAGGGGGTTAGTCACAACTATACTATTACTGATGGGAGTTGGAGGGTCACGGAGAGGGTTAGTCACAACTATACCATTACTGATGGGAGTTGGAGGGTCACGGAGAGGGTTAGTCACAACTATACCATTACTGATGGGAGTTGGAGGGTCACGGAGAGGGTTAGTCACAACTATACCATTACTGATGGGAGTTGGAGGGTCACGGAGAGGGTTAGTCACAACTACACCATTACTGATGGGAGTTGGAGGGTCACGGAGAGGGTTAGTCACAACTATACCATCACTGATGGGAGTTGGAGGGTCACGGAGAGGGTTAGTCACAACTATACCATCACTGATGGGAGTTGGAGGGTCACGGAGAGGGTTAGTCACAACTATACCATTACTGATGGGAGTTGGAGGGTCACGGAGAGGGTTAGTCACAACTATACCATCACTGATGGGAGTTGGAGGGTCACGGAGGGGGTTAGTCACAACTATACCATTACTGATGGGAGTTGGAGGGTCACGGAGAGGGTTAGTCACAACTATACCATACGATGGAGTTGGAGGGTACTGATGGAGTTAGGGTCACGGAGGGTAGCACAACATACCACTGAGGAGTTGGAGGGCACGGAGAGGGTTAGTCACAACTATACCATTACTGATGGGAGTTGGAGGGTCACGGAGAGGGTTAGTCACAACTATACCATTACTGATGGGAGTTGGAGGGTCACGGAGAGGGTTAGTCACAACTATACCATTACTGATGGGAGTTGGAGGGTCACGGAGGGGGTAGTCACAACTATACCATCACTGATGGGAGTTGGAGGGTCATGGAGAGGGTTAGTCACAACTATACCATTACTGATGGGAGTTGGAGGGTCACGGAGAGGGTTAGTCACAACTATACCATTACTGATGGGAGTTGGAGGGTCACGGAGGGGGTTAGTCACAACTATACCATGATGGGAGGGTCTGGAGAGGGTTAGTCACCATTACTGATGGGAGTTGGAGGGTCACGGAGAGGGTTAGTCACAACTATACCATCACTGAGGGAGTTGGAGGGTACGGAGGGGTTAGCACAACTTACCATCACTGATGGAGTTGGAGGGTCACGGAGAGGGTTAGTCACAAACTATACCATATGATGGGAGTTGGAGGGTCACGGAAGAGGGTAGTCACAACTATAACATCACTGATGGGAGTTGGGGGTTCATGGAGAGGGTTAGTCACAACCGATACCATCGGATGGGAGTTGGAGGGTCAGGAGAGGGTTGGAGGGAGTTAGTCACAAACTATACATCACTGGCGGGGTGGAGGGGGGGTGTACCATCACTGATGTGGGGGGGGGGCGCGAGTGGGGTCAGGTGTCTGTACCATTCATGACGTGAGGGTGGGGGGGGCGATGTGTGGGGGGGGTGGGGGGGGGCGGGTTTGGGTCTATACCATTCCTGACTGGTGGGGACCAGGTTCGTACCATTATTGATGTGAGGTTGTTGGGATTGTACGATGACTGAATGGGGTTGGGTTGGGGGGTGGGGGGGGGGGTGCTGGGGATGGGGGGGGGGGTGGGGGGGGGGGCGGGGTGAATGGGTGAATGGTACCATTATTGACGGGGGGGGGGGGGGGGTGCTGGGTGGGGGGGGGGGGGGATACCATTATTGGGGGGGGGGGGGGGGGGGTGGGATACCATATTGTGCGGGGGGGGGGGGCGGGTGGGGGGGGCGGGGGGGGGGTGTGGGGGGGGCGGGGGGGGGGGGGGGGGGGGGGGTGGGGGGGGGGGGGGGGGGGGGTGCTGGGTGAATGGGTGGGGGGGGGGTGGGGGTGCGATAACATTATGACGGTGGGGGGGTGCTGGGTGAATGGATACCATTATTGACGGGGGGGGGAGTGAATGGATACCATATGACGGGGGGGGGGTGGGGGGGGGGTGAATGGATACCATATATGACAGGGGGGGGGGGGGGGGTGATGGATACCATTATGAAGGGGGGTGGGGGGGGGTGGTGAATGGATAATTCTTGACGGGGGGGGGTGGGGGGTGAATGGATACAATTATTGGGGGGGTGGGGGGGGGTGAAGGATACCATTATTGACGGGCGGGTGGGGTGAAATGGGGTACCATTCTTGACGGGGGGTGGGGGGGGTGAATGGTACCATTATGTACGGGGGGTGGGGGGGGGGTTGAATGGATACCATTATGACGGGGGGGGGGGGGGTGAATGGATACCATATGACAGCGGGTGGGGGGGGGGTGAATGGATACCATTATTGACGGGGGGGGTGAATGGGTACCATTATGACGGGGGGGGTGGGGGGTGAATGTATACCATTATTGACGGGGGGGTGGGGGGGAATGGGGGTGGGGGGGTGAATGGATACCATTATTGACTGGGGGGGTGAACTGGATACCATATGGACGGGGGGGTGGGGGGGGTGAATGGGCTACCATTATTGACGGGGGGGGTGGGGGGGGTGAATGGATACCATTATTGACGGGGGGGGGTGGGGGTGTTAATGGATACCATTATTGAACGGGGGGGTGGTGGGGGGTGAATGGATACCATATTGATTGGGGGGTGAATGGATACCATTATTGACGGGGGGGTGGGGGGGGTGAATGGATAACATTATTGACGGGGGGGGGGGGGGGGGGTGGGTGGGGGGGGTGAATGGATACCATTATTGACGTGGGGGGGTGAATGGATACCAATTAGTGACGGGGGGGTGAATGGATACCATTATTGACGGGGGGGGTGGGGGGTGTTGCCTGTATCATTCCTGATGGATAAGAACAAAGAGCAACACAGCACGGGAAACGGGCCCTTTGGCCCGAGGAGCCCGCGCCGCCGTTCCAACAGCATGAGATCCCTCTTCAACTCATGATCCTTGTCGATGCTTATGGAAATCCACATTGGAGACCAGACTCAGGGGAGACTAATTCAGGGACAGTTTGTTACACCAATCAGCCTAAGAGCACATCTTTGGGACGCGGGAGGAAACCGGAGCGCCCGGAGAAAACCCACGCGAGCACGGGGAGAATGTGCAAACTCCCACAGACACAGGCCCCAAATCCATGTATCTGCACAGCACAGCGATAGTCACTGAGCTGTCGTGTTGCCCGTCAAATGGTCCAGGTCAAGCGTACACTAACGACGTGAAGCACTAGGATACTCTCAAAAAAAATCCAAGAGCAGCCCTCTCACGACCCATCGCGTGTATGCCCCTCGTTAGACAACAAGGTGGACCAAAGCACCTGTAGGATAAAAACAAATATATCAATAATTCATAATAATTCGGGCTTGGGGGAGTCTTCTATCCTCATCCTGACCATTCGAGTGACCCCCCCCCCCCCACCAAGGATACCCCTCTGGGACATTTGGATTTAATTGGTGATATGATTCCCAGTGGGGTGGGGGACGGGATGTCCCCAGGTTTAAGGCAGGAGGGGAAGGGATCAGATTTCAGGGAACGAAAGGGCTGGGAGTGTCCCCGGAAAGCGGAGAGGACGGAGCGGGAGAGAGAAAGGAGGGTCCGACGTTCCCGAGAATCCAATGGAACAGGAGTTGACTCGTCGTCCAGGTCAAAGAGAGCAGAAGGTGAGATCTGAAACCAGGCCAGCCAACCCGGAGCAGAGCGGGGGAGGCCATTCAGCCCCTCCCCCTGCAATCCTGGCCCATCGTAAGAGGAACCGTGCATTGGAGCTCAGAAGGGAGGAAGGGTGATTTACCGTTCGATGTGACGCGAGGAGATGTGAAGAATATTCTGGGGGAACTGCTTCCTGGAGAAAGGAATAGATCGGTGGTGGAGGGGAGATGGGGGCCAGATCCATCGCTGTTACACCAATGGGACAGGGGCTGGAGATTTGAGGATGACCCAGTTGACCCAATGCTCTCTTGGACAGTGGATACAGCGCGAGATCAATAACCCGTCACCATCCCAGCGGTGCTCAGTGCTCCACACCAAAGGCCTCGGCCTTCTGAGAGTGCGTCCATCACCACGGCAACGGAATGTGGTAGAAACTCACTGGAAATAAAACTCAGTCTTTTAACAAAGAAGATGACAAGAGTCGTATTTCTCTCTTTGTGTGTGTGTGTGTGTGTGTGTGTGTGTGTGTGTGTGAGGTGACCAGGGTATGAGAGGGTAAAGTATTGCCTGGAGAGGCATGAATTGAGCCTGAGGTGGGACAGGCCTGTGATGAGCCTGAGGTGGGACAGGCCTGTGTTGAGCCTGAGGTGGGACAGGCCTGTGTTGAGCCTGAGGTGGGACAGGCCTGTGTTGAGCCTGAGGTGGGACAGGCCTGTGTTGAGCCTGAGGTGGGACAGGCCTGTGTTGAGCCTGAGGTGGGACAGGCCTGTGTTGAGCCTGAGGTGGGGACAGGCCTGTGTGAGCTGAGGTGGGACAGACTGTGTTCAGCCTGAGGTGGGACAGGACTGTGTTGAGCCTGAGGTGGGACAGGCCTGTGTTGAGCCTGAGGTGGGACAGGCCTGTGTTGAGCCTGAGGTGGGACAGGCCTGTGTTGAGCCTGAGGTGGGACAGGCCTGTGTTGAGCCTGAGGTGGGACAGGACTGTGTTCAGCCTGAGGTGGGACAGGCCTGTGTTCAGCCTGAGGTGGGACAGGCCTGTATTTAGCCTGAGGTGGGATAGGCCTGTGTTGAGTCTGAGGTGGGACAGGCCTGTATTCAGTCTGAGGTGGGACAGGCCTGTATTCAGCCTGAAGTGGGACAGGCCTGTATTCAGCCTGAAGTGGGACAGGCCTGTGTTTGGGGCTGTGTTTAGCTTGAGAGAGCGAGAGAGAAAAAGAGAGAGACGGAGAGGGAGAGAATGAGTCAAACAGAGAGAGAGAGACAGTGACAGAGGGAAGACAGAGAGAGACAGAGACAGGGATACACCCACATATAGGAGACGTATATATGGCATCTCCAATGTAATTAAACGCTGTCAGGTCAGGTCACAGGTGGGTTATCGAGCAGAAGGTGAACCTGAGGCACACAAGATTATAGCGGGGGGATCAAACACTCAGTTAGAGAGATAGTTCTGAAGGACCGTTGTAAGGGAGAGATGCAGAGAGATAATATTTAATACTCTCTCACTGGGATGTGGATGTACTTAGCTGGGCCTAATAGACCATCCCTAATTGCCTTTGAGAAGAGGATGGAGGAGACCATCCAGAGAAGTGGGGAGCATTTTATCACACACTCTTGTATCCTTATAGATGGTGGACAGGCTTTTGGTGGGGGGCTCGAGAGGTAAGTTACTCTCCACAGGATTCCTAGCCTCTGACCTGCTCTGGTAGCCACAGTAAGAAGTCCCACAACACCAGGTTAAAGTCCAACAGGTCTATTTGGTAGTAAACGCCACGAGCTTTCAGAATGCCGTTCCTTCATTAAGTGAATGGAGAATTGAAACATCTCCACATTAAGACTGGTTCTGGTAGCAGTATTTACATGGCTGGGTCCAGTTCTGTTTCTGGTCAATGGTAACCTTCCCCCATGATGTTAATAGTGGGGGAATTCAGTGATGATAACCCCCAGGATGTTAATAGTGGGGGGATTCAGTGATGGTAACCCCCAGGATGTTAATAGTGGGGGGATTCAGTGATGGTGACCCCCAGGATGTTAATAGTGCGGGGATTCAGTGATGGTAACCCTCAGGATGTTAATAGTGCGGGGATTCAGTGATGGTGACCCCCAGGATGTTAATAGTGGGGGGATTCAGTGATGGTAACCCCCAGGATGTTAATAGTGGGGGGATTCAGTGATGGTAACCCCCAGGATGTTAATAGTGGGGGATTCAGTGATGGTAACCCCCAGGATGTTAATAGTGGGGGGATTCAGTGATGGTGACCCCCAGGATGTTAATAGTGGGGGATTCAGTGATGGTAACCCCCAGGATGTTAATAGTGGGGGATTCAGTGATGGTAACCCCCAGGATGTTAATAGTGGGGGATTCAGTGATGGTAACCCCCAGGATGTTAATAGTGGGGGATTCAGTGATGGTAACCCCCAGGATGTTAATAGTGGGGGATTCAGTGATGGTAACCCCCAGGATGTTAATAGTGGGGGATTCAGTGATGGTAACCCAGGATGTAATAGTGGGGGATTCAGTGATGGTAACCCCCAGGATGTAATAGTGGGGGATTCAGTGATGGGAATGCTCTTGTCCAGGTCTTGTTGGTTTGGATTCAGTGTCCGAGGAAATTCCCATCT
Organism: Sphyrna mokarran; assembly: GCA_024679065.1. Taxonomy (NCBI): domain Eukaryota; kingdom Metazoa; phylum Chordata; class Chondrichthyes; order Carcharhiniformes; family Carcharhinidae; genus Sphyrna; species Sphyrna mokarran. Next base: position 18,501,904 of record JAGIQG010000037.1, read on the forward strand.
GGAATTGAACAAGTGGTGGGATCTCGTCTTGGATCGCACATTTTGGGGAACCTCTTCTACTCCGTACACCCCCTTCTGCTCCGTCACTGGGATGGGAAGCTGGAGCGAGCAACCTCCTATCTCCCAATTTGCCATGTAGGAGAGGATATTTGGCTGTGGAAGGCATCGCCACTCTGCTGATTGAACGCGATCACTCTCCCTTCCCTCAGCTCAGGAACCCTCAGATACAAGTTATACCTCACCACCCGCCACCCCACACCCCCACCCACACTGCCTATCCCCTAACTCCCACGCGGTCCCTGTCAACCCCCACCCCTGCGGTGACCACCGCAACCCTTCATCCTCCCCACTGCCCACCCCATCCCTGCAACTCCCACCCACCCCTCTGACTACACCCCCGCAAAACCCACCCCTGCACTGACCATCTCCTGGCAAACACCACCCCCCGCAGTGCCCACCAGCCTACCACCACTGCAACTGACCACCCCCCCGGCAAAAATCACCCCCCCCCACCCCCACAACCCTACTTCTGCACGCCCATGCCCCATAAAACCCCCACCCCCTTGCACTGCACCCCACCCCACAGCACCCGCCCCACACTGCACCCCATAGCGCCCCACTACCCCACCCCCACTGCCCACCCTCTCAACCTCCAGCCCCTACATCACCCACCCTCCCCTGCAACTCCACACACTGCTCTGCCCACCCCTCACCCCTCTCCAGCCCTACCCACACCTACCACGGCCTCTGACCCCCCCAAACAAGCCCCGTCCCCCCCAACCCACAGCCCCTCCCTGCCGTGCTTCGGCCCGCCCCGCCACCCAAACCCTCCCGCACTCTCCCGAACCCTAGCAGCTCCCTTAACTACCAAACCACCTCATCTGACCCCCAGCCCCTTTTCCAAACCCCAGCTCCCTCCCCTTAACCCCCTAGCCCCTCCTTCCCACCGACCCCCCACTTGCCCCACCACCGATTCCCCAATCTGATGATGCCTTCCTTAGCCGAATATCCTCACTCACATTGGGAATTGGGGGAGAGGAGGGTGCTGCCGCTGGCTCCTCCCTCCCCAGTGACTGCACAGAGCAGGAGAAGTTCGCCAAATGTGCGATCCCAGTCAAGATTCGTCACCCTGTCTAACTCCTTCAGAACCTTGGAGGTTTCGACGTGATTGCCCCAACTCCAGAGAACATCAGCTCAAATCTACTCTGACTTTCATCATAAGGCAGCCCCCTTACCCCAGAGAGGTATTTAAAGATCTGTCGCTGTACCATCTCCAACATAGGTTTTTCCTTTCTGGGATGGCACTGCTGCCTCTCAGCGCCAGAGATCTGTGTTCGATTCCCAGCTTGAGTCGCCGTCTGGATTTTGCACATTCTCCCCATGTCTGTGTGGGTTTCTTCCCACAGCCCAAAGGTGTGCAGGTTAGGTGGATTGGCCATGCTAAATTGCCCCTTAGTGTCCAAAGATGTGTAGGTTAGGTGGATTGGTCATGCTAAATTGCCCCTTAGTGTCTAAAATTATGCAGGTTAGGTGGATTGGCCATGCTAAATTGCCCCTTAGTGTCCAAAGATGTGTAGGTTAGGTGGATTGGTCATGCTAAATTGCCCCTTAGTATCTAAAATTATGCAGGTTAGGTGGATTGGCCATGCTAAATTGCCCCTTAGTGTCCAAAGATGCGCAGGTTAGGTGAATTGGCCATGCTACATTGCCCCTTAGTGCCCAAAGATGTGCAGGTTAGGTGGATTGGCCATGCTAAATTGTCCCTTAGTGTCCAAAGATGTGCAGATTAGGTAAATTGGCCATGCGAAATTGTCCCTTAGTGTCCAAAGATGCATAGATTAGGTGGATTGGCCATGCTAAATTGTCCCTTAGTGTCCAAAGATGAGCAGGTTAGGTGGATTGGCCATGCTAAATTGCCCTTTAGTGTCCAAAGATGTGTAGATTAGGTGGATTGGCCATGCTAAATTGCCCCTTAATGTCCAAAGATGTGCAGGTTAGGTGGATTGGCCATGCTAAATTGTCCCTTAGTGTCCAAAGATGAGCAGGTTAGGTGGATTGGCCATGCTAAATTAATCCTAGTGTCAGAGGGATTAGCAGGGTAAATATGTGGGGTTACGGGGAATAGGGCCTGGGTGGGATTGTGGCCGGTGCAGACTCAATGGGCTGAGTGGCCTTTTCTTATACTATACATTTTACGATTGAAGAAGGCAGCTCACGACCGTCTTCTCAAGGGGCAACTAGGGATGGGCAATACATGCTGGCCTAGCCCAGCGATGCCCATGTGTCACCAATGGATTTTGAAAAAAAACCCTCGTAACTTTCTCTCAGTATCTGAGGGGTTAATATTCAAATCCGTCCTCATCCTCTGAGGGACATGGTAACTAAAATATTCCAGAATATTACTGGCCAGTGCGAGTCTTGGCTCTTCGGACAGTGACTGTGCCAGACCGAGACAGAGAGTTGGCAAGAGATTGACCCAACGCTTGAGAAAGAGCTGCTCTTTGGGGGGGGGGTTGTGGGTCAATTATTATTGAACACTGTTTGCGTTTCCCCTCCTTCCCCAGCGGCCCCTCACAGCGGAAAGGGAGAGTGGGGAGGGGTGAGGAAGGGGATGGGGCGGTGTGAATAACCAGACAGTGCGTGTCAGAAACTCCAGGGAGAGTTGAGTGAGCTGTCGCTCAGAGAGTTTCTGATCTCCGAAACCTCCCTCACCATCTCCACGGTCACACAACACATTCCAGACCGACCTCCCCCATTGCTCCTTGCTCTGGCCCTAATCACACCGTCTCCCACGGCTCCCCCTCCCCAAATCCTCTTCAATCTCCCCCCCACCTTCACCATCATCTTCACTGGACTCCCCTTCCCTGAAGACAGGCTGTGTGGTATTAATGCCAAACTCTATAGATTCACACAGCCCTACAGTACAGTATCAGGCCCACTGAGTTTGTACCCACCACAATCCCACCCAGGCCCTGTTCCTGTAACCCCACATGTTTACCCTAGCTAGTCCCCCTGATACCGAGGGGCAATTTAGCATGGCCAATCTGCCTAACCTGCACATCTTTGGATACTAAGGGGCAATTTAGCATTGCCAATCCACCTAACCTGCACATCTTTGGACGCTAAGGGGCAATTTAGCATGGCTAATCCACCTAACCTACACATCTTTGGACACTAAGGAGCAATTTAGCATGGCCAATCCACCTAACCTGTACATCTTGGACACTAAGGGGCAATTTAGCATGGCCAACCACCTAAACCTGCACATCTTTGGACACTAAGGGGCAATTAGCATGGCAATCCACCTAACCCACCATCTTTGGACACTAAGGAGCAATTTAGCATGGCCAATCCACCTAACCTGTACAATCTTTGGACACTAAGGGGCAATTTACATGGCCAATCACCTAACCTGCACATCTTTGGACACAAGGGGCAATTTAGCATCCAATCCATCTAAACGGCACATCTTTGGATACTAAGGGGCAATATTAGCATGGCCAATCCACCCTAACCTGCACATCTTTGGACACTAAGGGGCAATTTAGCCTGGCCAATCCACCCAACCTGCATATCTTTGGACACTAAGGGGCAATTTAGCAAGGCCAATCCACCTAACCCGCACATCTTTGGATACTAAGGGGCAACTTAGCAAGGCCAATCCACCTAACCCACACATCTTTGGACATTAAGGGGCAATTTAGCATGGCCAATCCATCTAACTGCACATCTTTGGATACTAAGGGGCAATTTAGCATGGACAATTCATCTACCCTACACATTTTTGGACACTAAGGGACAACTTAGCATGGCCAATCCACCTAACCTGCACATCTTTGGACATTAAGGGGCAATTTAGCATGGCTAATCCATCTAACTGCACATCTTTGGATACTAAGGGGCAATTTATCATGGCCAATCTATCTAACCTACACATCTTTGGACACTAAGGGGCAACTTAGCATGCCCAATCCACCTAACCTGCACATATTTGGACACTAAGGGGCAATTTAGCACGGCCAATCCACTTAACAAAGTGGAAGGAAATCGGAACACCCGGAGAAAACCCATGCAGGCATGGGGAGAACGTGCAGACTCCACACAGACAGTGACCCAAGCCGGGAATCGAACTTGGATCCCTTGAGCTGTGAGGCAGCAGTGCTAATCACTGTGCCACCATGCCTGTCCAATATTCTGGGGGACCTGGGCTCGAATCCTGCCACGGCAGATGGTAGGATTTGAATTCAGTAAAAAAAACTGGGACTTAGAATCTACTGATGACCCATTGTGGGAAAAACGCATCTGGTTCCCTTTAGGAAAGGAAATCTGCCGGCTTTATCCTGATCTGGCCTACACGTGACTTCAGAGACACAGCCAATATGGTTGACTCTCAACTGCCCCTCCAATGGACAACTTGCTAGGGCACTGAGAATGGATCTGGTCTCACTCCACAGATGCTGTCAGACCTGCTGAGATTTTCCAGCAATTTGTGTTATATCTCTAATATACTCCATCCTCCTCACTGTAACACTCTGATATACCCCACACTCCCTCACTGTAACACTCTGATATACCCCACACCCCCTCACTGTAACACTCTTATAAATCCCACACCCCCTCACTGTAACACTCTGATATACCCCACACCCCTCTCACTGTAACACTCTGATATATCCCACACCCCTCACTGTAACACTCTGATATATCCCACACCCCTCACTGTAACACTCTGATATATCCCACAACCCCTCACTGTAACACTCTGATATATCCCACACCCCTCACTGTAACACTCTGATATATCCCACACCCCTCACTGTAACACTCTGATATATCCCACACCCCTCACTGTAACACTCTGATATATCCCACACCCCTCACTGTAACACTCTGATATACCCCACACCCCTCACTGTAACACTCTGATATACCCCACACCCCTCACTGTAACACTCTGATATACCCCACCACCCCTCACTGTAACACTCTGATATATCCCACACCCCTCACTGTAACACTCTGATATACCCCACACCCCTCACTGTAACACTCTGATATACCCCACACCCCTCACTGTAACACTCTGATATACCCCACACCCCTCACTGTAACACTCTGATATACCCCACACCCCTCACTGTAACACTCTGATATATCCCACACCCCTCACTGTAACACTCTGATATACCCCACACCCCTCACTGTAACACTCTGATATACCCCACACCCCTCACTGTAACACTCTGATATACCCCACACCCCTCACTGTAACACTCTGATATATCCCACACCCCTCACTGTAACACTCTGATATACCCCACACCCCTCACTGTAACACTCTGATATACCCCACACCCCTCACTGTAACACTCTGATATACCCCACACCCCTCACTGTAACACTCTGATATACCCCACACCCCTCACTGTAACACTCTGATATACCCCACACCCCTCACTGTAACACTCTGATATACCCCACAACCCCTCACTGTAACTGTAGCTGTGGAGACGCATGAGGTACAGGGTTGCAAATTGGGGAGTATTGTAGTAGATAGGGAGGATGTGTTAGAAATTCTCGAGGGTTTGAAGTTGGATAAGTCCCCTGGGCCGGACGGGATTTACCCTAGGATTCTCTGGGAGGCAAGAGAGGAGATTGCAGAGCCTCTGGCTCTGATCTTCAGGTCCTCGTTGGTTACGGGTGTGGTTCCGGAGGACTGGAGGATGGCGAATGTGGTCCCATTGTTTAAGAAGGGGAAGAGAGACCTTCCTGGGAATTATAGGCCAGTGAGTCTTACTTCTGTGGTGGGCAAGGTATTGGAGAGAATTATTAGGGATAGGATTTATAGTTATTTAGAGAGAAATGAATTGATTGGGGATAGTCAGCATGGTTTCGTGAAGGGTAGGTCATGCCTTACTAACCTCATTGAGTTTTTTGAGAAAGTGACCAGAGAGGTGGATGGGGGTAAGGCGGTTGATGTAGTATATATGGACTTTAGTAAGGCTTTTGATAAGGTGGCCCATGGAAGACTTCTACAGAAAATGCAGATGTGTGGAATAGAGGGTGATTTAGCTAATTGGATTAGAAATTGGCTGGCAGATAGAAGACAGAGGGTGGTGGTTGATGGGAGATATTCATCGTGGAGTTCGGTGACGAGTGGTGTGCCTCAGGGGTCTGTTTTGGGGCCCCTGCTGTTTGTAATTTTTATAAATGATCTGGATGAGGGTATTGAGGGATGGATCAGTAAATTTGCAGATGATACTAAAGTTGGTGGTGTGGTAGATAGTGAAGGAGGGGTGTTTTAGTTTAGAGAGTGACTTGGACAAGTTGCAGAGCTGGGCCGAGAGGTGGCAAATGGAGTTTAATGTGGAAAAGTGTGAGGTAATGCACTTTGGCAGGAAAATAAATGTGTAGAGTATAGGGCTAATGGTAGGGCTCTTAATAGTGTTGAGGAACAGAAGGATCTTGGTGTATGTGTCAATAGATCCCTGAAAGTAGGCAGTCAAGTGGATAAAGTTGTTAAGAAGGCATATGGAGTCTTAGCTTTATTGGTAGGGGGATTGAATTTAGGAGCCGCAGCACATGTTGCAGCTGTACAAAACTCTAGTGCGGCCGCACTTGGAGTATTGTGTGCAGTTCTGGTCGCCACATTATAAGAAAGATGTGGAGGCATTGGAGAGGGTACAGAGGAGGTTTACTAGGATGTTGCCTGGTATGGAGGGCAGGTCCTATGAAGAGAGGTTGAAGGATTTGAGGTTGTTTTCGTTAGAAAGGAGGCGGCTAAGGGGATCTTATTGAAACATATAAGATAATTAGAGGTTTGATAGGGTGGACAGTGATAGCCTTTTTCCTAGGATGGAAAAAGCTAGCACGAGGGGACACAACTTTAAATTAAGGGGTATGAGTTATAGGACGGATATCAGAGGTAGGTTCTTTACTCAAAGAGTGATTACGGAGTGGAATGCCCTGCCTGCAGCTGTGTAGATGCGCCAAGTTTGGTGGCGTTTAAGAGGTTAGTTGATAAGTATATGGATGAGAAGGGAATGGTTTAGTTGGAGGGGCATTGCTTTTTATTGGTATGCTTATTTTCTATGTTCTATGTCTATGGATATACCCCACACCCCTCACTGTAACACTCTGATATATCCCACACCCCCCTGTAACACTCTGATATATCCCACACCCCTCACTGTAACACTCTGATATACCCCACACCCCTCACTGTAACACTCTGATATATCCCACACCCCTCACTGTAACACTCTGATATATCCCACACCCCTCACTGTAACACTCTGATATATCCCACACCCCTCACTGTAACACTCTGATATATCCACACCCCTCACTGTAACACTCTGATATATCCCACACCCCTCACTGTAACACTCTGATATATCCAACACCCCTCACTGTAACACTCTGATATATCCCACACCCCTCACTGTAACACTCTGATATAATCCCACACCCCTCACTGTAACACTCTGATATATCCCCCAACCCCTCACTGTAACACTCTGATATACCCCACACCCCTCACTGTAACACTCTGATATAACCCAACCCCCTCCTGTAACACTCTGATATACCCCACACACCTCACTGTAACACTCTGATATACCCCACACCCCTCACTGTTCTGATATATCCCACACCCCTCACTGTAACACTCTGATATATCCCACACCCCTCACTGTAACACTCTGATATACCCCACACCCCTCACTGTAACACCTGATATACCTACCACACCCCTCACTGTAACACTCTGATATCCCACACCCCTCACTGTAACATGATATACCCCACACCCCTCACTGTAACACTCTGATATACCCCACACCCCTCACTGTAACACTCTGATATATCCCACACCCCTCACTGTAACACTCTGATATATCCCACACCCCTCACTGTAACACTCTGATATATCCCACACCCCTCACTGTAACACTCTGATATACCCCACACCCCTCACTGTAACACTTGATATAACCCACACCCCTCACTGTAACACTCTGATATACCCCACACCCCTCACTGTAACACTCTGATATATCCCACACCCCTCACTGTAACACTCTGATATATCCCACACCCCTCACTGTAACACTCTGATATACCCCACACCCCTCACTGTAACACTCTGATATATCCCACACCCCTCACTGTAACACTCTGATATATCCCACACCCCTCACTGTAACACTCTGATATATCCCACACCCCTCACTGTAACACTCTGATATATCCCACACCCCTCACTGTAACACTCTGATATATCCCACACCCCTCACTGTAACACTCTGATATACCCCACACCCCTCACTGTAACACTCTGATATATCCCACACCCCTCACTGTAACACTCTGATATATCCCACACCCCTCACTGTAACACTCTGATATATCCCACACCCCTCACTGTAACACTCTGATATACCCCACACCCCTCACTGTAACACTCTGATATACCCCACACCCCTCACTGTAACACTCTTGCATATACCCACACCCCTCACTGTAACACTCTGATATATCCACACCCCTCACTGTAACACTCTGATATACCCCACACCCCTCACTGTAACACTCTGATATACCCCACACCCCTCACTGTAACACTCTGATATATCCCCACACCCCTCACTGTAACACTCTGATATATCCCACACCCCTCACTGTAACACTCTGATATACCCCACACCCCTCACTGTAACACTCTGATATATCCCACACCCCTCACTGTAACACTCTGATATATCCCACACCCCTCACTGTAACACTCTGATATATCCCACACCCCTCACTGTAACACTCTGATATATCCCACACCCCTCGCTGTAACACTCTGATATATCCCAAACCCCTCACTGCAACATTCTGATATACACCACACCCCTCACTGTAACACTCTCATATACCCCACACCCCTCACTGTAACACTCTGATATATCCCACCCCCCTAACTGTAACACTGTAATATATCCCACTCCCCTCACTGTAACACTCTGATATATCCCAAAACCCTCACTGTAACACTCTGGTATATCCCAAAACCCTCACTGTAACACTCTGATATATCCCACACCCCTCACTGTAACACTCTGATATATACCAAACCCCACTCTGTAACACTCTGATATACCCAACACCCCTCACTGTAACACTCTGATATATCCCACACACCTCACTGTAACACTCTGATATACCCCACACCCCTCACTGTAACACTCTGATAAACCCACAACCCACACTGTAACACTCATATATCCCCACACCTCAATGTAACACTCATATATCCCACACCCCTCACTGTAACACTCTGATATACCCCACACCCCTCACTGTAACACTCTGATATATCCCACACACCTCACTGTAACACTCTGATATACCCCACACCCCTCACTGTAACACTCTGATATATCCCACACCCCTCACTGTAACACTCTGATATACCCCACACACCTCACTGTAACACTCTGATATACCCCACACACCTCACTGTAACACTCTGATATATCCCACACCCCTCACTGTAACACTCTGATATATCCCACACCCCTCACTGTAACACACTGATATATCCCACACCCCTCACTGTAACACTCTGATACACCCCTCACTGTAACACTCTGATATACCCCACACCCCTCACTGTAACACTCTGATATATCCCACACCCCTCACTGTAACACTCTGATATATCCCACACCCCTCACTGTAACACTCTGATATATCCCACACCCCTCACTGTAACACTCTGATATATCCCACACCCCTCACTGTAACACTCTGATATATCCCACACCCCTCACTGTAACACTCTGATATATCCCACACCCCTCACTGTAACACTCTGATATATCCCACACCCCTCACTGTAACACTCTGATATACCCCACACCCCTCACTGTAACACTCTGATATATCCCACACCCCTCACTGTAACACTCTGATATATCCCCACACCCCTCACTGTAACACTCTGATATACCCCACACCCCTCACTGTAACACTCTGATATATCCCACACCCCTCACTGTAACACTCTGATATATCCCACACCCCTCACTGTAACACTCTGATATATCCCACACCCCTCACTGTAACACTCTGATATATCCCACACCCCTCACTGTAACACTCTGATATATCCCACACCCCTCACTGTAACACTCTGATATATCCCACACCCCTCACTGTAACACTCTGATATATCCCACACCCCTCACTGTAACACTCTGATATACCCCACACCCCTCACTGTAACACTCTGATATATCCCACACCCCTCACTGTAACACTCTGATATATCCCACACCCCTCACTGTAACACTCTGATATACCCCACACCCCTCACTGTAACACTCTGATATATCCCACACCCCTCACTGTAACACTCTGATATATCCCACACCCCTCACTGTAACACTCTGATATATCCCACACCCCTCACTGTAACACTCTGATATATCCCACACCCCTCACTGTAACACTCTGATATATCCCACACCCCTCACTGTAACACTCTGATATATCCCACACCCCTCACTGTAACACTCTGATATATCCCCACACCCCTCACTGTAACACTCTGATATACCCCACACCCCTCACTGTAACACTCTGATATACCCACACCCTCACTGTAACACTCTGATATACCCCACACCCCTCACTGTAACACTCTGATATACCCACACCCCTCACTGTAACACTCTGATATATCCCACACCCCTCACTGTAACACTCTGATATATCCCACACCCCTCACTGTAACACTCTGATATATCCCTCACTGTAACACTCTGATATACCCCACACCCCTCACTGTAACACTCTGATATATCCCACACCCCTCACTGTAACACTCTGATATATCCCACACCCCTCACTGTAACACTCTGATATATCCCACACCCCTCACTGTAACACTCTGATATATCCCACACCCCTCACTGTAACACTCTGATATATCCCACACCCCTCACTGTAACACTCTGATATACCCCACACCCCTCACTGTAACACTCTGATATACCCCACACCCCTCACTGTAACACTCTGATATACCCCACACCCCTCACTGTAACACTCTGATATATCCCACACCCCTCACTGTAACACTCTGATATATCCCACACCCCTCACTGTAACACTCTGATATATCCCACACCCCTCACTGTAACACTCTGATATATCCCACACCCCTCACTGTAACACTCTGATATACCCCACACCCCTCACTGTAACACTCTGATATATCCCACACCCCTCACTGTAACACTCTGATATATCCCACACCCCTCACTGTAACACTCTGATATATCCCACACCCTCAATGTCACTCTGATATATCCCACACCCCTCACTGTAACACTCTGATATATCCCACACCCCTCACTGTAACACTCTGATATATCCCACACCCCTCACTGTAACACTCTGATATATCCCACACCCCTCACTGTAACACTCTGATATATCCCACACCCCTCACTGTAACACTCTGATATATCCCACACCCCTCACTGTAACACTCTGATATATCCCACACCCCTCACTGTAACACTCTGATATATCCCACACCCCTCACTGTAACACTCTGATATACCCCACACCCCTCACTGTAACACTCTGATATACCCCACACCCCTCACGTAACACTCTGATTACCCACACCCCTCACTGTAACACTCTGATATACCCCACACCCCTCACTGTAACACTCTGATATACCCCACACCCCTCACTGTAAACCTCTGATATATCCCACACCCCTCACTGTAACACTCTGATATACCCCACACCCCTCACTGTAACATCTGAATATACCCCACAACCCCTCACTGTAACACTCTGATATACCCCACACCCCTCACTGTAAACTCTGATATATCCCACACCCCTCACTGTAACACTCTGATATACCACACCCCCTCACTGTAACACTCTGATATACCCCACACCCCTCACTGTAACACTCTGATATACCACACCCCTCACTGTAACACTCTGATATACCCACACCCCTCACTGTAACACTCTGATAACCCACACCCCTCACTGTAACACTCTGATATATCCCACACCCCTCACTGTAACACTCTGATATACCCCACACCCCTCACTGTAACACTCTGATATATCCCACACCCCTCACTGTAACACTCTGATATATCCCACACCCCTCACTGTAACACTCTGATATATCCCACACCCCTCACTGTAACACTCTGATATACCCCACACCCCTCACTGTAACACTCTGATATATCCCACACCCCTCACTGTAACACTCTGATATATCCCACACCCCTCACTGTAACACTCTGATATATCCCACACCCCTCACTGTAACACTCTGATATACCCCACACCCCTCACTGTAACACTCTGATATATCCCACACCCCTCACTGTAACACTCTGATATATCCCACACCCCTCACTGTAACACTCTGATATACCCCACACCCCTCACTGTAACACTCTGATATATCCCACACCCCTCACTGTAACACTCTGATATACCCCACACCCCTCACTGTAACACTCTGATATACCCCACACCCCTCACTGTAACACTCTGATATATCCCCACACCCCTCACTGTAACACTCTGATATACCCCACCACCTCTCACTGTAATGCTTGATATATCCCATACCCCTCACTGTAACACTCTGATATACCCCACACCCCCTCACTGTAACATTCTGATATACCCCACACTGCCTCAGTATAACGCATATATGTCAGGATTCACTGGGGTTTGGGACCATGTTGGAGGGGGGTATTAGATTGCGAAACCTGGATCCGATTTCGTGCAGAGCCCTTTTCCGTGTCACAGTCTCCCCCGGGACTCCCTTGGCGACAGCTACACTGGGCTCCAGTTTCTCTGGGGAGTGGGGGGGCGTGTGAGAAAGGTCAGCTATGTGGGAGGGTCAGTTCGGGAGCTGTGATTCAGGATCCAGAATGGGAGTGGAATGACTGGGAAAGTGTGCAGTTGGGAGGGTTTCGGATTGAAACTCTGGGGGAGTCTTGTACCGACAGCGAATGTTTGTCTATATCTAACGCTGCCTTTTGCTGGGAGCTTGCACTGCCTGGAGTGAGAGATAGAGATAGAAAGAGAGCCTGTGTTCCATCTCCTGGCAATATTACAGTGAGGGAAGAACGCTCCACCACACACCCAAACGCATGCCTTTATTACCGGGTCACGAAGCTCCGCTCGCTTTGCACTGAAGCTGCGGACACGGAACCAGCCCCCCCCACCAAGCGCCGGGCATGGAGAAGAACCCGGCAGAGATGACCGGCACTGTCCTCCTACTCCTCACCGCAGCCCTGGCTCCTGTGGTCACTTACACTTACGGTGATAGAGATCATTTCCTGGACTACCTGGACTGGTTAGAGGACAGCGACGAGGCAGAGGGTGAGTGCGGTGCACACGTGTGCGTGTTTATTGTCTGCGTGTGTGCGCGCGTATGTGTGCGTGTATCTGTGTGCGCATGTCCGTGTGCGTGCACACGCGTGTATGTCCGTGTGCATGTGTGTGCGCATGTGTGCGCGTGTCTGTGTGTGTATGTGCATGTGTGTGTGAGACAGTGAGTATGCACGTGCATGTGTGTGTATGTGTGCGTGTGTGTATGTGCGTGTGCATGTGCGTGTGCATGTGCGTGTGTGTATGTGCGTGTGTGTGTGTGAGACAGTGAGTATGCATGTGCATGTGTGTGCGTGTGCATGTGCGTGTGTGCGCGCGTGTGTGCGCACGCGCGTATGTCCGTGTGCATGTGTGCGTGCATGTCTGTGTGTGTGTGCGCGTGTCTGTGTGTGTATGTGCATGTCTGTGTGTGTATGTGTGACAGTGAGTATGCATGTGCGTGTATCTGTATGTGTGTGCGTGTGTGTGTGTGTGTGTGTGCATGTCTGTGTGTGAGAGTATGTGTGTGTGTGTGTGCGCGCATGTGTGTGTGTGTGTGTATGTGTATGTATGTGTGGTATGTATGTGTGTGCATGTGCGTATGTGTGTGTCTGTGTATAATATATATGTGTGTGTCTGTGTATATATGTGTGTGTGCGCGCATGTGTGTGTGTGTGTGTATGTATGTGTGTGTATGTATGTGTGTGCATGTGCGTATGTGTGTGTCTGTGTATGTATGTGTGTGTCTGTGTATATATATATATGTGTGTGTGTGTGTGCATGTGTGTATGCGTATGTATGTGTCTCCATCAACAACAGGGCAGGGGAGGGGTTTTGGAGATCTGGGAAGTTTCCTCTCCTCACACTTCGGGTATAGGGGCTGGGTGTACAGGGTGGAGGTTGGGGGGGTAGTATAGGGAGGTGGGGGTCCAGGCCGGTGGAGGCAGTTATGGAGGAACACTTATTAAGGAGGGGGCAGTTGTTGGGAAGGGGGCAGTTATTGGGGGAGAAGGGGGTAGTTGTCAGGGGAAGGGGTCAGCTGTTGGGGAGAGGGGTCAGTTTTTGTGAAGAGGGGTAGTTGTTGGGAGGGGCAGTTGTTGGTGGAGGGGGCAGTTGTTGGGGAGACGGGCAGTTGTTGGGAGGGGAAGCAGTTGTGGGGAGGGGTGGCAGTGTTGGGGAGGGGGGCACTTGTTGGGGAGGGGGCAGTTGTTGGGGAGGGAGGCAGTTGTTGGGGAGAGAGCAGTTGTTGGGGAGAGGGGCAGGTTGGGAAGGGGGAAGTTGTTGGGGAAGGTGGCAGTTGTTGGGGCAGGGGGGCAGTTGTTTGGGGAGGGAGGCAAGTTTTGGGGAGAGGAGCAGTTGATTGGGAGAGGAGCAGTTGTTGGGGAGAGGGGGCGTGTGGGGAGAGGGGCAGTGTGGGGAGAGGGGCAGTTGTTGGGGAGGGGTGGCAGTGTTGGGGGGGGTGGCAGTGTTGGGAGGGGTGGCAGTTGTTGGGGAGGGGTGGCAGTGTTGGGGAGGGGACAGTGTTGGGGAGGGGAGCAGTTGTTTGGGAGGGGGCATTGTTGGGGAGGGAGCAGATTGGGGAGATGAGCAGGAGGGAGAGAGAGCGATGGGGAGAGGAGCAGTGATGGGGAGAGAGCAGTTGTTGGCATTGTTGGGGGAGGAGCAGTGTTGGGGAGAGAGCAGTTGTTGGGGAGGGGCATTTGTTGGGGAGAGGAGCAGTGTTGGGGAGAGGACAGTTGTGGGGAGAGGAGCAGTTGATGCGGGAGAGGAGCAGTTGTTGGAGAGGGAGCAGTTGATAGGGAGGGGCAGTTATGGGAGGGGGCAGACGTGGGGAGGGGCTGTTAGGGAGGGGGGCAGTTGTTAGGGAAAAGGGATGTTGGGGAGATGGGGGATGGGGGCAGTTGTTGGGGAGGAGGGAAATTGTTGGGGAGAGGGGGAAGTTGTTGGGAGGAGGGCAGTTGTTGGCATGGGGGCAGTTATTGGCAGGGGGCAGTTGTTGGGGAGCGGGAGGGGGCAGGATGTTGAGGAGGGGGGCAGATGTTGAGGAGGGGGGCAGATGTTGAGGAGGGGGGCAGATGTTGAGGAGGGGAGGCAGAGTTGAGGAGGGGGGGCAGATGTTGAGGAGGGGGGCAGTTGTTGGGGCAGTGGGACAGTCATTTGCATTCAGTGATTGACTATTATTGGACAATGGTTAGACTCTCTCTTGATCCAAGAGGATTTCCGCAGTAACTTCAGTGCAGCGTTAACATAAGGCTGTTTGTGGCTAACAAATAAACATTGCCTGGGGCGATTTCTGTGTGAGGCAAATGTTATTTGTCACTTATCATCCTGAGCTTGGATATTGTCCTGGTCTTTCTGCATTTGGACATGGTCTACTTGAGCACAGCACTAGCTGATGTTATTCAGTCCCTCCAAGTGAACCTCAGCAATTGATCAAAGTCACACAAGTGAGGAGATTCCCTGTTTATTATATTCCCAGGGAGATTTCATTAATCTTGTCACAGAAGGTTGCAACACTCAGTCAGAGAACAATCACTGGCTGTATCTCCAATGGAGAGAATGAACAGTGACTCACTCACCATTTCTCAGTAATGTCCCAAGACTGAGGGAGATAGTGGCCTGCTTCAGAATCTGGGAATATCTCACACTTAGGCAATCATAATTGCTTAATGTGTTATGGGACAGATTAGAGGGAGCTTTACTCTGTATCTAACCCCGTGCTGTACCTTCCTGGGAGTGTTTGAAGGGGGAACAGTGTAGAGGGAGCTTTACTCTGTATCTAACCCCGTGCTGTACTTGTCCTGGGAGTGTTTGATGGGGGACAGTGTAGAGGGAGCTTTACTCTGTATCTAACCCCATGCTGTACCTGTCCTGGGAGTGTTTGATGGGGCGACAGTGTAAAGGGAGCTTTACTCTGTATCTAACCCCGTGCTGTACCTGTCCTGTGAGTGTTTGATGGGGACAATGTAGCGGAGTGTGGAACATGAGGGGTGGAGATTTTGGATTGCGTGGAAGAGGGTGTGAGTTGTTTTGAGGTGGTGGGGGGTGGGGGGGGTGGGATTAGTGCTCCAGTTCTGTAACAACTGTCTTGTTGTCCCAATCCCATAGTGAATCATTGCCAGTGCGAGAAGGACGTCTCTCGCTGGGACAAGGCCTTCGTGATGTTGGAGGATTCGCAGATGCGTCAGAACATGCTCCTTCACGCCATCCAGGAGGTCCTGGCCGGAGAACTGAAGGGGATTCGCTCCGAATTGCGCCAGGGGTTGGCTGAGAGTGCCAGGGCCTGCGGTCTCAGCCGTCCGTGCCAGGCGGACGTTGCCGGCTCCCGCCTTGCCAAGCAGCTGTTGGAGGTGCAGAACCAGGCCGCGCTGAAGTGGCGCGTGGAGAGCTCCGGGAAGCTGCAGGAGCTCTCCCTGGGGGTCGCAGGCCTGCGAGACAGGCTTGGGGCCCTGGAGGAGCAGCTGGAGGAGCCAGGGGCCAGCGGGGCAGTTCCGGCAAACTGGGGTCCGTGCCAAACACTGACCGAAGAGATGCGGCAGGTGAGGGCTGAGCTACGCGCCCTCGGAGCACGGGAACCTGCTCCACGCACCGAGACCCGGAGCCAAGATATTCCAGCAGGTCAGTTATTGGGGAGTGGGACTGTTTCACCAGGAATAATCGCAGAGTCTACATCTTCACTCGATCGGCGGGGGCACAGCGGGTTAGCACTGCCGTTTCACAGCGCCAGGGACCGGGGTTCGATTCCCGGCTTGGGGTCACTGTCTGTAGGGGGTTTGCACATTCTCCCCATGTTTGCGTGGGTTTCCTCCAGGTGCTCTGGTTTCATCTCACGCTCCTAACGCAGGTTAGGGGGACTGGCTGTGCTAAATTGCCCCTTAGTGTCCAAAGATGTGCAGGTTAGGTGGATTGGCCATGCTAAATTGCCCCTTAGTGTCCAAAGATGTGCAGGTTAGGTGGATTGGCCATGCTAAATTGCCCCTTAGTGTCCAAAGATGTGCAGGTTAGGTGGATTGGCTGTGCTAAATTGCCCCTTAGTGTCCAAAGATGTGCAGGTTAGGTGGATTGGCTGTGCTAAATTGCCCCTTAGTGTCCAAAGCTGTGCTAAATTGCTCCTTTGTGTCAAGGGGATTAGCTAGGGTATATGCATGGGGATAGGGCCAGAGTGGATTGTAGTTGGTGCAGACTCGATGGGCTGAATGGCCTCCTTCTGCACTCTCGGATTCTATGCTTCATTACAATCATGGTTGATCATCCAACTCAGTCCTCCCTCCCTCCCTCCCTCCATATCTCTTCATCCCCTTCACCCCCAAGTGCTGCATGATGATGGCACACTGGCACAGTGGGTTAGCACTGCTGCCTCACAGCACCAGGGACCCGGGGTCGATTCCCCAGCTTCGGTCACTGTCTGTGCGGAGACTGCATGTTCTCCCCATGTCTGCACGGATTTCCTCCGGCTGCTCTGGTTTTTTCCACACTCCAAAAGACATGCTGGTTAGGGTGCTTTGGCCATGCTAAATTCTCCCTCAGTGTTACCCGAACAGGCACCGGCGTGAGGGAATTTTCACAGTAACTTCATTGCAGTGTTAATATATGCCTACTTCTCACACCAATAAATAAACTTGTATCTAACTCGTTTTTGAATAATTTCAATGTTTTGGTATCAATTATTTCCTGTGGGAATGAATTCCACAGGCTCACCAGGTGAAGAAATGTCTCCTCACCTCTGCCCCGAAATGGTTTACCCCAAGTCCTCAGACTGTGACCTTCTGATTCTGGACTCCCCCCACATTCAGGAACATGCTCCTTGCATCTACCCTGTCTAGTCCTGTCAGAATTTTATAAGTCTCTATGAGATCACTTCGTGCTGCCTCGGGGAAAAGCAGCCAGCATAGTCAAGGACCCCCGCACACACACCCCGGACATTCTCTCTTCCACCTTCTTCCATCAGGGAAAAAGATACAAAAGCCTGAGGTCACGTACCGACCGACTCAAGAACAGCTTCTTCCCTGCTGCTGTCAGACTTTTGGATGGACCTACCTCGCATTAAGTTGATCTTTCTCTGCACCCTAGCTATGACTGTAATACTACATTCTGCATTCTCTCCTTTCCTTCTCTATGGATGGTATGCTTTGTCTTTACAGCATACAGGAAAGAATACATTTCACTGTATCCCAATACATGTGACAATAATAAATCAAATTTATTGTAACAGTCATGCTCCCAGTACTGTACTGGGTAATTGACTGAGTGACACCGAGAATCATAGAGTCATAGAATCCCGACAGTGCAGGAGGCGGCCATTCGGCCCATCGAATCTGCACAACAACAATTCCACACGGTTCCTATCCCCATAACCCTATGCATTTACCCTAGCTAGTCTCCCTGATTGTGCTAGTCTCCTAAATTGTGCACAAAAATAAAAGGCACAATTTAGCATGGCCAATCCACCTAACCTACACATCTTTGGACACTAAGGGGCAATTTAGCATGGCCAATCCACCTAACCTACACATCTTTGGACACTAAGGGGCAATTTAGCATGGCCAATCCATCTAACCTCCACATCTTTGGACACTAAGGGGCAATTTAGCATGGCCCATCCATCTAACCTACACATCTTTAGACACTAAGGGGCAATTTAGCATGGCCAATCCATCTAACCTGCTCATTTTCAGACAGTAAGGGACAGTTTAGCATGGCCAATTCACCTACCCTGCACATCATTGGGCACTAAGGAGTAATTTAATATGGCCAATCCACCTAACCTGCACTAATTTTGGACACTAATGGGTAATTTAGCATGGCCAATCCACTTAACTTGCACATCTTTGGACACCAACAGGCAATTTAGCATAGTCCATCCACCTAACGCACACATCTTTGGACATTAAGGAGTAATTTAACATGGCCAATCCATCTAACCTACACATATTTGGACACTAAGGGGCAATTTAGCATGGCCAATTCACCTAACCTACACATCTTTGGACACTAAGGGGCAACTTAGCATGGCCAATCCACCTAACTTACACATCTTTGGACATTAATGGTCAATTTAACATGGCCAATCCACCTAACCCACACATCTTAATGAATGGCAGAGCAGACTCGAAGGGCTGAATGGTCCACTCCTGCTCCCGTTTCCAATGTTTCAGTAATCTAAGGCTTCGTAGCTTCTGGCTCGTGGCGGTGCTGAACTCCCTGGATAAGGAGGAACGAAACTGATCCCAGCATCCTGACAGTCAAACACTCACGTTGCCAACTTCACTTGGACTCATTCCTGGAGATTTCACCCCATGACCTCCTGATGTCCGCCCAATGGAAAACAGCTTCCCCTCCTTACCCCGCCGCTTCCTCCCCCTCCCCATTTCCTTGTGAAACGATTAACAGAGGAATTGGAGAGGGTAATTTTAATGACCCCTGGCTGGCGATTGATAGGAGAGGTGTGGCCTAGTGGTATTATCATTAGACAATTAATCCAGAAACTCAGCTAATGTTCTGGGGGACCTGGGTTCGAATCCCGCCACGGCAGATGGTGGAATTCGAATTCAATAAAAAAAAATCTGGGATTAAGAATCTACTGATGACCCATTGTCGGAAAAAACCCATCTGGCTCCCTTTAGGGAAGGAAAACTGCAGTCCTTACCCCAGTCTGGCCTACGTGTGACTCCAAAGCCACAGCGATGTGGTTGACGCTCAATTGCCCTCCCAAGGGTGACTAGGGATGGGCAATAAATGCTGGCCCAGCCAGCGATGCCCCATGTCCAACAAATTATTGAGTTTAGGGGGAGGTTACAGAGCTGGGACAGGGAGATTGCGGGGGGGGGGGGGGGGTGGGATGCAGAGCTGTGGAGGTAGCAGGGGGGTAATCATCAGGTTTGATGGGTTACAGAATCAGGAGGGAGTTTGGGGAGATTACAGACCTGTGACAGGAGAGGGGGGGTTAATGACCTGGGGGAAAGATTTGAAGGTTACAGTCAGGCTGGGAGTTGGGGAGGGGGGCGCAGGGGGGGCGCAGTTACAAGCTGGGACGGAGCAAGTTAATGACCCTGGGGGAAAGGTTTGAGGCTTACAGGGTATTGGAAGGGGGGGGTTGCCGGGGGTGTGATTACAGAGCTGGGAATGGGAGGTTGAGGACCAATTACAGAGCTGGGATTGTGGGTGTTTGGAGGGGGTTTACAGAGCTGGGATAGGGGCACTGGTGTAGGTTCCCGAGTGTTAGCAGGGCGTTTGGGGGGGGTTACAGAGCTTGGGATGCGGGGGGGGTAAATGACCCAGAGAAGGAGTTTGGGGACTACAGTTCAGGCAAGGGCGTTGGGGGGTCAGTCACTCAATAACTTGGAGGGGGTGTCACTCACTCACTCAATAACTGTGAGGGGGTCACTCACTTTCAAGAACTGGCAGGGTCACACAAGAACTGGGGGCAGTGGTCACTCACTCACAAGATCTGGAGGGGGTAGTGGTCACTCACTCTCAGTAACTGTGGGGGTGGGGGAATTATTCACTCACCCACACGCTATTATGAGGGGTCACTCACAATAACTGGGGAGGTGGGGTCACTCAATCACTCATTCATTCATTCACAATAACCGGGGTGGGGGAGGGTCACCTCGCGCACAATAAAGTGGGGGGGGGGGGTCACTCATGCACAATAACTGTGGGGTCGTCACTCATTCTCAATAACTGGGGGGGGGTCACTTACTCAAATAATTAGGAAGGTCACTCAATAACTGAGGGGTTGGGTCACTCGCTCACTAACTGGAGAGGCAGGTGGGGTCACTCACTGATGGACGATAACTGAGAGGGATCACTCACTCACTCACTGACAACTGAGGGAGTCACATACTCATAATAACTGGGGGGGTGGGGGGGGGGATCAGTCACTGACTTCTGGCGGCGATCACTCACTCACAGTAACTGGGGAGGGGTGGGGTCACAAATTTGACGACATGGTGCCTGGGGAAGGTGGGTGTGATCAATGGCCAAAACATGGAGGCCCAACATTGTTCCCCCTTCCTCCCTCCTTCCATCTTAACCTCTACATCAGGCTGAGTGTCTCACTCTGACTCTGGCAATATCTCTCTCTCACCAACTGTCCCAGTGTTTCCTCAGGGTGACTGACCACTGCTTCATTCCACCTCACCCAGCTCCCATCATCAAACACTCCCAGCACATGGTTAGATACAGAGTAAAGCTCCCTCTACACTGTCCCCCCATCAAACACTCCCAGGACAGGTACAGCACGGGGTTAGATACAGAGTAAAGCTCCCTCTACACTGTCCCCCCCATCAAACACTCCCAGGACAGGTACAGCATGAGGTTAGATAGAGAGTAAAGCTCCCTCTATGCTGTGCCCCCATCAAACACTCCCAGGACAGGTACAGCACGGGGTTAGATACAGAGTAAAGCTCCCTCTACACTGTCCCCCCATCAAACCCTCCCAGGACAGGTACAGCACGGGGTTAGATACAGAGTAAAGCTCCCTCTACACTGTCCCCCCATCAAACACTCCCAGGACAGGTACAGCACGGGGTTAGATACAGAGTAAAGCTCCCTCTACACTGTCCCCCCATCAAACACTTCCCAGGACAGGTATGCTGTTGATGATTCTCTGTGATTCCCGCTGTTGAGTTCCTCACGTGTTTGCTGCTGCAGTATTCCTGTTTTCTGTGCTGGCTAGCTTGATACCCAATTCCGAAAGCAGCTCTCAAGGCCGCTGCACTCAATGTCTCCTCCTGTTTCAGAAGATCATGTGGAAGAGGCGATGGAAGAGCTGTCCGACAGTGAATGTGGCAGGAAGAGAAAGAAGAAATTCTTGAAGAAGCAGAAGGAAAACAAACCGACTAAGCCAAGAAAGCGCAAGAAGCTGGTGAGTGGCGCTCGTTAATGTCCTGAGTTCAGAACCAGCCCTTTCCCTGCCCCACCTTGACCCGAGGGAAGAAATGTGGATCTTCCCTTGTACCTGACAGGAGTTGGGAGACTCCTGCCCCCTTCCACCCTGAGTCTGTCCCACTCTCGTGTTTCATTCTGGAAGAAGCCTCCCAGAGGTGCGGCGTGAGGGGCATCAAGACAAGGGTGGGGGGTTTTGAACCTTGTACGTGTTATCTCGCTGCTTTGCTTGCCGGTTAGAAATGGTTATTGGGAAGCGAATTGAAATATCGTTGAGGAATCAACATACCTAAACAATTACAGAACTTCTAGCACAGGAACAGACCATTCGGTCCATCTACTTGGTGCTGGTGTTTCTATTCCACACCGGTCTCCTCCCACTCCCTCTTCACGGAACCCTTACAGTGCAGAAGGGGGTAATTTGGTCCATCTACTCGGTGCTGGTTTTTCTATGGCACATCAGTCTCCTCCCACTCACTTTTCATAGAATCCTTAAGTGCAGAAGGAGGCCATTTGGCCCATTGAGTTTGCACTGACCACAATCCCACCCAGGCTCTATCCCCATAACCTCACCCATTTACCCTAGCTAGTCCCCCTGGCACTAAGGGGTGATATAGCATGGCCAATCCACCTAAGCATCTTTGGACTGTGGGAGGAAATGCACACAGACACGGGGAGAACGTGCAAATCTCACACACACAGACGGTGACCCAAGCCGGGATTCGAACCTGGGTCCCTGGCGCTGAGAAGCTGTGGAGCTAGCTGCTGTGCCACCAATCTTACCCAGTAGTCCACCCGTCTCACCCAATGGGAGACCATCCCACCCTATCAGCAAATCCTTATCCTTTCTCCCTGATCTGTTTATCCAGCTTCTTCCCATAAACGTCTCGATGCTGTTCACCTTGACCACTCCCCGTGGGAACAAGTTCCACACTCTTATTCCCCTTTGGGAGTGGCCCCCCCTCCTCTCCCCTGCAGGAATGCCAGCTCCCTTCTCCATGCTTCCCCTCCTCCCTTGCGGGAGTGGTCATCCCCCTCCACCCCCATCACCACCCCATGGGAGCTGCTGCCCCCTTCTCCTCGTTCCCCTTGTGGGAGTGGAGGTGCCCTGTTCAGGATCTGGGTAAAAAAAAGTTCCAGCTGAATTCGCAGTTGTATTATCAGTTGTTATCTGATATCAATGGCTCCGAGTTCTACTGGCTTCAAGAAGTGAAAACATCTTTTCTACATCAACCCAACTAAAAAACACCTTCCAAGATCTCCGTCGGACCGTGTCTCCGCTTTCTCTTTAGAGAATGGGGCTCCTGTGTGTAGAATGTATTTGGAAGAGAGTGGAACTAGGTTAGAAGTGATGCGGTATAAAGGAGAGAGAGAAAACATGGTAGCCCTGGAGCTAGTGATTGTGAATGCTCGACCTCTTGGGATCACT
Source organism: Sphyrna mokarran (assembly GCA_024679065.1). Lineage (NCBI taxonomy): Eukaryota > Metazoa > Chordata > Chondrichthyes > Carcharhiniformes > Carcharhinidae > Sphyrna > Sphyrna mokarran. The sequence goes on from JAGIQG010000037.1 coordinate 18,525,650, forward strand.
CTTAGCCCAGTTGGCTGAATCGGCCACTTTGTGATGTGGAGCAGCGTGGTTCAAATCCCGTGCCCGCTGAGGTTATTTGAGAAGCCATGCCCTCTCAACCTTGCCCCTCGCCTGAAACGTGACGACCCTTGGGTTAAATCACCACCAGTGAGCTCTCTCTCAGAGATCAGGGCAACCTGTGATCATCTGGGGCTGTGAGACCACTTTCCTAATGTGCACAAGAAACTTTGCCCCTGTCCACAACTCGCAGATTTCTGTGGCATTGCCCGCAGTGAGTGAGGATTATTGCAGCGGGCAACAGTGGTTAGCACTGCTGTCTCACAGTGCCAGGGACCCGGGTTCGATCCCCGGCTTAACATAGAAACACAGGAGCAGGAGGAGGCCATTTGACCCTTTGAGCTTGTTCCACTATTCATCGTGATCTTGGCTGATCATTCAACTCAATAGCCTAATCCTGCTTTCTCCCCATAACCTTTGATCCCATTTGCTCCCAGTGCAATATCCAGCTGCCTCTTGAATACATTCTGTTTTTTGGCATCAACTACTTCCAGTGGGAATGAATTCCATAGGCTCATCGGGTAAAGAAATGTCTCCTCATCTCTCCTGAATGGTCTACCCCCAGTCCTCAGACTGTGACTCCCTGGTTCTGGACTCCCCCCACCATTGGGAACATCCTTCCTGCATCTACTCTACCTGGTCCTGTTAGAATTTTGTAAGTTTCTATGAGATCCCCCCGCATTCGTCTGAACTCTAGCGAAAACAACCCTAACGTAGTCAATCTCTCCTTGTATATCAGTCCCGCCATCCCCAGGATCAGCCTGGTAAACCTTCGCCGCTCTCCCTCGAGAGCAAGAACATCCTTCCTCAGAAGAGGAGACCAAAACTGCACACAGTACTGTAGGTGTAGCCTCACCAAGTTCCTGGATAATTGTAACACCACACTCCCTTCTCCCAATTTACAGCCCTTCAGGCAGTAACCTGCTGCCTTGGTTTAGGTCACTATCTGTGCAGCGTTTGAATGTTCCCTCTGTGTCTGCGTGGGGTTTCCTCCGGTTTCCTGAAACGTGCCGGTTAGGGTGCATTGACCGTACTAAATTCTCCCTCAGTGTTACCCGACTGGGTGTTGGAGTGTGGCCAGTAGGGGATTTTCACAGTAACGTCATTGCAGTGTTCATGTAAGCCTACTAATAAATAAACTTAAAAAAAAAATTGAATGGATAGAATAGATTTAGAAAGAAAATGTTCCCAATGGCAGGGGAGTCCAGATCTGCGGTTTATAGAATAAAACCTCTGTTCAGCACGGGAACAGGCCTTTTGGCGCACCAAGCCTGTGTCGATCATATTGCCCTATCTACACCAACCGCCTGTATCCCACTATTCCCCGTCTGTTCGTGTGTCTATCCAATAATTCTTAAATATTGCTAATGTATCTGCCTCAAACACCTAAATTGGCAGTGCAGCCCAGACCCCCACCACCCTCTGTTTAAAAAAAACTTCCCCGCTCATTTCCGTTGAACCTTACCCCTTTCATCTTCAACTTGTGCTCCCTTGTAATTGTCATTCTGCCCTGGGAAAAAGCTTCCAACTATTCACCTTAGCTACACCCCTCATAATTTTATAAGCTCGCCCCTCAGCGAGAACAATCCCAAGTTTATTCAATCTCTCCTCGTAGCCAATACCCTCCATACCAGGTAACATCCCGGCAAACCTTTCCTGCACTCCTTCCAAAGCTTCTGGTGTGGTGACCGGAATGGGACACAGTATTCCAAACGTGACCGAACCAACGTTTTATGTTGGTTTACGTCGCAGACAGCGTTAGGACTGAGGCGAGGAGGAATTTCTTCACCCAGACGGGTGGTGAATGTGTGGAATTCACTCCCACGGAAAGTAGTTGAGGCCAAAATGTTGTGTGATTTCAGGAAGAAAATAGGTGTAGCTCTTGGGGCTAAAGGGATCAAGGGATACGGAGGCCAAGTGGGAAGACATCAGGATATTGAATTCGATGATCGGCCGTGAATGGGTGGAGAAGCAGGCTTGAAGGGCCAAATGGCCTCCTCCTGCTTCTAGTTTCTATCTTGGTCGTACTGAATAGCAGAGAAGGCTTGAGGGGCTGAATGGCCTTCTCCTGCTTCTAGTTTCTATATTGGTTAAGTGTTTAGAGTGTGATGTTTATTGTAATAATGATCAATGAAGTGTTGCTCGACACAGCACGCTAGCTGTTAGTGCATTTTGTACAAGAACAGCTTTAATGTTTGCACAAGGTAAATGAAATCATGCCGTGAGCTGTAAAAAGACCCACAATCAGCTGAAACTCACTGAAGATTTGTACTTTATTCATGTCCAGTATGTTGGAGTCTCCCCAGCCACCACTATGTTGTTGTGTTCTTGTGCACTGTTATTCTTTATCTGTATTTAGCTTTTATTGGTAAAGGGATTGAGATTCGGAGCCACGAGGTCATGTTGCAGCTGTACAAAACTCTGGTGCGGCCGCACTTGGAGTATTGCATACAGTTCTGGTTGCCGCATTGTAGAAAACATGTGGAAACATTGGAAAGAGATTTACCAGGATGTTGCCTGGTATGGTGGGAAGGTCTTGTGAGGAAAGGCTGAGGGACTTGAGGCTGTTTTCGTGATGAAGGTGATTAAGAGGTAACTTAAGAGAGGCATATAAGTTGATCAGATAGGCTGGACAGTGTAAACCTTTTTCCTCAGATGGAGATTGCTAACACGAGGAGACAGAGCTTTAAATGAAGGGGTGATAGATGTAAGACAGATGTCAGAGGTAGGCTCTTTACTCAGAGGGTAGTAAGGGTGTGGAATGTCCTGCCTGCAACAGTGGTGGACTCGCCAACATTAAGGGGATTTCAATGGTCATTGGATAAACACATGGATGATGTTGGAATAGTGAAGGTTAGGTGGGCTTTAGATTAGTTTCACAGGTCAGCACAACATTGAAGGGTGAAGGGCCTGTACGGCACTGTAATGTTCCATTATTATTTCAAGGATCGTGTGTTGCTTATTACTGATAGGATTAATAATTGTAATATAACTATTAGCTAATAGGAAACTAGCTGTAAGTTAAAGCAACATTCAGAACAAAATATCTGACCACTCGCCCAGTATGTCTCAGTGAGAGTCAGGAATTGGCTGGAGGCTGGAATCTCTCAAGGTGATGAAGGGACATAGATATGAAGCTTGTAATTTTCAGGAGGTCCCTCTGTTAGATTCTGGTCTGTAACTCAGTCCTGGGTATCCTATGTTCTCTATATAAACCTTCCCCGAATCTCCAGCTAGATTTCAATGTATAGAACAAAAAAAAACACAGCATGAGAAATAGGCCCTTCGGCCCAATGAGCCCACGCCGCCGTTTTGACATTGTGAGTTCCCTCCTTCACCCATGATCCTTGTCGACGCTTACGGCATTCCACGTTGGCAACCAGATTGAGGGAAGACTAACTTAGGGACAGTTTGTTACACCAATCAGCCTAAGAGCACATCTTTGGGGTGTGGGAGGAAACCGGGGCACCCGGAGAAAACCCCCGCAAGCACAAGGAGAATGTGCAAACTCCTACAGACCCTGGCCCAAATCCATGTATCTGCACAGCAAACAGTGATAGTCACTGAGCTGTAGTGTTGCCCATCAGCTCACTCACTTCTGGTGTCCGTGCCTTTCAGTAGAGTATGGAGAATAGACATGGGTCCCAGTGCTAGTGGCCAAACGTGTGTATTTTTGGATAAGTTCTGACAAGGACAGAGTTGGTCTCGGCTGTGATGCCCTCTTGGGGTTAAATAGTTTGCAAATGCTGTCGTTCAAAGAGATCTCCTCCGCACTGGTTGGTCTACAAAGAACAAAACAGCACGGGAAACAAGCCCTTCGGCCCAACGAGCCCACACCGCCACCCCAATGTTCCCACCTCTACCTGCGATCCCTGTCCATGTTTATAGATCTATGGATTAAAAACCAAATTTGAGACAATTTAGGGAGAATTTGTTTTGCCAGTTAGCCTAAGAGCACATCTTTGGGATGTGGGAGGAAACCGGAGCACCTGGAGAAAACCCACGCAAGCACGGGGGGGAGAATGCGCAAACTCCCACAGACACAGGCCCAAATCCATGTATCGGCACAGCACAGCGATAGCCACTGAGCTGTCGTGTTGCCCATCAAATGGTCCAGGTTGAACGTACACTAACGGCGTGAAGCACTAGGATACTCTCAAAAAAAAAATTCAAGAGCAGCCCTCTCATGATCCATCGCGTGTATGCCCCTCGTTAGACAACAAGGTGGACCAAAGCACCTGTGGGATAAAAGCAAGTACGTCAACCTAGTCGAAGCCAATTTGTCCAGAGGAGGTGGTAATGGAGTTATTGATTTGACTTATTATTGTCACGTGTATTTGGATGTAGTGAAAAATATTGTTCCTTGCACACTATACAAAGCATACCATTCATAGAGTACATAGGGAGAAGGATTTGACTTATTATTGTCACGTGTTGGGATGCAGTGAAAAGTATTGTTTCATACATGCTATTCAGACAAAGCATACCACTCATAGAGAAAGAAATGAGAGAGTGCAGAACGTAGTGTTCCAGTCATAGCTAGGGTGTAGAGAAAGATCAACTTAATATAAGGTAGGTCCATTCAAAAGTCTGACAGCAGCAGGGAAGAAGCTGGTGTTGAGTCGGTTGGTACGTGACCTCAGACTTTTTTGTCTTTTTCCTGATGGAAGAAGGTGGAAGAGTGTGTGCCCAGGATGCGTGGGGTCCTTAATTATGCTGGCGGCTTTGCAGAGGCCGCGGGAAGAATCAGTGGATGGGAGTCTGGTTTGTGTGATGGATTGGGCTACATTCACAACCTTTTGTAGTTCCTTGTGGTCTTGATCAGAGCAGGAGCCCCACACCAAGCTGTGATACAACCAGAAAGAATGCTTTCTATGGTGCATCTGTAAAAGTCGGTGAGAGTCACAGCTGACGTGCCAAATTTCCTTAGTCTTCTGAGAAAGTAGAAGTGTTGGTAGGTTTTCTTGACTATAGTATCAGCATATGAGCTGGGGGAGGGGAACCAGGACAGGTTGTTGGTGATGGGAGAGGAAGGTGCTGAATCAGGAGACATGATTAGTCTTAGCTTTTCCCGAAGGAGGTGGATATTTGACCTGCCCAAGAATGAGGGGGCTTTCCAACACCTGGTTTGGGACAGGTTTCCCATGACCTGTGGGATTGAGCTCCAGCACATTGATCTGCAAGGAAGTGGTCGATTCCTGAGTTTGCATAGAACTGCTGCAGTGTCGGTCTGTCTTACTGCTGCAAGATCAGTCAGCATTGTTTCTGTATTACTGAGTGTTGGTAACTGAATAGAGAAGTGGCATTGATGCCAGCCTTGTGAAACACAGAGGCACACTGGGTTAGCACTGACGCTTCACAGCTCCAAGAGTCCTGGGTTCAATTCCTGGCTCGGGTCACTGTCGGTGTGGAGTTTGCACATTCACCTTGTGTCTGCGTGGGTTTCCTCTGGGTACTCAGGTTTCCTCCCACAGTCCAAAGATGTGGAGGTTAGGTTGATTGGCCATGCTATGAAATTGCCCCTTATTGTCCAGGGATGTGTAGGTTAGAGGGATTAGTGGGTAAAATACGTAGGGATATGGAGGTAGGGGCCTGGATGGGATTGTGTTTGGTGCAGACTTGATGGGCCGATGGGCACTGTAGGGTTCTATGATTCTATGAAATGTTCCTTGATGTGTTAACTCTAATACCCACTCTTTCTGACACTTAAACTAAGAACACTCATAACTAGATAGTTATACTCTGAAATACTTCTGAAAGGTGTTTTCAAATTTTGTTTGTCGTGTGCCATTGAGCTTCAGGGTATGAGTGGGAAGAGGAATGTTTTCCAGGCACCCAGTGTCACATCAAACATTCTCATGGAAACAACACGGGGTTCCATATAGAGTAAAGCTCCCTCTACACCGTCCCCCCCATCAGATCACTCCCAGAACAAGTACAGCACAGAGTTAGATACAGAGTAAAGCTCTCTCTACACTGTCCCCCATCAAACACTCCCAGGACAGGATTAGATACAGAATAAAGCTCCCTCTACACTGTCCCCCCCCCATCAGACACTCCCTGGACAGGTATAACACGGGGTTAGATACAGAGTAAAGCTCCGTCGACACTGTCCCCATCAAACATTCCCAGGACAGGTACAGCATGGGGTTAGATACAGAGTAAAGCTCCCTCTACATTGTACCCCCCCATCAGACACTCCCAGGACAGGTACAGCATGGGGTTAGATACAGAATAAAGCTCCGTCGACACTGTCCCCGTCAAACACTCCCCAGGACAGGTACACCATGGGGTTAGATACAGAGTAAAGCTCCCTCTACGCTGTCCCGCCATCAAACACTCCCAGGACAGGTACAGCACAGGGTTAGATACAGAGTAAAGCTCTGTCGACACTGTCCCCATCAAACACTCCCAGGACAGGTACAGCACGGGGTTTGATACAGAGCAAAGCTCCCTCTATGCCGTCCCCATCAAACATTCCCAGGAAAAGTACAGCACGGGGTTAGCATAACGGTCCATCAGGCACTGTCCTGCCATCACTTTGAACTTCTTCAGTGTCTAGCTGCAGAATGGTAATGGCCCAGTTTTTAGGAAGAGGTATTTAGCCATGCTTAGCTGCATGTATTGCACTGTGAGCGTCCAGGCATCTTGCCTCTTTCAATCGTTGCATATTTTGTAAATATTGCCCTGTCTAAAGTGCTACTTTGACCAATGCACTCTTTGAACAATACCCAAACCCAGTGTGAGTTTGATCTACTCAGCAGAACATGGTGGAACTTATGAACTACCCAGTGGGGAGCTCTTCGGGTCTGTTATCAGAAAACTGTCAGCTGGTGGCAAGTGCGAGGATCTGTTCTCCTGCTTGCCGCCCGCCCCGAGATGGGAGTGCTGCAGAGGGTTGACATGGGGTGGGGGCGCTGGGAAGTAACCGTCCAGTTTGAAGTCAGGGGAAGGGACGAGGACTCCCTAAATCTCTTTGGCCCTCTTTCCTTCCCGCTCAGCCCCAGCAACCATCCTTTATCTCTCGAGGTGGCCTGGTGTCAGATTGCATTCGGTTATGACCCCGTGTGGATTTTCTTTGGGCTGGTGGGTTTATATCCTTACCCCGAAACGAGTTACAGTAAACTAGCATGCAGCTACAGCAGATAATAACGAAATTCTGTGGAATCTTGGCATTGATAGCCAAAGGAATAGAATATAAAGGTAAGGAAGCATTATTGCAACTATCCAAGGCATTGGCGAGGCCGCACTGGGAGTATAGTGCACAGTTTTGGCCCCCTTATTTGAGGGAAGATGTACTGGCATTGGAGGTTCACTAGATTGATTCCAGAGATTGAGAGGTTTGTCGTACGAAGAGAGACTGAACAGTTCGGGCCTACGCTCTCTGGAGTTTAGGAGAATGAGAATGAGGGAGGATCAAATTGAGGTACACAAGATAGAAGGTATGGATAAAGTAGACATGGAGCGGGTGCTTGCTCTTGTGGGATGTTCTCGGGAGAGGTCATAGTCTTAGGATAAGGGGTAGCAAATTTAGAACTGAGTTGAGAAAGGATTTCTACCAAAGGGTTGTGAATCTGTGGAATTCACTGTCCCAAGGCGCGGCGGACGCTGGGACAGTGAGTAAATTTAAGGAGGAGTTAGAGACATTTTTAACTGGTAATGGGTCGAAGGAAAAAGGGGATGAGGAGCATATCAGCCGTGATCGAATGGCCTCGCATTGCTGAGAAATCCTTTTGAACTTATGAAGCTGCTTGACTGAGGCAGGACTGCGACGTTCCGTTAGCTCGGAATACTGGCCTCGTCCCAGATGTCGGGCTGACTTGCCTCTCCCCGGCGGTGGGCCTGTTGATGTGTGTGATAATTAGGACGAGATTAAGGAGGATTGGAAACCAATCTTTTTGTTTTTGAATTTGACTGGCTGCCTTTTAGTAGATATACAATTGGAAAAGTAATTACTGCCTTTAACGTAACTTTCCCCGATTTGTGTCTTTTTTTTTTCCTCCCTCACACCCCGCCCTCCCCTCCCCCCGCCCTTTTTTTTTTATTTTTGTCTGTCTCCCCCCCACAGGAATCGCTGACCCCCACGCAGTCCCCTCCGGCCGTGAGGGCGGGACGGTCTGGAGCTCAGACCTCACGAGGACGGAGGCGGCGGTCAGCCCCTCTCCGTGACCGGCCTGCGGGAGGAGCGCCCGCACTGGCGCGGACCACTTACGTCAGTATCTCGCTATGATCGCCCGCGTTTTAGAGCTGGTCCCCCCCCCCCCCTTCCCCGGTGACTGTCACTTTCCTCCCTTTTGCGTGCTTCTATCTGGTCGAGGTTTCCCTCTGTGTGTCTTGGGGGAGGTGCTGCCTGAGAGAGAGAGAGTAATTTCCTTTCGCATTATTTGGGGTAATGTCTGTGAGGGGTGGCGGGCGGACTGAGACCTTTCGGCCCGCCTTGCCCACGCCGGCTCTTTGGATTGCTCGCACTCTCGCTCTTTTCCATTGCCTGGTAAGACGTCTTCCTTTCAAGCCTGTCCACGGTTTTCTTTTCTAAATGACTCTGCTTGGATTGAGGGTGACGTGCAACCAGCAAAAAGCACCCACCGATGAGACACAGTAACAAGTTAAAGTCCAACAGATTTATTTGGTAGCAAAAAGCCACCAGCTTCTGGAGCACTTGCTGCCCCTTTGTCAGGTGAGTGGGAGTTCGTAAACGGCACATAAAGACACCAACTCAATTTACAAATTAATGCCCTGTTTGTCTCGCAAATTTGGTCCCAATGCAGATTTCTATAAACGTAGACAGGGATCATGGGTGGAAGTGGGAACATGGAGTTGGCGGCGCGGGCTCGTTGGGTCAAAGGGCCTGTTTCCAGTGCTGTTTTGTTCTTTGTTGTTTTGTTCTTTTTTTAAACCCGTTGGGACTTTAACCTGGTGTTGTAAGACTTCTTACTGTGTCTACCCCAGTCCAACGCCGGCATCTCTGCATCTTGATGGGACAGACAGGCCTGCAGCTTTCCCATGTTTCTTGATGATTCCAGAGTTCTTTGGCAGCCCTCACATCCTCCACCCTCTGTAAACTCACCCCATGACCAGTACACGGTCACCCCCTGTACTTACTGATGTACATTGGCCTCTGGCCTTCTGTAAACTCATCTCATGACCACTACACCGGTCACTCTCCCTGTAGTCACTGATGTACGTTGGCCTCTGGTCCTCTGTAAACTCACCCCATGACGTACACCTGTCACTCTTTGTACTCACTGGTGTACATTGGCCTCTGGCCCTCTAAACTCACCCCATGACCAGTACACCGGTTATCCCCTGTTCTCACTATTGTATATTGGCCTCTGGCCTTCTGTAAACTCATCCCATGACCAGTACACCGGTCACCGTCTGTAGTCACTGATGTATGTTGGCCTCTGGTCCTCTGTAATCTCACTCCATGCCCAATACACCGGTCACCCGCTGTTCTCACTGAAGTATGTTGGCCTCTGGCCTTCTGTAAACTCACCCCATGACCAGTACATTGGTCACTGTCTGTACTTACTGATGTACATTGGCCTCTGGCCCTCTGTAAACTCACTCCATGACCAGTTCACTGGTCACCCCCTGTTCTCACTGATGTACGTTGTCCTATGACCCTCTGTAAACCTGCCCCATGTCCTGTTCTCCTGTCACCCCCCTGTGCACTGATCGACACCTTCACTCGCTTTCGTAAATACATCTTGACTTTATAATCCTCATCCTCTCTGTTCGGCTTCCCCTCTCCAATTTCGGTGTCACTTCCTCCAAACCCTCTTATCCTCTGAGACCTCTCGAGTTCTGGGCCCTCGCGCGCACTCTGTAAAAGTTTTGGAGTGCTGTCTGTGCTCTCAGCATTAACGTTTCCTTCCTAAACCCTTCTTTGTCCTGCGTTCTTTAAAAATGCATCTTAAAACCTCTTTGAGGGGCACCTGTCCGCGAACCTCCTTGTGACTCGCTGTCAGATTGTGCTGCTCTTGTGATGGGATGTTCACTGCTGGGAGTTCAGATGCTATCTAAATGGAAATTGCTGTTGTTTTCAAGGCTGGATCTGACATCTGGTGGGTCAGTTTAAAGGCTGCACTTCAGTTGAAAGCAGGGTAACGGTGTGAGGTTGTCAGGGATTTGGTACACCACGATTCCAGTTAAGCTTTGTGAGCATCCTCCCTTCTGTCGGAAACCCACACATCTCGTTCCCAGCTACCCAAGGATCTGTCAGCCTGTGAGTTCCTCGAATAATTGAACGCTCGGCTGGGCACTGACCGCAGAAGCCGTACGGCACAGCAGGAGGCCGTTCGGCCCATCGAACGCTTGTACTTGCTTGAGGTCTGCCATCAGCGTCGCCTCTGCATTGGGTTACGCTCCGCTCACCCTGCCAGAATTTGGGGTGGGGGTAGAATTGTGTGGGGGAGGGGGGGCGGTAGCGGGGAGGATGGTTGCTGTGCGCGGGATGGGGAGATGGGCTCTGTGTGTGTCTGGTTGTGTTTCGGGGGAGGGGAGGTCGCCGTGTGTGGGTGAGGGGTTGCTGTGTGCAGGGTGGGTTGGGGAGGGGGAGGTGGGCTGCCGGGTGGGGGAGAAGGGGATTTTGCTGTGTGCAGGAGGGTAGGGGAGTGGGGGTGGGCTCAGCATGAGTGCTGGTGTTGTTGCGGGGAGGGGAGTTGCTGTGTGCGGGTGGAACGGGTTGCTGTGTGCAGGGTGGGTTGGGGAGGGGGAGGTGGGCTGCTGGTGGGGAGAAGGGATTTTGCTGTGTGCAGGAGGGTAGGGAGTGGGGATGGGCTCAGCATGAGTGCCAGTGTGTTTCGGGGGAGGGGAGTTGCTGTTTGCAGGGTGGGCTGGGGAGGGGGGGTGGGCTGCCGGGTGGGGAGAAGGGGATTTTGCTGTGTGCAGGAGGGTAGGGGATGGGGATGGGCTCAGCATGAGTGCCAGTGTGTTTTTTTTTGTGTGGGGGGGAGGAGAGGATTGCTGTGTGGATGGAGATGTGGGGGGTAGGGAGAGTGGTGTGTGTGGGCTCAACCTATATGCGGGTGTGTTTCAGGGAAGGAGTGCCCTGTGTGCAGGGGTTGGGGGGAGCAAGGAAGTGTCACTGGGTGTGGGGAAGTGGGCGTGTGGGCTCAGTTGCACCTGGTGTTTCGCGGTGGGGGGGGGGGGGGGGGGGGTGTTGCTGTCTGGGGAAAGTGGGCAGTAGCTTTGTGCTTGCTGGTTTGCCAGATTTCTTTGGGAGGGTAAGGTGTGTGTGGTGTGTGTGTGTGTGTGTGTGTGTGTGTGTGTGTGTGTGTGCCCAATGGCGTCCCTCTGCAGTGTAGGGATTCTGTGGTGCTATGTCTGTTTTTAATTGTGGGCCCCTGTATGTTGGACAGGAGCCAGGTTCCTTTCCTGCTTTGGTGGTTAGACAGATGCGCACACACACGCACATATATGTGCACACAGTAAAGGATTGGTCACTTTGTCTCACAGTAATCCAGTAAAGCTTGAATCCAGGCACTGGAGTCTGTGCAGAGGGGGAGAAAGAGGCGCAGGCTGGCGGGGAGCTGCTTTTAATACTCGGCTGTCTGTTCAAGCTGGTGGACAGTGTGTGTCTGTCAAAGCCCTCGATTAACGCACGTAGCGGGGAGGGAGGGAGGGAAAGGAGGAGAGGTGAAGAGGAGGCAGAAACTAAGAAAGGGAAGGTAGACAGATTCCATCTGGATTAAAGGGATGTTGTTCAGCCCTCCATGAGCAGCACTGACTTTTTTAATTTGATTTATTATTGTGACATGTATTGGGGCACAGTGAAAAGTATTGTTTCTTGCTGCTGTACAGACAGAATATATAGAGTACACAGGAGAGAAGGATTTGATTTATTATTGTCACATGTATTGGGATACAGTGAAAAGTATTGTTTCTTGCGCGCTATACAGACAAAGCATGCCGTTTATAGATTACATAGAGGAGAAGGATTTGAATTGATTTATTATTGTCACATATGTTGCGATACAGTGAAAAGTATTGTTTCTTGCGCGCTATATAGATGTAGCATACTGTCCTTGGAGAAGGAAAGGAGAGAGTGCAGAATGTAGTGTTACAGTCATAGCTAGGGTGTAGAGAAAGATCAGCTTAGTGCGAGGGTGGGTCCATTCAAAAGTCTGACGGCAGCAGGGAAGAAGTTGTTATTGAGTTGGTTGCTGTGTGACGCTGCAGTGGTGGATGGTCTGTTTCTCAGCTGCCTCTGACAAATAGCCTATATGCAGCCCCCCCCACCCCTGCCTAACAGAGGAAGGAGCTTGTAAATAGTTTATCTGCAAACATTGCTGAATCCACCTTGGCAGGGAGCAGACACCTTTGTTATTTTTCTTAAATCATCGCCAGTTCTCGAAGTTACCCAGTACCTGCGTGGTGCTGCAAATTGTCCATGTTGCTGGTGCACAGAGCCCACAGTGTGGGTAATACCCATCCCAGGAAAACTGCTATGTAATCTTTCTTTCTGTGACTGTGACAACTAACTGTATTAAGACAGGAGAGGGACTTTACTGAGCCGATGCTGCTTCTCAAACGCAAGCTTTGCACCTCCCTGACCTCTCTCGATTTCTCTCCCTTTTCTTTCCAGCTCCTGCCATCCCGGAGGTCTTGATCCTTCATCGGGTTTCTTAACATAGAAAACAAGATTACTGATGTTCCCTTTGTTGGGTTAAATAATTTAAACTTTTTGTCCATCCTACCAGGTCATAGCAGGGGAGCGAGCTTTGCCTGCTTTGTTTCTCCGGGGAGTTGAATATCTAATCTCAATTGGCTTTCTGTCCCCATCTCTCCTGGTTTTCTCTCTCTGCATGGTTTGAGGGACTGATGGCAAATGGGTCCCTGTTAAAACGCGTTGTGTCTCAGATGTCGATTATTGGATGAGTGTGGCCGCTAGTGGTATTGAAAAGGACAGAGAAGGAACCTGTGTTCCTACCGTGTCTCAGTAAGAGTCTGGCAACACCAATTTTAAATCCAACCTATTTATTTGATAGTAAATCTGCTAGCTTTTGGCGTTTGTGCCTTCGTCAGGCGAGTGGCTAGCAGATTTACTATCAAATAAATTGGTTGGATTTAAAATTGGTGTTGCCAGACTCTTACTGAGTTTACCCCAGTCCAACGCCGGCATCTCTACATCAATTCTACCGTGTCCCCAGAGGGCTTTGCCGTCAATGCAGTGGGTTGGAAGTGAGAGTTTGAAGTGGAGTTAGGACAGCACAGTGGTTAGCATTGCTCCCTCACAGCTCCAGAGACCCGGTTTTGATTCCTGTCTATGTGGAGTCTGCATACTGAGTTTTCCTCTGGTTTCCTCCCACACTCCAGAAACGTGTGGGTTAGTTGCTTGGCCGTGCTAAATTGCCCTTTAGTGTCCTGAGATGCGTAGGTTAGCGGAGTAAATATGTGAGATTATGGGGATACGGCCTGGGTGGGATTGTGGTCAGTGCAGGCTCCGTGGACGACCTCCTGTACTGTAGGATTTCTGTGATTCTAACAGTTATCTAGAAAACATTTAAACAATTTAAATCTGCCAACAGATCTCCAGTGATGCATTTTATAATAAGGGATTTGTCAACAGAGTGTAACAGGAAAAATGCCCACAGGAAGTTGGGTAAGGAATTGGCCACGCAGCTGCAGATAATTTGATACTACAGCAGTGAGGGAGGTATGATTAACAAGTTGTGATATGGAAGCTTTTAGAGGAAATTTTGATGCCACCAGCTGGAAGTGTTTGCCACACGACTGACCGTTAATTATTCCACATGCCCGTTAATTATTCATGTGGCGTTGCGAACAGTTGTTCGGAGTAAGCGACGTGCCTGCTGAGGGTGAGGTGGTGGTTCATCCAGGTTAACACCAGTAGCGGGTGCCTTGTGAGGAAGGGTTGGGGAAGTTAGGTTTGTATCTGTGAGAGTTTTCTCACAAGAGTGGGAGGTGACTTGACCCAACCCCTTCAAACCCTGAGCAGCAGGGTGCATGTGAAGCCGATGTTTCCTTTTGTCAGATCAAAACAGCACGGGAAACAGGCCCTTCGGCCCAACGAGCCCGCGCCGCCACCCCGATGTTCCCACCTCTACTCGTGATCCCTGTCCATGTTTATAGATCTATGGATTAAAAAACCACATTTGAGACAATTTAGGGAGAATTTGTTTTGCCAGTTAGCCTAAGGGCACATCTTTGGGATGTGGGAGGAAACCAGAGCACCTGGAGAAAACGGGGAGAATGTGCAAACTCCCACAGACACAGGCCCAAATCCATGTATCTACACAGCACAGCAATAGTCACTGAGCTGTCGTGTTGCCCATCAAATGGTCCAGGTCAATAATCTAGAACTTGCCTTTACTTCTCCTGGGAGCGAGTCCCACTTTTCACCCCAACCCGCTCCCCATGGGAGCAAGTCCCAGTTTCCACCCCACCTTTAAAAATAAGGGGATCCTCGTTAAAGGCAGGAGATGTGGAGGTTTGTTTTTCCCCTGAGGATTGATAGTCTCTGGAACTCTGCTCCTCAGAAGTCAGTGATTCAGAATATTTATCGGGGGTTAGGTACGAAGGTGGGTTCAGCGCTTACGATCTGATCAGCCATGGTCTTATTGAATTGCAGAACAGTTTCGAGGGGCTGAGTGGCCTACTACTTCTAATTCATATGATTGGGTGGGCATGGTTTTGGGGAGTCCAAAAAAGAATCATAGTCACTAATAAATCCAGTGGCTAATACAGGAGAAACTTCCTGAGTAAGAGAATGGGGAGACCGGTACTCGCTCCCATGGGCAGCAGCTTGGGGAGACTGGGATTCATTCCCACGGGAAGAGGGTTGGGGTGGAGAGTGGGACTCGCTTCCTTGGGGAGAAGGTTGGGGAGAAAAGTGGGACTTGCTCCCACGGGGAGTGGGTTGGGGTGAAAAGTGGCACTCGCTCCCAAGGGGAGTGGGTTGGGGTGAAAAGTGGGACTCTCTCCCAAGGAGAGTGGGTTGGGGAGAAAAGTGGGACTCTCTCCCAAGGAGAGTGGGTTGGGGTGAAAAGTGGGACTTGCTCCCAGGGGAGTGGGTTGGGGTGAAAAGTGGGACTCTCTCCCAAGGGGAGTGGGTTGGGGAGAAAAATTGGACTTGCAGCCAGGGGAGAGAGTTGGGAAAAAAGTGGGACTCACTCCCATGGGGAGCGGGTTGGGGAGACTGGGACTCGCGGGGTGAAAAGTGGCACCCGCTCCCCAGGGGAGTGGGTTGGGGTGAAAAGTGGGACTTGCTCCCAAGGGGAGTGGGTTGGGGAGACTGGGACTCGCCCCCACGGGGAGTGGGTTGGGGTGAAAAGTGGGACTTGCTCCCAAGGGGAGTGGGTTGTGGAGACTGGGACTCGCTCCCATGGGGAGTGGGTTGGGGTGAAAAGTGGGACTTGCTCCCAAGGGGAACGGGTTGGGGAGACTGGGATTCACTTCCACGGGGAGTGGGTTGGGGTGAAAAGTGGGACTTGCTCCCAAGGGGAGTGGGTTGGGGTGAAAAGTAGGACTTGCTCCCAAGGGGAGTGGGTTGGGGAGACTGGGACTCGCTCCCACGGAGAGCTGGTTGGGGTGAAAAGTGGGACTTGCTCCCAAGGGGGACGGGTTGGAGAGATTGGAACTCGCTCCCGTGGGGAGAGCGATGGGGTGGAAACTGGGACTAGCTCCCACGGGGTGAAAAGTGGGGCTTACTCCCACGGGAGGAGGGTTGAGGTGAAAAGTGGGGCTCGCTCTCACGGGAAGCAGGTTGGGGTGAAAAGTGGGACTCGCTCCCAGGAGAAGTAAAGGGAAAAGCTGGATGAACACATGAGGAAGAAAACGTAATGGGAACGGAGTAAGTGGGGAGGATGGGTGGAGGGGAGGGAGGAGAGCTTGTGTGGGGAGTTAATGGGCGTTGGGCTCCTTCTGTGTTCTGTGCAGTTTGTGACGGTGAGCATCTCCCCTCCTGCTGAGAGGTGTTGGATCTCACCTCGACCCCCTGCTTTGTTCCAAACAGGAAAGTGAGGATGAGGTTGCCTCCGATCAGGAAGAGCTCAAGGAGAAGTCGGACAGCGGCAGCAGCGAGTTCGGCAAGAAGAAGAGAAAGAAGCGAAAGGAGAAGAAGGAAAAGAAGATGAAGCGAAGGAAAAAGGATCAGGGCGCTGATGATATGGCGGAGGAAGGTCGCAAGGTATCTTCTAACCCCACTTTGTTACAGGCGGGATCAGTAATGCCTGCTAGCCCACGGTGCGCATCACTACAGGCAAGGCCAAAAGCTCAATCTCTCTCTGTCCTTTCTGGCTCTGTGGCCGTTCAGCCCATTGATTCTATTCTGTCACTTGTGGCTTACCTGATGACATTTTTGCCTTCTTCCCTGATGGATTTTGTTAGGTCAGCTTATCAATCTCAGCCTTTTTAAAGCAAGGTTAGATAAATTTTCGAACTGTAAAGGGATTAAGGGTGGCTAAGTGGAGCTGAGTCCAAGAAAAGATCAGCTGTGATCTTATTGAATGGCGGAGCAGGCTCGAGGGGCCAGATGGCCTACTACTGCTCTTAGTTCTTGTGGTCTTTAAGCTCCATTTGTCCGGTGGCACAGTGGTTAGCACTGCTGCCTCACAGCACCAGGAACCCGGCTTCCACTCCCAGCCTCTGGTCACTGTCGATGCGGAGACTGCACGTTCTCCCTGTGTGTGCGTGGGTTTTCCTCCGGATGCTCTGCTTTCCTCCCACAGTCCAAAGACGTGCAGGTTAGGTGGATTGGCCGTGTTAAATTGCCCCTCAGTGTGTCCAAAGATCATCAGAGAATCCCTACAGTACTGAAGGAGGCCATTCGGCCCATCGGGTCTGTACCAACCACGATCCCACCCAGGCCATATTTCCACAGCACGATGTTTTTTACCCTGTTAATCCCCCTGACGCTAGGGTCAGTTTAGCATGGCCAATCAACCTAACCTGCACATATTTGGACTGTGGGAGGAAACCCACACAGACACGAGGGGGAGGGGAGAATTTGCTAGCTCCACACAGACAGTATTCCGAGGCCGGAATTGAACCTGGGATTCTGGTGCTTTGAGGCAGCAATGCTAACCACTGTGCCACCATGGGGGTGGGGTGGGGGAGTGTGGTGGGGGGTTGGGGGTGGGGGAAGGGGGGTGGGTGGGGGGGGAGGGGGGAGGGGGAGGGGGGTGGGGGGGGGTGGGGGTGGGGGGGTGGGGGGGGGGGGGGTGTGGTGCAGGGGGGGGGGTGGGGTGGAGGGGGGTGGGTGGTGGGGGGGAAGGGTGGGTTGGGTAATAATGGGGTGTGGGGAGGGAGGGGGTGGGGTGGGGGGGGGGGCTGGGGGGGGGGGGGGGGGGGGGGGGGGGGGGGGGGTGGGGGGGGGGGGGTGGGGGGGGGGGAGGGGGGCGGGGGGTGGGGGGGGGGGGGGGGGGGGGGGGGGTAGGGTGGTGGGGGGGGGGGGGGGGGGGTGGGGGGGGAGGGGGGGGGGGGTGAGGGGGGGGGGCGGTAGGGGGGTTGGGGGGTAGGGGAAGGGGGGGGGGGGGGGGGGGGGGTGGGGGGAGGGGGGGTGGGGGGTGGGGGCAAAGATGGGGGGGTGGTGGGGGTGGGTGGGGGGGGGGTGGGGGGGTGAGGGCGGGGGCGGGGGTGGGGGGGGGTGGCGGGGGTGGGGGGTGGGGGGGGGGGGTGGGGGGGGTGGGGGGTGGGGGTGGGGGGGGGTGGGTGGGTGGGGGGGGGGGGGGGGGGGGGTGGGGGGGGGGTGGGGGGGGGGGGGTGGGGGGGGGGGGGTGGGGGGGGGGGGGGTGGGGGCGGGGGGGGTGGGGGTGGGTGGGGGGTGGGGGGGGGGGGTGGGTTGGGGGGGTGGGGGGGGGTGGGGGGGTGGGGGGGTGGGGTGGGGGGGGTGGGGGGGGTGGGGGGGGGGTGTTGGGGGGTGGGGGGGGGGGGTGGGGGGGGTGGGGGGGCGGGGTGGGGGGGGGGGGGGGGGGGTGGGGGGGCGGGGGGGGGGGGTGGGGGGTGGGGGGGGGTGGGGGGGTGGCGGGGGGGGGGGTGGGGGGGGGGGTTGGGGGGCGGTTTGGTGGGGGGGGGGGGGTGGGGGTGGGTGGGGGGGTGGTGGGGGGGGGGAGGGGGGGGTTGGGGTTGGGGGGTGGGGGGGGGGGGGGGGGGGGGAGGGGGGTGGGGGGGTGGGGGTGGGGGTGGGGGGGTGGGGGCGGGGGGTGGGGGGTGGGGGGGGGGGGGTGGGGGGTGGGGGGGGTGGGGGGGGGTGGAGGGGGGGGGGTGGTGGGGGGAGGGGGTGGACGGGGGGGTGGAGGGGGGGTGGGGGGGGGGGTGGGAGGGGGGGGTGTGGGGGGGGGTGGGGGGGGGGTGGAGGGGGCGGTGGGGGTGGGGTGGGGGGTGGAGGGGGGCGGTGGGGAGGGGGGGGGGTGGGGGGGGGTGGAGGGGGGGGTGGAGGGTGGGGGGGGGGTGGAGGGGTGGGGGTGGGGGGTGGGGGGGGGGTGGAGGTTGGGGGTGGGGGGGGGGGTGGGAGGTGGGGGTGGGGGGGGTTGGGGGGGGGGGGGTGGGGGTGCAGATACAGTGCCTCCACAAAAGTCGATGGGGGGTCTGCTCAAACCGCCAAACCTAATGTAGGTTCTAGAGGGGACCCCACCCCACCTCTCTCTCCATGGGAGGGGAATCCCTCCAGGGGCTGGGATAGAGGAAACACCCGGGGAGGGGGGGGAGAAGTGGGCTGGTGTTGGTATTGCTGGTAGCGTGGGGAAGTGTTAAACTCAGGTTTGTGCTTGCGTTGAGAATTCTGAAAAGTTTTGACGGGACAGTCAACCAGAGGGGGACGTAGTTTTCACAGAATCATAGAACAGACACACACGCACACGCACACACACACACGGAAGCAAATACAGAGGAGATGTCAGGGATAAGTTTGGGGGGGGTGGCGGAAGGGTGGCGGGGGAAGGGGAGGGGTTGCGGGGTGGTGGGGGAATGTGCAGTCAGACAGTGACCCGAAGCCTGGAATCGAAGCTGGGTCCCTGGTGCTGTGAGGCGGCAGTGTTAACCGCTGTTCCACTCCCGTTGCGTTAAGCTAACTGACAGAGAATTGATAAGAAATCATTGCGAAATCATTGTTGGCCCTTGATGTTGCGCCGACCAGTTAAGAAAAAGCAATGACCCTCTAACCTAAACCATTCCCTTTTCGTCCATAAATCTATCCACGGACCTCTTAAACGCCCCCAGCAGGCAGGGCATTTCCATACCCTTACCATCCTCTGGGTAAAGAACCTACCTCTGACATCCGTCCTAAAACCACCACTCCTTAATTTAAAGCTATGTCCCCTCGTGCTAGCTTTCTCCATCCTAGGAAAAAGGCTATCACTATCCACCCTATTTAAACCTCTAATCATCTTGTGTGTTTCAATAAGGTCTCCTCTTAGCCGCCTTCTTTCTAATGAAAACAACCTCAAATCCGTCAGCCTCTCCTCTGTACCCTCTCCAATGCCTCCACATCTTTCTTATAATGTGGGGACCAGAACTGTACACAATACTCCAAGTGTGGCCGCACCAGAGTTTTGTACAGTTGCAACATGACGTTGTGTCCCTGAAATTCAATCCCCCTACCAATAAAAGCCAAGACTCCATATGCCTTCTTAACAACCTTATCGACTTGATTGCCAACATTCAGGGATCTATGCACATATACACCTAGATCCCTCTGTTCTTCAACACTATTAAGAGTCCTACCATTAGCCCTATACTCTACACACTTGTTATTCCTGCCAAAGTGAATTACCTCACACTTTTCCACATTAAACTCCGTTTGCCACCTCTCGGCCCAGCTCTGCAACTTGTCCAAGTCTCTCTGCAAACTATAACACCCCTCTTCACTATCTACCACTCCGCCGACTTTGGTGTCATCCGCAAATTTACTAATCCATCCTTCAATACCCTCATCCAGATCATTTATAAAAATTACGAACAGCAGGGGCCCCAAAACAGATCCCTGAGGTACACCACTTGTAACCGAACTCCACGATGAAAAATTTCCCTCAACCACCACCCTCTGTCTTCTATCAGCTAGCCAATTCCTGATCCAATTAGCTAAATCACCCTCAATCCCATACATCTGCATTTTCTGCAGAAGCCTTCCATGGGGAACCTTATCGAACGCCTTACTAAAGTCCATGTATACCACATCAACTGCCTTACCCCCATCCACCTCTTTGGTCACTTTTTCAAAAACTCAATAAGGTTAGTAAGGCACGACCTACCCTTCACAAAACCATGCTGACTATCCCCAATCTCTCTAAATCCTATCCCTAATAATTCTTTCCATGACGGGCAGAATGGTCTCTGGCTGCGGGTTCACCGGCCAACCAGCTGAGTAACGTGCTGTTCTTTTGTCTATCCGTCCAAACAGGCTGAACCCAAGAGCTCCGCCCGGCTGCTGGAGGACTGGGGGCTGGAAGATGTTGACCACGTCTTCTCCGAGGACGACTACCGCACTTTAACTAACTACAAGGCCTTCAGCCAATTTATGAGGTGGGCTTGAGAGGGGTGTGTGGGGGCGGACTGGAAGTAAGATACAGGGGAAGGTGGGCGGATGGGGATCCAGAACTGAGTTGTGATGGGAAATGAAGAGTAATTCGTGGTTGATGGATTTTGTTTTTTGCAAACAGTTTCCAGAGATGTTCCACGGTGCTGTGTTGTCTCCTATTAATGGTTTACGCTAAGCGTGGGAGGCATGATTGGAAAAGTTCCAATTGACAGGAAAATTGGCCGCATCGTTGTTAGCGAAGCGGATACTGAGGACTCTGGAATAATACCAGTGGTCGGTTGAATCATAGAACCACAGAGTGCAAAAACTAATTTAAAATAGGATCATGAGCCTTGGGAGTTCCCTGGGAAGTGTGTAAATAGATGATGATATTGATGTGCTTGTTTTTATCCTACAGGTGCTTTGGTCCACCTTGTTGTCTAATGAGGGGCAAACACGCGATGGGTCGTGAGAGGGCTGCTCTTAGAATTTTTTTTTCGGGAGTATCCTAGTGCTTCACGTCGTTAGTGTACGCTTGACCTGGACCATTTGATGGGCAACACGACAGCTCAGTGACTATTGCTGTGCTGTGCAGATACGTGGATTTGGGGCCTGTGTCTGTGGGAGTTTGCGCATTCTCCATGTGCTTGCGTGGGTTTTTTCCGGGTGCTCCAGTTTCCTCCCACATCCCAAAGATGTGCTCTTAGGCTAATTGGCAAAACAAATTCTCTCTAAATTGTCTCAAATTTGGTTTTTAATCTATAGATCTATAAACGTTGACAGGGGTGGCGGGTAGAGGTGGGAACATTGGGGTGGCAGCGCGGGCTTGTTGGGCCGAAGGGCCTGTTTCCCGTGCTGTTTTGTTCTTTGCTCTTTAAAAGGAGGCTATTCAGCCCATTGGGTCCGCGCCGACCACAATCCCACCCAGGCCCTATACCCATATATTTTATCTGCTACTCCCTCTTATCTACGCATCTCAGGACACTAAGCGGCAATTTTAGCATAACCGATCAACCTAACCCGAACTGTGGGAGGTAACCGGAGCACCCGGACGAAACTCATGCAGGAACGGGGAGAACATGCAAACTCCACACAGACCATGACTGGAGGCTGGAATCGAATCCAGGACCCTGGAGCTGTGAAGCAGCAGTGCCAACCTACTGTGCCACCCATACCGGTTGAGTGGGGAGAGTATGGCCAACCGGGTTTGAGTCCGGAGGCAGCAGTGCTGACCACAGTGCCACCCAATACTTGAATATTTAACAATAAGTAGATCGGATAAATACTTGGAAAAATGGAGAATTTGTTCAGATCTGTGGGGAGGCAGGGCGTCTCCACAGTCTGAATATTTTCCCTTTCTTTGGGTATTTATCCATTCCCCTTTTGAAGGTTATTGTTGGATCTGCTTCCACCGCCCCTCAGGCAGCACATGTCACATCATTTCAATTCGTTGTTTTGTGAGAAGGGTCCTCGGCCCCCTCGTCCCCCCCCCCCCCCCCCCCCCCCCCCCGTCCCCTCCCCCTCCCCTTTTGGTTGCTCTGCTGATGCAGGCTCCTGGTGGATGTGTTTACAGGGGCGGGGGTGGGAGTAAACATGGGTGGGAGACAAAGAAGAGGAGGGTGCAATGTGGAGAGGGTGGAGAATAAACCAAGCCATCTGCCAATTGAGCTGACTGCTCTGATTCTAAGCATCGTTTCAGCGCTGGGGCTGGCTTGGTAATAATTATTTGCTTCCTGCAGCAGAAGGCTACACTTGAGCGCTGAGCTGGCACTTATCCAAATTGCCATGTATTGGCTGCGACATTAAACCAAATCCTCCCATTCGGTTCAGGGCGGGGGAAGAGGACGAGGAAGAAGAAGATTCCTCAACTGTTGTTGGAAGGAGAAATTTAACCTGGTGCTTCAACCAGTGTTAGAACATAGAACATTACAGCGCAGAACAGGCCCTTCGGCCTTCGATGTTGCGCCGACCAATTAGGAAAAAGCAATGACCCTCTAACCTAAACCATTCCCTTTTTGTCCATAAACTTATCTACCAACCTCTTAAACGCCACCAAACTTGGCGCATCTACAACTGACGCAGGCAGGGCATTCCATACCCTTACCACCCTCTGGGTAAAGAACCTACCTCTGACATCCGTTCTATAACTACCACCCCTTAATTTAAAGCTGTGTCCCCTCGTGCTAGCTTTCTCCATCCTAGGAAAAAGGCTATCACTGTCCACCCTATCTAAACCTCTAATCATCTTATATGTTTCAATAAGATCCCCTCTTAGCCGCCTCCTTTCTAACGAAAACAACCTCAAATCCTTCAGCCTCTCTTCATAGGACCTGCCCTCCATACCAGGCAACATCCTGGTAAACCTCCTCTGTACCCTCTCCAATGCCTCCACATCTTTCTTATAATGTGGGGACCAGAACTGTACACAATACTCCAAGTGCTGCCGCACTAGAGTTTTGTACAGTTGCAATATGACGTTGCGGCTCCGAAATTCAATCCCCCTACCAATAAAAGCTAAGACTCCGTATGCCTTCTTAACAACCTTATCGACTTGATTGCCAACTTTCAGGGATCTATGCACATATACACCAAGATCCCTCTGTTCATCAACACTATTAAGAGTCCTACCATTAGCCCTATACTCTACACATTTGTTATTCCTGCTAAAGTGTTTAAAACCCTGACCAACATGACAGGGGGAGGGCAGTGGCGTGGTGGTATTGTTGCTGGGCTAGAAAACCAGGGTTCACATCTCACCGCGGCAGATGGTCAAATTTGAATTCAGTAATAAGCATCTGGAATTTAAGGATCTATTGATAATCCATGAAACCGTTGTCGATTGTTGATAAACCCATCTGGGTTGCTAATGCTCTTTAGGGAAGGAAATCTGCCGTCCTTACCCCGGTCTGGCCTATATGTGACTCCAGAGCCACGGCAATGTGGTTGACTCTCAAGCACCTTCCAAGGGTAACTAGGGATGGGCAATAAATGTTGGCCCAGCCTGCGACGTCCATGTCCCATAAATGAATAATAAAAAAATAGATTTTCTGGTCGGTATCATGTTGTTGATTGTGGGATCTTGATGTATGAAATTTGTTTGTTGCCTTTCCTATATCATAACGATGATTACTATTTCATTCATTTATTGCCCACCCCCTGTGTCTCTGGAGTCGCATATAAAGTTTATTCATTAGTCACAATTAATTTTGCATTAATACTGCAATGAAGTTATTGTGAAAATCCCCTCGTCGCTCCAATCCGGCGCTTGTTCGGGTAACACTGAGGGAGAATTCAGCACGGCTAATCCACCTAACCCGCACGTCTTTGGGCACTAAGGGTAATTTTGCATGGCCAATTGACCTAACCTGTACATCCTGGGAGCATGGGAGGCTTCCAGAACACCTGGAGGAAACCCACACAGACATGGGGAGAATGTGCCAACTCCACACAGACAATGACCCGGTGACATGGAGACCAGACTGGGTAAGGGCTGCGGATTTCCTTCCATTACTGAACCAGATGGGTTTTTCCAATAACGGTTTTGCGGTCATCAGTAGATTCTTAATTCCACCTCCTGCCGTGGCAAGATTCGAATCCGGGTCCTCAGAGCATTAGCTGAGTTTCTGGATTAATAGTCTGGTGACTATACCACTAGGCATAACCTCCCTCTTAGTTGACTGTGGGATGCTTTTGGATATTCCAAGCTCCATGATGGATAGCACAGTAGTTAGCACTGCTGCCTCACAGCGCCAGGGACCTGGGTTCTGTTCCTGGCTCGGGTCACTATCTGTGTGGAGTCTGCATGTTCTTCTGTGTCTGCATGAGTTTGCTCTTGGTACGCCAGTTTCCTCCAACAACGCAAAGATGTGCAGGTTAGGTGGATTGGCCGTGCTAAATTGCCCCTTAGTGACCCAAGAAGTGCAGGTTAGGTGAATTGGCCATGGTAAATTGCTTCTTAGTGTTCAAAGATGTGCAGGTTAGGGGGATTGGCCATGCTAAATTGCCCCTTAGTGTCCAAAGATGTGCAGGTTAGATGGATCGGCCATGCTAAATTGCCCCTTAGTATCCAAAGATGTGCAGGTTGGGTGGATTGGCCATGCTAAATTGCTCCTTAGTGTCGGGGGATTTGCAGAGTAAATATGTGGAGTTATGGGGATAAGGGTTGAGTGGAATTGTGGTCAGTATGGACTGGAGGGGCCGAATGGCCTCTTTCTGCACTGTAGGGACTCTGTGATAAATGCGAGTCTTTAATTCTGTTTAACACCTGGGGGCTTCTCTCGGCTCACGTGAACGTGTTTTTGAACTCTAGGCCACTCATTGCCAAGAAGAACCCGAAGATTCCCATGTCCAAGATGATGACGATCCTCGGAGCCAAGTGGAGAGAGTTCAGCGCCAACAGCCCGTTCAAGGGGTCGGCAGCCGCTGTGGCGGCAGCTGCTGCGGCGGCCGCGGTGGCAGCCGTGGTGGAGCAGGTGTCTGCCGGCGCCTCCTCGGGGACCGTCCCGCTGCCACCGGCGCTCCCCATCCGCAAGGCCAAGACCAAAGAGGGCAAAGGTAAGTGAGGCCAAAGTGTCCACGCGCTCAGTGCTGCAACCCAGTTAATGCCAAAACAGCCCGTGGGAAACCAAAATTGACCAAAACGTATAGAAGACTAACCCAGTCTTTTAGATTTGATTTATTATTGTCACGTGTATTGGGACACAGTGAAAAGTATTGTTTCTTGTGCGCTATACAGACAAAGCTTACCATTCATAGAGTCCATAGGGGAGAAAGATTTAATTTGATTTATTATTGTTACATATATTGGGAGACAGTGAAAAGTATTGTTACGTGTGATATAGACAAAGCATACCATATATAGAGAAGGAAAGGAGAAACTGCAGAATGTAGTGTTACAGTCATGGTTAGGGTGCAAAGGAAGAGCAACTTAGAGCGAGACAGATCTGTTCAAATGTCTGACAGCTCCAGGATTCTAAGGATTACAGACCTGTAAGAGATTTAATTAGAGCATTGTTAGAGAGTTTAAAAGAGTTAGAATGAAGTTTTAGAAGCGTAGAACGAGAGTAAAAGATAGAATTGGAAGGTACGCTGGGCACAGCTCGCAAAAAAGTTGCCTCGCTGCTGCACCATCGTAGAGAGAGAAGAAAATATGTCTCCGATATCCCGTCTAGATTCTTATAGACTGCACACACACCGAGCTCACTTCCCTGGCTATGTTTCACTCCACTAAACAAATTGGTTAAACCACTCTGTGCCGCGCGCAGTTCTGTTCTGGTTGCTGTGCTGTAAGACGGTTATGGAGGCCCTGGGAGAATGTAGTGTACTGCTAATGAAACTAGTAATCCAGAGGTCAATGCCCTGGGGACACGGGTTCAAATGCCATCATGGCAGCTGGCATTTAAATTCAGTTAGTAAATCTGGAATTAAAAACCAGTCGAATGGGAACCCATCTGGTTCACTGATTTAAATCCCCAGAGTGCAAATTGAGCCTGCACTGACGAAAATCCACCCAGGCTCTATCCCTGTAACCCTATGTATTTATTCCAATCTGCCTGACACTAAGGAGCAATTTTTCATGGCCAGTTCATCTAACCTGCACATCTTTTGACCAAAAGGGGCAATTTAGCATGGCCAATCCACCTAACCCGCACGTGTTTGGATACTGAGGGGCAATTTTGCATGGCCAATCTACCGAACCTGCACATCTTTGGACAGTAGGGAGCCTTTAGCAAGGCCAATCCACCCAAATTGCACATTTTCGGACTAGGGGAAGGCACTGGAACAGCCGGAAAAAGTGCAGATTCCATGCAATTACCCAAGATAGGAATTGAACCTGGGTCTCTGGCGCTGTGAGGCAGCAATGCTAACCACTGTGCCGCCCTTAACTTTTGTGAACAATGACCAATTCGCCTTTTCCTTTTTGGTTTCTGTATCTTTGTAGAATCACAGAAACCCTACAGTGCAGAAAGAGACCATTCGGCCCATTGAATCTGCACTGACCACAATCTCGCCCAAGTCTTATCTTATATCCCTACGTGTTTTACCTGCTAATCTCTCTAACCTATGCACCTCATGAGACTAAGGGGCAATTTTAGCATGGCCAATCCACCTAACCTGCACATCTTTGGACTGTGGGAGGAAACTGAGCACCCAGAAGAAACCCACGCAGACACGAGGGGAACGTGCAAACTTCACACAGAGCCGGAAATTGAACACAGGTCCCTGGAGCTGTGAAGCAGCAGTGCTAACCGCTGTGCTACCTTGCCACCCAAAATGCAATCTTAGAAGATTGTACATTGTTATAGACCATCGTCATGCTTGTTTAAATATTGGACATTGTCTGTCAACTATCTAAACTTTTTTTTCATCCCTCAAGTTGCCCCTCAGACCTTAATTTCCTTTATTCAGCTTTGAGACCTGTATTTCAGAATAAAAAAAATCTCATTTTGAGAGATTGAATAGTTTGGGCCTACACTCTCTGGGACTTAGGAGAATGAGGGGAGATCAAATTGAGATACACAGGATGATAAAAGGTATGGATAAAGTAGACACGGAGTGGTTGGGAACTCTAGGAAGAGAGATCATAGTCTTAGGATAAGGGGTAGTAAATTTAAAACAGAGTTGAGGAGAAACTATTTCTCTTAAAAGGTTGTGAATCTGTGGAATATGCTGCCCCAAAGGGTGGTGGATTTTGGGACAGTGAGTAACTTGCCTGGGTTAGCAAAAAACCTCACTTACTGTGCTGTCTGGAGAAAATACACAATTCTCTAACCATTGCTCAGGATCCCCTTCACACACATTGTTAGCCACTTTAACACTTGAATAGCAGGTTAGATGTAAGGATCCGCATTCTAATCAGCAATCTGTGACTGTCTGTGTGGATATGAGTGCCTCTGCAGATCAGAACACTGCATTTGCCTGATGAAGGCACAACATAGTGTCGAAAGCTCGTGGATTTACTATCAAATAAATTGGTTGGATTTAAAATTGGTGTTGTAAAACTTTACTAAATTTAAAAGAACATAGAACATTATAGCGCAGAACAGGCCCTTCAGCCCTCGATGTTGCGCCGACCAATTAAGAAAAAGCAATGACCCTCTAACCTAAACCATTCCCTTTTCATCCATAAACCTATCCACGGACCTATCCATGCGCCAAGTTTGGGGGCATTTAAGAGGTTAGTAGATAAGTTTATGGACGAAAAGGGAATGGTTTAGGTTAGAGGGTCATTGCTTTTTCTTAATTGGTCGGCGCAACATCGAGGGCCGAAGGGCCTGTTCTGCGCTGTAATGTTCTATGTTCTTAAACGCCCCCAAACTTGGCGCATCTACAATTACAGCAGGCAGGGCATTCCATACCCTTACTACCCTCTGGGTAAAGAACCTACCTCTGACATCCGTCCTATAACTACCACCCCTTAATTTAAAGCTATGTCCCCTCGTGCTAGCTTTCTCCATCCTAGGAAAAAGGCTATCACTGTCCACCCTATCTAAACCTCTAATCATCTTATATGTTTCAATAAGGTCTCCTCTTAGCCTCCTTCTTTCTAACGAAAACAACCTCAAATCCCTCAGCCTCTCTTCATAAGACCTGCCCTCCATACCAGGCAACATCCTGGTAAACCTCCTCTGTACCCTCTCCAATGCCTCCACATCTTTCTTATAATGTGGGGACCAGAACTGCACACAATATTCCAAGTGCGGCCGCACCAGAGTTTTGTACAATTTAAGGAGGAGTTAGACAGATTTTTAATGTGTTGAAGAATTATTGGCAAGGCAAATGGGAATGGAGAGCATATCAGCCCTAATTGAATGGCAGAGTGGGCTTGATGGGCCAAATGGCGTAATTCTACTCTTATATCTTATGAACGATTTTAAGAGTTGCTGTAAAATTCTAACACATTATGATCACTATTTCCTAATGGCTCCCCCCACAGCAAGTACATGCTCCAGGAATTCATCCTGCACAGCATGAGCGGTAAGGAGGTTTAACCCGGTCTGTGTGTAAATTGAAATCACCCTGGCCAAATGGCTCGTTCTTATGGTTGCAGGTCCTGGTGCAAAGAAACGCAGCAAGAGCCCTAGGGTCCCCGATGAAAAGAAGAAGAGGAGGAAGAAGATGATTCCCCTCAAAATCAAGCTGGGGATCATGAGCTCAAAGAGGAAGAAGAGCTCCTCGGTAAGTGTGAGGTTGCCTGCATTCCAGCTCCAGAGCTAGACCAGAGCTTAGTCTTTCACACAAACTATCCTATGTTACAGTAAAGGTATACAGTACTGCTGGGGGTGGGTCTGTCACTGTATAACACTGGGGTACAGTATTGGTGGGGACAGGTCTGTCGCTGTATAACACTGGGGTACAGTACTGCTGGGGGTGGGTCTGTCACTGTATAACACTGGGGTACAGTACTGGTGGGGACAGGTCTGTTACTGTATAACACTGGGGTACAGTACTGGTGGGGACGGGTCTGTCACTGTATAACACTGGGGTACAGTACTGGTGGGGACGGGTCTGTCACTGTATAACACTGGGGTACAGTACTGGTGGGGACGGGTCTGTCACTGTATAACACTGGGGTACAGTACTGGTGGGGACGGGTCTGTCACTGTATAACACTGGGGTACAGTACTGGTGGGGACGGGTCTGTCACTGTATAACACGGGTACAGTACTGGTGGGGACGGGTCTGTCACTATAACACTGGGGTACAGTACTGGTGGGGACGGGTCTGTCACTGTATAACACTGGGGTACAGTACTGGTGGGGACGGGTCTGTCGCTGTATAACACTGGGGTACAGTACTGGTGGGGACGGGTCTGTCACTGTATAACACTGGGGTACAGTACTGGTGGGGACGGGTCTGTCACTGTATAACACTGGGGTACAGTACTGGTGGGGACGGGTCTGTCACTGTATAACACTGGGGTACAGTACTGGTGGGGACGGGTCTGTCACTGTATAACACTGGGGTACAGTACTGGTGGGGACGGGTCTGTCACTGTATAACACTGGGGTACAGTACTGGTGGGGACGGGTCTGTCACTGTATAACACTGGGGTACAGTACTGGTGGGGACGGGTCTGTCACTGTATAACACTGGGGTACAGTACTGGTGGGGACGGGTCTGTCACTGTATAACACTGGGGTACAGTACTGGTGGGGACGGGTCTGTCGCTGTATAACACTGGGGTACAGTACTGGTGGGGACAGGTCTGTCACTGTATAACACTGGGGTACAGTACTGGTGGGGACGGGTCTGTCGCTGTATAACACTGGGGTACAGTACTGGTGGGGATGGGTCTGTCACTGTATAACACTGGGGTACAGTACTGGTGGGGACGGGTCTGTCACTGTATAACACTGGGGTACAGTACTGGTGGGGACGGGTCTGTCACTGTATAACACTGGGGTACAGTACTGGTGGGGACGGGTCTGTCACTGTATAACACTGGGGTACAGTACTGGTGGGGACGGGTCTGTCACTGTATAACACTGGGGTACAGTACTGGTGGGGAACGGGTCTGTCACTGTATAACACTGGGGTACAGTACTGGTGGGGACGGGTCTGTCACTGTATAACACTGGGGTACAGTACTGGTGGGGACGGGTCTGTCACCTATAACACTGGGGTACAGTACTGGTGGGGACGGGTCTGTCACTGTATAACACTGGGTACAGTACTGGTGGGGACGGGTCTGTCACTGTATAACACTAGGGTACAGTACTGGTGGGGACAGGTCTGTGGCTCTATAACACTGGGGTACAGTACTGGTGGGGGTGGGTCTGTCGCTGTGTAACACTGGGGTACAGCACTAGTGGGGACGGGTCTGTCACTGTATAACACTGGGGTACAGTACTGGTGGGGACGGGTCTGTCACTGTATAACACTGGGGTACAGTACTGGTGGGTTGGTTTAATTGATGACTTCCAAGTCTCTTCTGTTATTTTGCATTGCTGCAGATTTCCGATAACAATGGGAGATGGGCAGTTGCTGATTGAAGTGTTCTGTGGTGTCTTTCAGTACAGAAGAATTTCCTCCTTTGGTTTCTGTTGCTCTCTCGTGTGTGTCTGTGTGTGTGTCTGTGTGTGATCCCAGTGGCCTTGAATAAGGGTTCTGTTTTAGACTAACCATTCTACACTTTAACGTTCAGTCTGAGGCTCTGTGTATTGTCATGTCTGCGTGGCCGCCAGTTTCACACCGCTTTGCTCTGCTCTGTTTCAGAGTGACGAGGCGGATTTGGACGGGGAGTCGGATTTTGACGATGCCAGTGTGCACAGCTCATCGATTCGCTCTGACTGCTCGGCTGGGCCCCTGAAAAAAGCAAAACTGAAGGGCAAGGTTGGCCGCAAGAAGAGGAAGAGTAAGTCTTGTGGCCACTGAAGGCTGTCAGTGCCTTGGTGGGTGAAGTTTGAAAGGCAGAGTGTACATACCTCCTCTTTCATTCTCCTGGGTATCTGAGGCGGACGGGGGCGGCCTGGCTGAAGTGCTGGAAATGTAACAGGCTTAAGTAGGGTACGAAGAAATAGGGAGAGATTCTAAAACCGGGGGTTTATTCTCTAACGTGTTCAACATTCTCACCCCCACCAGACTAAAACCCCTCACTATCCTCCTCGTCTAATGCCCCTCACTCCCCTCCCCCCTTCAATACCTTCCCTAGTTAAACCCCTCACTCTTCCCCTCCCCCCTCAATATCTCCCCCCACTGTCTAAACCCCGCATTCTCCACCCCCTTCAATATCTCCCTGTCTAAACCCCTTCACTCTCCACCACCTTCAAATGTCCTCTGTCTCTCACCCTCACTCTCCCCTTAATTTCCCCTCTGTCTAAACCTCCTCATTCTCCCCACCTCAATACCGTCCCTGTCCAAAGCCCTTCAATGCCCCCCCTCCTCCCCAAAAACCCTGTCTAAACCCCCTCATTACTCCCTTTAACAGCATCATTTCTCCTGACATAAACCTCCCGCCCTGCCCACTTTAATAACCCACTTGGGCATGCGAAGAATGTGCAACCTGTCACGCAGGCAAGAGGAAAACCTGGATTCATGATTCTGTGAGGCAGCGGTGCTAATCTCTGTGCTGCCCCTTGCCTTGTCTGTTGCAATTCATGATTCCAATAATGCTGACTTCAACAAAGAACAAAACAGCACGGGAAACAGGCCCTTCGGCCCAACGAGCCCCCGCCGCCACTCCAATGTTCCCACCTCTACCCGTGATCCCCGTCTATGTTTATAGATCTATGGATTAAAAACCAAATTTGAGACAATTTAGGGAGAATTTGTTTTGCCAATTAGCCTAAGAGCACATCTTTGGGATGTGGGAGGAAACCGGAGCACCCGGAGAAAAACCCACGCAAGGATGGGGAGAATGCGCAAATTCCCACAGACACAGGCCCAAATCCATGTATCTGCACAGCACAGCGATAGTCACTGAGCTGTCGTGTTGCCCATCGAATGGTCCAGGTCAAGTGTACACTAGCGACGTGAAGCACTAGGATGCTCTCGACAAAAATCCAAGAGCAGCCCTCTCACGACCCATCGCGTGTACGCCCCTCGTTAGACAACAAGATGGACCAAACCACCTGTAGGATAAAAACAAGTACGTCAATATCATCATCTATTGACACACTTCCCAGGGAACTCCCAAGGCTCATGATCCCTATTTTAAATCAGTTTTCTGTACCCTTCCATTCCTATTCTGTTCATGTGCCCACTTAAGTATTTCTTAAATAACTCCAGAGTGCCTGCCTCCACCACTTTACTTGGCAGCGCATTCAGCTGGTGAATAGTCGGTTTTGGGGTTTCAGCGTTGTGCAGCTTGGCCGGGAAGCTGCCCTATTTCTACTTCAGCTGACTTGGCTTGCTTCGGCACTGGGAAAGAGAGCTGTCTGTAAAACTGGCAGGGGATTGCTGCTGCCTTTCCTTCTGTGTCACATGCTGTCAACCCAGCACAATTCAACCCTGACCAAGATTTGCTGCTGGCTTTCATCCTAGCTTTTGTATATTCCTGGCAAGTGAAAAATCCACAAACGGATCTGGGACATTGCTCATTATTTAGTTGCTGCTGAGATGAAAATTGGCTCCCGTTATATCCAAAGGAGGTGGCAGTTAGTTTCTGCACGGCTTTTGTGATTGTCTTAGAATCCTTACAGCGCAGAAGAATGCCATTCAGCCCATCAAGTCTGCACAGAACACAATCCCACCCAAGCCCTCTTCCTGTAACCCCAAATATTTACCCTGTTAGTCTCCCTGATGTTATGGCCACGCTAAATTGGCCCATCAACCTAACCCACATATCTTTGGGAGGAAACTAGAGCAGCCGGAGGAAACCCATGCAGCCATGGGGAGAACGTGCAAACTCCACACAGACACTGATCCAAGGCTGGAATTGAACCTCGGGTTCCTGGTGTTGAGGCAGCAGTGCTAACAACTGCGATGTGTTCTTTTTGATGTGTTCTCACATGGAACCAATATGCCCACGTGTAAATCAGGGGCTTTTTTCTCAATACGGTGACACAGTGGTTAGCACTGCTGCCTCACAGCCTAGGGAGCTGGACTCAATTCCCGGCTTGGGTCACTGTCTGTGTGGACTCTGCAAGTTTTCCTCATGTCTGCGTGAGTTTCCTCCTGTTTCTTCCCACACTCCAATGATATGTGGGTTAGGTAGATTGAGCCATGCTAAATTGACTCTAGTGTCGGGGGATTAGCAGGGTAAGTACGTAGGGTTATGGGAGGAGGACCAAGGAGGGATTGTGATTAGTGCAGGCTCGATGGGCTGAATGGCGTCTCTGCAGGAATTCTGTGATCATAAGAGTTTATCCTGCATGTGACTGAAATAGGTTAGCTGGTTATTATCAGTGCCGTTTGTGGAATCTTTGTGTACCTGTCCTGTGTTTCCTACATGGCATAGTGGCACAGTGGTTAGCATTGCTGCCTCACAGTGTAGGGATCCGGGTTCGATTCCCGGTTTGGATCGCTGTCTGTGCAGAGTCTGCACGTTCTTCCTGTGTCTGCGTGGGTTCCCTCGGGGTGCTCCGGTTTCCTTCCACGTCCGAAAGACGCGCTCGTTAAGTGCATTGGCCGTGCTAAATTCTCCCTCAGTTTACCCGACCAGGCCCCAGAGTGTGGCGACTAGGGGATTTTCACAGTAACTTCATTGCGGTGTTGGATATATGCCTTAATTGTGACGAATAAACAAACTTTACTTTGCAATGAATGCCAGAAGTGTTCAGGTGGATTGTAAAGCAGGGTGCAGTGTCCTGACGTCACGAAAGGCAGGTGCTGAACGTCCTTGAGTTTAATTGTTAACTGACCTGTAGCCTCCTTTCTGTGCAGTTGCTGGTGAGGAGGAGGTTGACGGCTATGAGACAGATCATCAGGATTACTGCGAGGTCTGCCAGCAGGGAGGAGAGATCATCCTGTGTGACACCTGCCCCAGAGCTTACCACCTGGTCTGCCTGGATCCGGAGCTGGAGAAAGCCCCAGAAGGGAAGTGGAGCTGCCCTCATTGTGTGAGTAGAGCTTGCTCTTTGAGTAAATCACAGCCAATACAAAATGAAATCAACATTAAATTAAACATAAGTCGCAGGAGCGGTGGACAGTGAAGAGGGGTGTTCTAGTTTGCAGAGGGACTTGGACGAGTTGCAGAGCTGGGCCGAGAGGTGGCAAATGGAGTTTAATGCGGAAAAGTGTGAGGTAATGCACTTTGGCAGGAATAACAAATGTGTAGAGTATAGGGCAAATGGTAGGATTCTTAGTAGTGTTGAAGAACAGAGCGATCTTGGTGTATTTGTGCATAGATCCCTGAAAGTTGGCAATCAAGTCGATAAGGTTGTTAAGAAGGCATACGGAGTCTTAGCTTTTATTGGTAGGGGGATTGAATTTCGGAGCCGCAACATCATGTTGCAACTGTACAAAAATCTAGTGCGGCCGCACTTGGAGTATTGTGTACAGTTCTGGTCCCCGCATTATAAGAAAGATGTGGAGGCATTGGAGAGGGTACAGAGGAGGTTTACCAGGATGTTGCCTGGTATGGAGGGCAGGTCTTTTGAGGAAAAGCTGAGGGGATTTGAGGTTGTTTTCGTTAGAAAGGAGGCGGCTAAGAGGAGACCTTCTTGATGATCAGAGCTTTAGATAGGGTGGACCGTGATAGCCTTTTTCCTAGGATGGAGAAAGCTAGCACGAGGGGACATAGCTTTAAATTAAGGGGTGGTAGTTATTAGGACGGATGTTGGAGGTAGGTTCTTTACCCAGAGGGAAGTAAGGGTATGGAATGCCCTGCCTGCTGCAGTTGTAGATGCGCCAAGTTTGGGGGCGTTTAAGTGGTCAGTGGATAGGTTTCTGGATGAAAAGGGAATGGTTTAGGTTAGAGGGTCATTGCTTTTTCTTAATTGGTCGGCACAACATCGAGGGCCAAAGGGCCTGTTCTGCGCTGTAATGTTCTCTGTAATGTTCTATGTTCTAAACAACACATTTGAAAAGCAGGTTTAAAATTGTAAATTTTTTTTTGAAGGTAGCAAGGTGAGCTCAGAAGGCTTTAAGTTGATCTTTCTCTACACCCTAGCTATAACTGTAACACTACATTCTGCATTCTCTCTTTTTTGTCTCTATGAACAGTACGTTTTGTCTGTATAGCACACAAGAAACAATACTTTTCATCACATCCCAATACATGTGACAATAATAAATCAAACCCTATGTACTCTATGAGCGATATACTTTGTATAGCGTGGAAGAAACAATATTTTTCACTGCGTCCCAATACATCTAAGAACATAAGAAATAGGAGCAGGAGTAGGCCATCCAGCCCCTCGAGCCTGTCCCACCATTCAGTAAGATCATGGCTGATCTGTAGTGGTTCAGTTCCACTTTCCTGCTTTCTTCCCGTAACCCTTAATTCCCTTGTCAATCAAAAACCTATCCACTCTTGACTTGAACATATTCAGCGAGGAAGCCTCCACCACCTCATCAGGCAGAGAATTCCAAAGATTCACCACCCTTTGCGTGAAGAAACCCCTCCGCAACTCCGATCTGAACCCTTCCCCCGCTCTAATCTTGAGGCTGTGCCCTCTAGTCCTGCTATCTTTGTTAAGCGGGAAGAGTCTCTCAACCTCTACCCTGTCCATCCCCTTCATTATCTTATACGTCTCTATAAGATCCCCTCTCAGCCTTCTAAACTCCAAAGAGTACAAACCTAGCCTATTCAGTCTCTCCTCGTAATCCAATGCCCTCATCTCTGGTGTCAGCCAAGTATAGTATATCTGACAATAATAAATCAAATCAAATCTAATTTATTTAAATAAAAACAAATGACAGATATCCTGGCTTTATAAAAGGGGTAGTTGAGTACGAAAGCAAAGTGGAGGCGATGGCCTAGTGGTATCTTTGCTAGATTATTAATCCAGAAATGCAGCTAATGTTCTGGGGGACCTGGGTTCGAATCCTGTCACAGTAGATGGTGGAATTTGAATTCAATAAAATAAATCCCGAATTAAGAATCTACTGATGACCCATTGTTGGAAAAACCCATCTGGTTCCCTTTAAGGAAGGAAATCTGCCGTCCTTACCCTGGCCTGTCCTACGTGTGTCTCCAGGGCCACAGCCAATGTGGTTGACTCTCAACTGCCTCCCAAGGGCAACCAGGGATGGGCAATAAATGCTGGCCCAGCCAGCGACACCGATTGAATAAAAAAAATCTAAACCTTATATGAAGCACTGATGTATTGTGTCCAATTCTGGGCTCCGTATTTGGAATGTGAACACTTGGAAAGCGTACATAGGAAATTTTCTGGATTGATATCAGGGCTGAGGAGTCTGTGTCATTTGAAAAACTGGGATTGATCTCTGAAGCAGAGAAGGTTATGCAGATTTAATAGTGTTTAAGGTGGCACAGTGATTTACACTGCTGTCTCTCAGTGCCAGGGACCCAGGTTCAATTCCTGGCTTTGGTCACTGTGTGGAGTCTGCGCGTTCTCACCATACCTGCATGGGTTTCCTCCAATTTCCTCCCACAGTCCGACAGACATGCTGGCTTAGTGCATTGCCTGTGCTAAATTCTCCCTCAGTGTTATCCAAACAGGTGCCGGAGTGTGGCAACTAGGGGATTTTCACTGATAAATAAACTTTGGATTCATCTGTTCTTCTGAGCATCCTCGTGTCCTGCCGTTTGTTAAATACCCCCTTGTTTTGTTACTTCTTCCAAAGTGCCTCACCTTGCATTTATCAGTCTTAAATACCATGTGCCAACTGCTGTGTCCATCTGACCCAACCCCATCTACATCTTCCTGTAACCTACAACCTTCTTCACTGTTAACCATCCTACCAATCTTGTTGTCTTCTGTAAGCTTGCTTAACATTTCCTCCCCCCACATTACCTGCGTGGCTGCTTCCTGGGAACTCATGCAAGAGGACACCCAGATCCCTCTGCACGGCAAAGTTTCTGTCCAGTAGTACGTCACCTTTCAATTTTCCCAATGAAAATAGATAACCTCACACTTATCCAAGGTTAACTCCATCTGCCACATTTTGGTCCACTCACCCAACCTACCCGTATCTATTTGTAAATTTCCTGTTTCCTCATTGCAACTTACTATGTCACCTATTTTGTGTTTGCAAATCTGGCTACAGTGCCTTCTATCTCTGCATCCAAGTCATTAATATGGATTGTAAATAGCTGGGGCTTGAGGACAGAACCCTGTGACACCCCACTACTTGGATCTTACCAGCCAGGAAAAAGATCCATTTATATCCTGACTCTGTGCAATCCTGTTATAACATCAACTCCCATAGAATACCTACAGTGCAGAAGGAGGCCATTTGATCCATCGAGTCCCCGTTCCTGTAACCCCACGTATTTATCCTGCTAATCCCCCCCCCAGTACTATGGGGCAATTTAGTCCGGCCAATCCACCTAACTGTATTTATCCTACTAATCCTCCCCCAATACTATAGGGCAATTTAGCCTGGCCAATCCACCTCACCGGTACATCTTTGGATTGTGGAGGAAACCCACGCAGGCACGGCGAGAAAGAGTGCAAAGACCCCACACAGACAGTGACCCGAAGCCGGGAATCGAACTCGGGTCCCTGGCGCTGTGAGGCAGCAGTGCTAACCCACTGTGCCGCCCTTTTCGTTTTTATGTTGAAATACGCTGGAATTTAACCAGCGTGACCACCTGCTCGCAGAACGACGTTCCCCTTTGGCCTCGGTTGGTAAAATTCCTGTGATTGTAGATCTTAAATGTTGTTGGAACATAATTGAAGTGCTGTTGACTGTGCTCCCACTGAGCTTGGTTGTCGATGAGCTCCTTCTGATGGCTCCATCGCTAAACGTGTGTGGTACAACAGAGGTCAGGAATACTTGCTGCTTGCGATCGATGAACCAGTCTGAACCTGATGGGACAGTGCGTGTTAGGGTTGACCTCAGTGCCATTGGACTGTCAAACAGGGCGGGTGGGGGAAGAGCAATCAGCGAAGGTTCCTCTTCCCTCGCTTGCCTATGTTTTATGGGTCTGTTGGCTGATGCGATGCTCTCCTGAGTGGCACTTCTGAGTTGGAGTGAATATCGATTTCGCTGTCAGCCAGTCAAACGGAGCCAGGGGTGGGATCCGAAACTCCAAATTGGAAATCTTCAAAAGGAAAAACCCAGGCTCCATTGTCCCAGCAATGCAATGCTTACATCAGACAAACTGAAGTGTCTCCTGGCCTCTCACTGTGCTGCACGGATGAGGGGAAATGTCTGAATCCTTCCCTCCTCATTGGCACTTCACACATTCACTTAATGTGAGGGGCGGCACGTTAGCACAATGGTTAGCGCTGCTAACCCAGATTCGATTCCCAGCTTGGGTCACTGTCTGTGCGGAGTTTGCACGTTCTCCTCGTGTCTGGGTGGGTTTCCTCCCGGTGCTCCGGTCCCCCCCAACACACACACACCACACACCCCACACACACACACACACACCACACACCACACACACACACACCACAACACACACACACACAGTCTGAACGACGTGCTGGTTAGGGTGCATTGACCCAAATGGGCGCCGGAGTGTGGCATCTAGGGAATTTTCACAGTAATTTCATTGTGGTGTTAAGCCAGAGTGTGGCAAGTCAGGGATTTTCACAGTAACTTCACTGCAATGTTAAGCCACAGTGTGGCGACTGGGGGATTTTGACAGTAATGTCATTGCAGTGTTAAGCCAGAGTGTGGCAAGTCGGGGATTTTCGCAGTAACTTCATTGCGGTGTTAAGCCAGAGTGTGGCGACTAAAGGATTTTCACGTTCACCTCATTGCAGTGCTAACGTAAACCTTAGTTGTAACTAACTGATAAATAATCTTTAAAAACAAACTTAACACCCCCCCCCCCCCACCCCGGCTCCGCTGCTACCTGCCCGTTCCCACCGTGTGTCCGCGCTGCGTGGAGTGCGCACAAGGTAGAGCTTGGCACGTTAACATCTGGCTCGGCCTTCCCGTTTCAGGAGAAAGAAGGCATTCAGTGGGAGGCAAAAGAGGAGGAGGAGGAGGAGGAGGAGGATGAAGAGGAAGAGGTGGAGCTGGGAGGTGAGCGGGAAGAGGAGGATGACCACATGGAATACTGCCGAGTCTGTAAAGACGGTGGTGAACTGCTGTGCTGTGACAGCTGTCCGTCCTCCTACCACATCCACTGCCTCAACCCACCGCTGCCGGAAATCCCCAACGGCGAGTGGCTGTGTCCCCGCTGTACGGTGAGTCCCTTTCCTCGCCCAGTCTTTCTTCCGCGTTCTTAGGATAGGGACGACCCTCCGGGGAGGTGCTAGTGAACCGCTGTGATCTTGTTTAACGCCAGTGTGGAGTTGTTGGGGGTGGCGGGTTAACGTAGAACATAGAACAACACAGCACAAACAGGCCCATCGGCCCACGAGTTGCGCCGATCACATCTACCAATCCACAGACCTATCTATAACCCCCTATCCTATTCTTTTCCATAAACTCATCCAGAAATCTTTTAAAAGACCCCAGCGAGTTTGCCTCAAGAACCTCCGATGGCAGTTCACTCACCACCCTCTGAGTGAAAAACTTACCCCTGGCATCTCCTTTGTATTTGCTTCCCTGCACCTTAAATCTGTGTTCTCTCATAGTGACCATTTCAGCTCAGGGAAGTAGTCTCTGAGGGTCCACCCTATCTATTCCCCTCAACATTTTATAAACCTCTATCAGGTCGCCTCTCAACCTACGTCTCTCCAGTGAGAAGAGTCCCAGCTCCCTCAACCTATCTTCATAAGGCCTGCCTCCCAATCAGGCAGCATCCTTGTAAATCTCCTCTGAACTCTCTCAATAGCCTCTACATCCTTCCTATAATGAGGCGACCAGAACTGCGCACAATACTCCAACTGGGGTCTGACAAGAGTCTTATAGAGCTGCATCATTACTCCTGACTCCTAAACTCTATTCCTCGATTAATGAAGGCCAGTACACTGTACGCCTTCTTGACCACTTCCTCCACCTGCGAGGCCGATTTAAGAGTCCTATGGACCCAGACCCCGAGATCCTTCTGCTCTACAACACAGCTAAGACTCCTACCCCTTATATGGTACTCCTTCATCCCATTATTCCTGCCAAAATGGACCACTACACATTTATCCGCGTTGAAGTCCATCTGCCACTTCTCCGCCCAGTCTTGCATCCTGTCTATTTCCCACTGCAACTTTTGGCATCCCTCCAGACCATCCACAACCTTTGTATTGTCGGCGAACTTACTAACGGGGTTTTGATCTGGTGATGGTGAAGGAAATGCTGATAGATCTCCAACTGGAGCTGGTTTCAGACTGATGGAGCTCTCGTGTAAAAACCGTTGATGATTGCGTTTGCCAGCCTGACTCCAACACTAAGAACTCTCCCTACGCCCCAGGTTAAAATCCAACAGGTTTTATTTGGTCGCACGAGCTTTTGGAGCATCGCTTCTTGATTGGGTGAGTGCAGGATTTGGTTCGCAAATAGGGTGTCTCTATGTATAGACATAAACCCAATTACAAGATAATGCTTGGAATGCGAGTCTTAACGGGTGATCAAGTCTTTACAGGTCCCCGTCATCAGGTGAGTCACTCAGCTGCCAAAGCTCGTGATTCCAAATAAACCTGTTGGACTTTAACCTGCTGTCGTGAGACTTCTTAGTCTGCCCGCCCCAGTCCAACGCTGGCGTCTCCACAACGTGACTCCCAAAGGTGGCCTCGTGGTTGGCACTGCTGCCTCACGGTGGCAGGGACAGGGATTCAATCCTTGGCTTGAGTCACTGTCTGTGCAGAGTCTGCACATTCTCTCCATGTCTGCATGGGTTTCCTCCCACAGTCCGAAAGGCGTGCTGGTTAGGGTGCATTGGCCGTACTAAATTCTCCCTCAGCGTTACCTGAACGGGTGCCGGACTGTGGCCACTGGGGGGATTTTCACAGTAACTTTGCTGTGTTAATGTAAACCTACTGGTGACACTAATAAATAAACTTTAAACTAAAGATATGGTTAAAATCCACCCAGTCCAGTAACCTTATCTGGTCATTACCCAGGTCTTTCCAGCTGAAAGTGTTTTGAAGTTTATTTATTAGTGTCACAAATAGGCTGACGTTAACACTGCAATGAGGTCCCTGTGAAAATCCCCCTAGTTGCCACACTCCAGCGGTGCCTGTTTGGGTAACACCGAGGGAGAATTTAGCACGGCCAACGTGCCCTAACCCGCACGTATTTCAGAGTGTAGGAGGAAACCGGAGCACCCAGAGGAAACCCACACAGACACGGGGAGAATGTGCAGACTCCGCACGGACAATGACCAAAGTTGGGAATTGAACTGAGAGGCAGTAGTGCTAACAACTGTGCCACTGTGCTACCCTTGTTTCTGCGTTGAGTAAGCTCAGGTCAACCTGATCCCAGCATAGGGGCTGATTTACGAGCCCTTCCTCCACTTGAGTAGGAAGCTTGCAGGATTCTGTCCACTCTTAGGATGAAGGAGCTGCGTTCCAAAAGCTCGTCATTACAAACAAACCTGTTGGACTTCAACCTGGTGTTGCAAGACTTCTTACTGTGCCCACCCCAATCCAACGCTGGCAAGGATTCTGTTAGAATTGGGATTGCTGATCACCATCTGGTGATGACTCTGGGCTGGTAAAATGGATGTTAGCCTGGAGTGTAGAGGTCAGCCGATGCCCCTGGATGAAGCGGTGGCTTTGGCCGGAGGATGCTCACTAACCTCTCATCC
The DNA here is from genome assembly GCA_024679065.1 of Sphyrna mokarran. Lineage (NCBI taxonomy): Eukaryota > Metazoa > Chordata > Chondrichthyes > Carcharhiniformes > Carcharhinidae > Sphyrna > Sphyrna mokarran. The sequence goes on from JAGIQG010000037.1 coordinate 18,567,400, forward strand.
CAAACAAAGAGCTGGCCCGAGGCCAGGAAGCGTTTATAATGTCACTGAATCTTTGCTGTGTTTATCCTTGCCCGACCCAGCCAACGTCCTGAGCGATATTTATCCCCGGTTCGGGATCACTGAGGTGATACCCTGACTGTTGCTGTTTTGTGCCACCTTAACTGTGTGCAAATTGGTTACCTCATTCCTTACAACCCTTCGAAGGTGGTTTCGTTGCCTGCGACGCGCTTTGAGACGGTGGGAGTTGCTGGAAAGCTCAGCAGAAATGCAAGTCCTTTTCGGCCGTCTTGACAGTAAACCCTGTATCTTTGGTGCTCTTCCTGCAGTGTCCTCCTCTGAAAGGTCGAGTCCAGAAGATTCTTCACTGGAGGTGGGGTGAGCCGCCCGTGCCAGTCCCCGTGCCCAGACCTCCCGACGCCAATCCGGAGGATGCCCCACCGAAACCCATGCAGGGTCGCCCCGAGCGGGAGTTCTTTGTCAAGTGGGCGGGTTTGTCGTACTGGCACTGTTCCTGGGTCACCGAGCTGCAGGTGAGTGCCCCGTTGAGTCTACACCAACAGGTGAGAAACACCTGACCTACCTACCCATCTCATCACCATTTACCAGCACTTGGCCCATTGACGGGCCACACGCTCATTCAGGTACTTTTTAAAGAAGCTTTGCTGTGTATCTAACCCTGTGCTGTACCTGTCCTGGGAGTGTTTGATGGGGGGACAGTGTAGAGGGGAGCTTTACTCTGTATCTAACCCCGTGCTGTACCTGTCCTGGGAGTGTTTGATGGGGGGGACAGTGTAGACGGAGCTTTACTCTGTATCTTAACCCCGTGCTGTACCTGTCCTGGGAGTGTTTGATGGGGGAAAGTGTAGATGGAGCAAAAATAGAAAATGCTAGAAAATCTCAGTAGGTTTCCTAGCATCAGTTGAGGGAAAATAGAGCCAGTGTTTCAAGTTGATGATGGGTCATCTAGACTTGAAATGTTGGCTCTATTCTTTCTCCACAGATGCTGTCAGACCTGCTGAGGTAATCCAGCATTTCCTATTTTTGCTCCTCCTTCACTATCCCCCATCAAACACTCCCAGGACAGGTACAGCACGGGGTTAGATACAGAGTGAAGCTCCCTCTACACTGTCCCCGCATCAAACAGTCCCAGGACAGGTACAGCACGGGGTTAGATACAGCGTAAAGCTCCCTCTACACTGTCCCCCCATCAAACACTCCCAGGACAGGTTAGATATAGAGTAAAGCTCCTTCTACTCTTTCCCCCATCGAACACTCCCAAGGATGGGTGCAGCACTGAGTTGGAGTAAAGCTCCCTTGACACTATTGGGGATTCGAGGAGTGAGAGTATTTCACAGGTTTTGGAATCAATATTCACAGGGACTCCACTGCACAAAATGTCCACAGTGTGTCACAGGTTTACAGCGTGGAAACAGGCCCTTTGACCCAACCTGTCCATGCGGCTCTTTCCTTTTTAAAATCCCTAAGCTAATCCCAATTGCCCAGATTTGGCCCAAATCCCTCTATACCCACCTTTCCTGTGTAACTGTCTAACTGCTTTTTGAAAGACAGATTTGTACCTGTCTCTACTACTACCTCTGACAGCTTGTTCCAGACAGTCACCACCCTCTGTATGAAAAAATTGTCCTCTGGATCCTTTTGTATCTCTCCTCTCTCCCCTTAAACCTATGCCCTCTAGTTTTAGACTCCCCTACCATTGGGAAAAGATATTGACTATCTAGCTGATCTGTGCCCTTCTTTATTTCACAGACTTCTGTAAGATCACCCTCAGCCTCCTACATTCCAGAGAAAAAAGTCCAGTCTATCCAGCCACTCCTTATAACTCGATCCATCAAGTCCCGGTAGCATCCTAGTAAATCTTTTCTGCACTCTTTCTTGTTTAATAATATCCTTTCTATAATAGGGTGACCAGAACTGCAAACACTATTCCAAATGTGACCATACCAATGTGTTGTTCAACTTCAACAAGACGTCCCAACTCCTGTATTCAATGTTCTGACTGATGAAGCCAAGCGTGCCAAATGCCTTCTTCACCACTCTGTCCACCTGTGACTCCACTTTCAAGGAATTATGAACATGTAACCCCAGATCTCTCTGTTCTGTAACTGTCCCCAACGCCCTACCATTAACTACCCTGGTTCAGTCTACCAAAATGCAGTGCCTCGCACTTAGAACATAGAACACTACAGCACAGAACAGGCCCTTCGGCCTTCGATGTTGTGCCGACCAATATAAAAAGCAATGCCCCTCCAAACTAAACCATTCCCTTCTCTTCCATATACTTATCAACTAACCTCTTAAACGCCACCAAAAATTGGCGCATCCACAACTGCTGCAGGCAGGGCATTCCGCTCCCGAACCACCCTTTGGGTAAAGAACCTACCTCTGACATCCGTCCTATAACTATCACCCCTTAATTTAAAGCTGTGTCCCCTCGTGCTAGCTTTCTCCATCCTAGGAAAAAGGCTATCACTGTCCACCCTATCTAAACTCTAATCATCTTATATGTTTCGATTAGGTCCCCTCTTAGCCGCCTCCTTTCTAACGAAAACAACCTCAAATCCCTCAGCCTCTCTTCATAAGACCTGCCCTCCATACCAGGCAACATCCTGGTAAATTGATTAACTTGTCTAAGTTAATCTCCGTCTGCCATTCATCAGCCCACTGGGCCAATTGATCAAGATCCCTTTGCAATCGGAGACAACTTTCTTCACTGTCCACTATGCCACCAATCTTGGTGTCATCTGCAAATTTCTTAACCGTGCTTTCATCCAAATCATTAATATAAATGACAAGTAACAGTGGACCCAGCACTGATCCCTGAGGCTGGTCACAGACCTCTAGATGGAAAAACAACTCTTACAACCACCACAAGAAGCCAATTTTCTATCCATTTAGATACCTCGCTCTGGATCCTGTGAGATTCAACCTTGTGGAACAGCCTTTCCAATGTGGTACCTTGTCAAAGGCCTTGCTAAAGTCCATGTACTGCACTGTCCTCATCTACTTTCTTGGTTACCCATTCCAAAAAGCTCAATCAAAGTAACCCATCAATCCGTTGTTTTCCGGCAGCTGGAGATTTACCACTCGGTGATGTTCCGGAATTATCAGCGGAAAACCGACATGGACGAGCCGCCTCTGCTGGATTACTGCTCTGGGGATGACGACAGCAAGAGTGAGAAACGTAAAGTGCAGGACCCTCAGTACGCAGCCATGGACGAGAACTTTTACCGCTACGGCATCAAGCCCGAGTGGATGACCATCCATCGAATACTGCAGCACAGGTTCGGGCACCAAGCAGTGGGGAGGCCCATTGAAACCCTGCAGCCAATTCCATCTACAATCCAGCTCCATTCCAACCTCCTTAATAACCAATCACCAGGGTTCAAATGTCCAATTGAACACACCTGAGTCCACTGATTCCCGTATCGTAAATACCCATGAGGGGTTTTTTTTTTGGATTTCGTTTTGTCTCACATAGGGTCCCTCCACTCTCCTTCACGTGTGCATCCTGCTGGGATGTCTGGTTTTCTTGGGCAAGCAGCATGGCCTGGATGTTAGGCAGTCGATTCTTGACTATCTGTGTGGAGTTTGCATGTTCTCCCCGTATCTGCGTGGGTTTCTTCTGAGTGCTCCTGGTTTCTCCCACACTTCAAAGATGTGCAAGTTAGAAGGACTGGAAATGCGAAATTGCCCCCTTAGTGTTCAAAGATGTACGGGTTAGCTGTGCTGGCCATGCTAAATTGTCCCTTAGTGTCCAAAGATGTACGGGTTAGCTGTGCTGGCCATGCTAAATTGTCCCTTAGTGTCCAAAGATGTGCGGGTTAGGTGTGCTGGCCACGCTAAATTGCTCCTTAGTGTCCAAAGATGTACAGGCTAGGTGGATTGGCCATGCTAAATTGCTCCTTGGTGTCCAAAGGTGTGCAGGTTAGGTGGATTGGCCATGCCAAATTGTCTCTTAGTGCCCTAAGATACGCAGGTTACGCGTGCTGGCTATGCTAAATTGCTCCTTAGTGTCCAAAGACATGCTGGTTAGGAGGCATTGGCCGTGCTAAATTCTCCATCAGTGTTACTCGAATAGGTTCCGGAGTGTGGCAACTAGGCGATTTTCACAAACTTCATTTGTGGTGTTAATGTAAACTGACTTGCGTCACTGATAAATAAACTTTAAAACAAAAGGAGGCCCTTCAGCCCATTGAGTCTGAACCAACTCTTTTGAAGAGTGTTGCAGTATTCAGTACCTCATTCATTCACCATTCCCCTGTATTTACGTTCACCAGTATTGATACAACTCTCTCTTGAAGGCTACTTTTAAATGTGTATCCAGCTTTTCTAACTCCTGGTGCAATCCCAAATTCTAATCACGTGTTGACTAAAAAAGATTACTTTGGTCCACCTTGTTGTCTAACAAGGGGCATACACGCGATGGATCATGAGAGGGCTGCTCTTGGATTTTTTTTTTTGAGAGTATCCTAGTGCTTCACGTCGTTAGTGTACGCTTGACCTGGACCATTTGATGAGCAACACGACAGCTCAGTGACTATCGCTGTGCTGTGCAGATACATGGATTTGGGCCTGTGTCTGTGGGAGTTTGCGCATTCTCCCCGTGCTTGCTTGGGTTTTCTCCAGGTGCTCCGGTTTCCTCCCACATCCCAAAGATGTGCTCTTAGGCTAATTGGCAAAACAAATTCTCCCTAAATTGTCTCAAATTTGGTTCCAGTGCATAGATCTATAAACATGGACAGGGATCACGGGTAGAGGTGGGAACATTGGGGTGGCGGCGCGGGCTCGTTGGGCCGAAGGGCCTGTTTCCCCTGCTGTTTTATTGTTTGTTTGTTTATTATCTTTCAGTTTGATTATTCTGCCACTTTTCTATCGTCTGGAACCCTTCTGCCATTGGAAACAATTTAGTGTAGGATCCCCTTGTGTTTTTTTTTGTTTGATTATTGTCACATAGAATGCTACAGTGCAGCAGGAGGCCATTCCGCATCGAGTCTGCACCAACCACAATCCCACCCAGATCCTATCCCTGTAACCCCCTGCATTTACCCTCGCTAGTCCACCTGACATTCAGGGGCAATTTAGCATGGCCAGTCCAACTAACCCATAGACCTTTGGACTGTATTAGTATACAGTGAAAAGTATTGTTTCTTGCGCGCTGTACAGACAAAGTATACTGTTCATAGAGTCCATAAGGGAGAAAGATTTGATTTGATTTGATTTAATATTGTCACATGTATTGGGGTACAGTGAGAAGTATTGTTTCTTGTGTGCGATACAGGCAAAGCATACTGTTCGTAGGCAAAGAAGTACATACTTTGGTTCTGTCTTCACAAAAGATTACCCAAATCAGGAGCCAGAAGTGTTGGAGAATGAAAGAGATTGTGAGAAGCAAGAACTGAGGGAGATCAGTACTAGTAGAGAAATGGTGCTGGAAAAGTTGATGGGATTGAAGGTGGATAAATGCCCAGGACCTGACAACCTTCATCCCAGCGTATTTAAGGAAGTGGCTCTAGAAATATTGAGTGCATTAGTGGCCACCTTCCAGGATTCTATAGACTCCGGAACAGTCCCTGCAGATTGGAGGGTAGCTAATGTCATTCTAATACTCGAGAAGGGAGATAGAGAGAAAACAAGGAATTATAGACCAGTAAGATTAACATCGGTAGTGGGGGAAAAAAAAATCTCCAGTCTGTTATCAAAGACAGTATATCTGAGCATTTAGAAAGCAGTGGCAAGATCAGGCAGAGTCAGCATTGACTTCTGAAAGGGAAATCGTGCTGGATGAATCTGTTGGATTTCTTTGAAGACGTAACTAGTAGAGTAGACAAGGGGGAGCCAGTCGATGTGGTGTATTTGAACTTTCAGAAAGTCCTGCGCAGGAGATTATCGTGCAAGGGTGGGATTGAGATGGATGGAAAACTGGCTGGCAGAGAGGGAATGGACAGTAGGAATTAATGGGTGCTTTTCAAATTGGCAGGCAGAAACTAGTGGTGTGCCACGGGATTGGTGCTGGGATCCCAGCTATTCACAATGTATATTAATGATCTGGATGAGGGAACAGAATGTAGCGTCTTGAAGTTTGCAGATGATAACAAGTTGGGTGGAGGGTGAACTGTGACAGGGATGCAGAGATCCTTCAGAATGATCTGGACAGGTTGGGTGAGTGGGCTAATTAGTGGCAGATTCAGGATAATTTGGGTCAATATGAGGTTATTCACTTTGGAAGCAAAAACAAGAAGGCAGATTACTACCTGATCGGGAGTGTGCAGTGGGACCTGGGTGTCCTTGTGCATCAATCACTGAAGGTAAGCATGCAGGTGCAGTAGGCGGTAAAGAAGGCAAATGGTCTTCATTGTAAGAGGTTTTGAGTACAAGAGCAGGGATGTGGTGTTGCAATGATACAGGGGCCTTGGTGAGGCCACACCTGGAGTATTGTGTGCAGTTTTGGTCTCTTTTTCTGAGGAAGGATGCTCTTGCTCTGGAGGGAGTGTAGCGAAGGTTTACCAGGCTGATTCCGGGGACGGCGGGACTGATGTATGAGGAGAGATTGACTGACTAGGTTGGGATTGTTTTCGCTAGAGTTCAGAGGAGGGGAATCTCGTAGAGACTTATAAAATTCGGACAGGTCTAGACAGGTAGATAGATGCAGGGAGGATGCCCCCAATAGTGGGGGGAGCCCAGAACCAGGGGTCACAGTCTGAGGATTGGGGTAGACCATTGAGGACGGAGGTGAGAAGACATTTCTTCATTCCCACAGGAAGTAGTTGATGCCAAAACATTGAATATATTCAAGAGGCGGCTGGATATGGCACTGGGGGTGAATGGGGTTAAAGGTTATGGGGAGAAAGTAGGATTAGGTTATTGAGTTGGACGATCAGCCATGATCGTGATGATTGGCGGAGCAGACTGGAAGGGCCGAATGGCCTCATCCTGCTCCTATCCTCTATGAAAAGAGAGAGTGCAGAATGTGGTGTTACAGTGATAGCTAGGGTGCAGAGAAAGGGCAGCTTAACCTATAGTAGGTCCATTCAGAAGTCTGATGGCAGCAGGGAGGAAGCTGTAGTCGAGTTGGTTGATACGTGAGCTCAGACTTTTGTATCTTTTTCCTGACACAAAAAGGTGGAAGAGGGAATGTCCAGGGTGTGCGGGGTCTTTGATTATGCTTTTGTGAGGCAGTGGGAAATGTAGACAGAGTCGGTGAATGGGAGTACGCCTCAGTTGGGGCAATGAAGTCAACAGGATGGATTCAGATTCCTGTGACGGACCAGACCCAATACCGATTTGAAAATCCATCAACTCTTTGGAACGAATGCTGCTTCCAATTTGAGCCGGAACCAACCTCATTGCAAGAGTTATGATCCCAGCCCTTAGCTCGGGCACCCGCTCCTTGCAGACTCCACTCTTCGTCATTATCCTGTTGAGATGTGAGCCAGTTTCCGTGTGTGAATGTGCACTGCCCAATCCACTCCCCTCACCTTTTTTTCTCTCTCTCTCTCTCTCTCTCTCTCACACACACCTTGCTGCAGCATCGACAAGAAGGGAAACTACCACTACCTGGTGAAGTGGAGAGACCTGTCTTACGACCAGGCCACCTGGGAGGCAGATGAGCTGGAAATCCCAGATTACGACGCGCTCAAGGTTGCGTACTGGAATCACAGGTCAGTGAGGGCCAGGCCCCTGGTGTGTGTTTGTGCTTGTACGGTGAATCTGTTGGCGGCACGTGTTATTGCCGCGAGTTGTCTCCCTGCTGGGTTTAATATTGAATATGGATGGAGACAAAAGGGGTCGTTTTCACACTGTGTATGATGCTGGGGCTTTGGCTTTTCCCCCCCCGCTTAGCTGAAGGGACATTGTATGATGTATCCAAGTTTGCTGACAGTGGGAAAGTAAGCTATAAGGAGGATACAAAGAGTTGCAAAGGAACATAAAGGGGTGGGCGGCCAACAGGTGAAGGATAATGTGGGGAAGCATGAGGCTTTATACTTTGGTAGGAACATTTGAAAAATAGAATATTTTTAATTTGATTTGTTATTGTCACGTATTGGGATACAGTGAAAAGTATTGTTTCTTGTGTGCTGTACAGACAAAACATACCGTTCATAGAGAAGGAAAGGAGAGAAGGATTTGATTTACTGTCACATGTGCTGGGAAACATGAAAAGAATTGTTTTTACGCAGTATGCAGACAAAACATACTGTTCATAGAGACGGAAAGGAGAAAGTGCAGAAAGTTATAGTCAGAGCTACGGTGTAGAGAAAGATCAACTTAATGCGAGGTAGGTTGAGTCCAAAGTCTGATGACAGCAGCAGGGAAGAAGCTGATCTTGAGTTAATTGCTACGTGGCCTCAGACTTTTTCCTGATGGATGTCCGGGGTGTGAAGGGTAGGTCGTGCCTTACTAACCTCATTGAGTTTTTTGAAAAAGTGACTAAGGAGGTGGATGGGGGTAAGGCGGTTGATGTGGTATATCTGGACTTTAGTAAGGCGTTTGATAAGGTGGCCCATGGAAGACTTCTGCAGAAAATGCAGATGTATGGGATAGAGGGTGATTTAGCTAATTGGATTAGGAATTGGCTAGCAGATAGAAGACAGAGGGTGTTGGTTGATGGGAGATATTCATCGTGGAGTTCGGTTACAAGTGGTGTACCTCAGGGATCTGTTTTGGGGCCCCTGCTGTTTGTAATTTTTATAATGATCTGGATGAGGGTATTGAAGGATGGATTAGTAAATTTGCGGATGACACCAAAGTCGGAGGAGTGGTAGATAGTGAAGAGGGGTGTTCTAGTTTGCAGAGAGACTTGGACAAGTTGCAGATCTGGGCCGAGAGGTGGCAAATGGAGTTTAATGTGGAAAAGTGTGAGGTAATGCACTATGGCAGAAATAATAAATGTGTAGAGTATAGGGCAAATGGTAGGATTCTTAGTAGTCTAGATGAACAGAGGGATCTTGGTGTGTATGTGCATATATCCCTGAAAGTAGGCAGTCAGGTCGAGAAGGTTGTTAGGAAGGCATATGGAGTCTTGGCTTTTATTGGTAGAGGGATTGAATTTCGGAGCCGCAACGTCATGTTGCAACTGTACAAAACTCTAGTGCGGCCGCACTTGAGTATTGTGTGCAGTTCTGGTCCCCACATTATAAGAAAGATGTGGAGGCATTGGAGAGGGTACAGAGGAGGTTTACCAGGATGTTGCCTGGTATGGAGGCAGGTCTTATGAGGAGAGGCTGAGGGATTTGAGGTTGTTTTCATTAGAAAGGAGGCGGCTAAGAGGAGACCTTATCGAAACATATAAGATGATTAGAGGTGTAGATAGGGTGGACAGTGATAGCCTTTTTCCTAGGATGGAGAAAGCTAGCACGAGGGGACACAGCTTTAAATTAAGGGGTGATAGTTATAGGACGTATATCAGAGGTAGGTTCTTTACCCAAAGGGTGGTTCGGGAGTGGAATGCCCTGCCTGCAGCGGTTGTAGATGCGCCAAGTTTGGTGGCGTTTAATAGGTTAGTTGATAAGTATATGGAAGAGAAGGGAATGGTTTAGTTTGGAGGGGCATTGCTTTTTATATTGGTCGGCGCAACATCGAAGGCCGAAGGGCCTGTTCTGTGCTGTTATGTTCTATGTTCTATGTTCTTGATTATGCTGGCTGCTTTGCCAGCAGGAAGTGTCGTCTGAGTCCACGGATGATTTGAGTGATGGAATTGTCAAAGATGATGATCCAGGAGATTTGGATGCATTGTACGTGAATCACCAAGTTAACGGGTAGGATGTAGAAATGAGGAAGACAAATAATATGTTGGCCTTTACACAAAGAAGTTGGAGTAGGAGAATAAGCACGGACTTTGGTGTGATCACATCTGGAACACGTGGTTTTGGTTAAAGGATTTACGTCAGAGCGATGCAGTGAACATTCACAGGAATTATTCCTGTAATGACATCCCAAGTTAGATCATATCTTTATCCCTGGGACGCGTTGGCTGTCTCATGAAGAGAGACTGAGTGAAACGGACCTTTGTAGATGAAGGGTATATGATGGTATTCAGTCATGATGTGGAGACGCTGATGTTGGACTGGGGTAGGAACAATAAGGTAGTCTTCACAACACTAGGTTAAAGTCCAACAGGTTTATTTGGCTGCACGAGCTTTTGAGCACCACTCCTCATCAGTCCAACAGTTGTGAGACTACTTATTCAGTCATGTGAGAGTTTTAAAGAGCGCTGTTCCTTTCATTCCTTTGAATAGACGAGGGCAGCTCTGGTACGATGTTGAAATTAATTTATTTTATTGAACAGAACTTAAAATTAAATCATTAGAAAAGCAATAAGAAAGAGAGAAGATGGTGAGAGACTAGCTTTTTTTGCCAGTATTAATCACACACTGAGCTCCAAAACAAAGTTGAACTGCTAACACAGAGCTGAAACTACCATATATATCATTTGTTATCTTTGTTATTGAAATTGTTTGGCACGTGCTGTCTCTAACTTGGAAAAACAGGCCTTGCAGATGTTGTTTGTGAAAAACTTGACTGACTTCTGAGAAGCCTGTTTTCCTTGCACTGTACCCTTCAAAAATACAGTCAACTCCGAGCATGCCTCCTGAGTTTTAAAATGTAGTCGTGTTTGTTTTTTTTTGAAGCTTAGAGTTAATTACGTAGGCAGAAATACCTTAAAATGAAGTCTTTACGTAGACAGAAGCAAAAATCGTACACGCAATCCCTCCACAGCTGGCTGGAGAGTCTAGATATGGAGGTGCTGACGTTGGACTGGGGTTAAAAACAGAAAGAAGTCTCACAACACCAGCTTAAAGTCCAACAGGTTTATTTATAGCAAATGCCACAAGCTTTTGGAACATGCTGTTCCTTCGTCAGGTGGGTAGGAGTTCTGGACTCCCACCCATCGGACGAAGGAACAGAGTGTTCCAAAAGCTTGTGGCATTTTCTACACATAAATCTGTTGGACTTTAAACTGGCGTTGTGAGACTTCTTTCTCAAGAGTCTAGAACGAGGGTGTCATCTCCAGTTAAGGAATCGTTCATTGAGATGCGAAGCTGGGTTCAGAAATTTCCTGCCCAAGAGCGTGCAATTGTTAAATACATTCCAGACTACAATTAACAGTATTTGGACGCAGTATGGGAGAGTGGGAATGACGACAGGGTGGGAAAAGATCGGGAGGCAAGGGCCAAGCGGTCTTATCGCCAAGCTATTAATCCAGAATGTTCTGAGGTATAAGCAAAAAGTGCGGATGCTGGAATCCGAAAATGCTGGAAAACCTCAGCAGGTCTGATAACATCTGTGGGGTGGGAATAGAGCCAACGTTTGAAGTCCAGGTGACCATCAGAGCTGGCGAACGTCCTAGGGACGCGGATTCAAATCCTGTCCACATCAAATGGAGGAATTTGAATTCAATTAAAAAATATCAGGAATTGGGAATCCACTGGTGATCCGTGAAACCGTTGCCGATTGTCGGAAAAACCCATCTGGTTCACTAATGTCCTCTTTAGGGAATGAAATCTGCTGTCCTTACCCGCTCTGACTGTAGAGCCACAGCAGTGTGGTTGACTGCCCTCGGGTTGGGCAATAAATGCTGGCTAGCCATCGATGCACATGTCCCACGTATAAATAATAATAAAAAAAGGTCAGGTCAAATCGCAAAGTGGGCATGAGGAGCGGTATGGCCTCCTCCCCACTTCCCTCCTGACGACCTGCAGTGTCACCAGTTTGCATGCTGACACGGATAGCGGAGCGCCTGCGGTTGTCTGACCTTCTTAAAGTGGCTGCTAACGCCCAGCTTTAACCTGGTGCTGTTTGTGCTGCTGCAGAGAGATGTGCATCGGAGAGGATCCAACCAGGCCCAAGAGAACAAAGAAGTTCAAAAAAATCAAGGAGTTTATGGCCGACAAGCCTCCCAGCTCTCCGGCAACAGAGGTAAGTGTGAAATGGAAATATTTAACTTGATTTATTATTGTCACACGTATTGGGATACAGTGAAAAGTATTGTTTCTTGTGCACTATACAGACAAAGCATACCATTCATAGAGTAGATAGGGGAGAAGGGTTTGATTTATTATTGCCACGTGTATCGGGATACAGTGAAAAATATTACTTTTGCACTATACAGACAAAGCATACTGTTCATGGAGCACATAGGGGAAAACGATTTGATTTATTATTGTCACATGTATTGGGATACAGTGAAAAGTATTGTTTCTTGTGCAGTATACAGACAAAGCATACTGTTCGAATAGTATGTAGGTCAGAAGGGTTTGATTTATTGTTGGCACATGCATGCTACACAGACAAAGCATACCGTTCGTAGAGTATATGGGAGAGAAGGATTTGATTTATTATTGTCACACGTATTGGGATACAGTGAAAAGTATTGTTTCTTGCGCACCGTACAGACAAAGCATACCGTTCATAGAGTACACAGGGGAGAAGGATTTCACTTATTATTGTCACATAGTATAACGTGAAGGTATTGTTTCTTGCGTGTTAATACAGATCTCAAACAATGAGAGATAGAGAATCTGGTGAACTGGGGAAAGATGATAATCTCTCAATGTCAACAAAAGAAGAATAGTCATCGACTTCAGGAAGTGTAAAGGGGAACTCTCTACATCAACGGGGATAAAGTAGAAATGGTTGCAAGCTTTAAGTTTCTAGGTATCCAGATCATCAATAACCTATCCTGGTTCCTCAATGCAGATGCTGTAGTTTTAAAAAAAAAGCCTACCAGCGTCTCTGCTTTCCATGTACGGCATGCTTTGATACATTGAGAAGGAAAGGAGAGAGTGCAGCATGATTGATTTGTTATTGTCACATGTATCAGCATACAGTGAAATGTATTGTTGTGCATTATTCAGACAAAGAAGGAAACGAGAGAGTGCCAAATGTAGTGTTGCAGTCAAAGCTAGGGTGGAGAGAAAGATCAACTTGGTGTGCGGTCGGTCCATTCAAAAGTGTGGCAGGGAAGAAGCTTTGGTCGGTACGTGACCTCAGACTTCTGTATCTTTTCCCCAGTAGAAGAAAGAATGTCCTTAATATTGCTGGCTGCTTTGCCAAAGCAGCAGGGAGTGTAGACGGAGTCAGTGGATGAGAGGCTGGTTTGTGTGATTGACTGGGTTTCCTTCATGACCCTTTGTAGTTTCTTGCGGTCGTGGGCAGAGCAGGAGCCATTCCAAGCTCTGATACAACCAGAAGTGATGCTTTCTATGGTGCATCTGTAAAAATTGGTCAGAGCTGTAGTGGACTTGCCAAATAGAACATAGAACGTTACAGCGCAGTACAGGTCCTTCGGCCCTCGATGTTGCGCTGACCAATGGTACCAATTTTATGACCCTCTAATCTAAACTATTCCAATGCTATCCATTGAGAAAGTAGAGGTGTTGTGGCCTTTCTTAATTATAGTGTCACCGTGGGGGAGAGCAGGACAGATTGTTGTGATCTGGATGCATAAAAACCTGAAGCTGTCAACCATTTCTACTTCGTCCCCACTGATGTAGACAGGGGCATGTTCTCCTCTACGCTTCCTGAAGTCGATGACAATCTTCTTCGTTTTGTTGACATTGAGGGACAGATTATTGCCGCCACACCAGTTCACCAGATTCTCTGTCTATTTTCTGTATTCAGTCTTGTCACTGTTTGAGATCCGGCCCAGAACGGTGGTGTCAGCAGCAAATAAGGCACAGTCTGATGTCTTTAGTGTGGAATAGTTTGTGATTACTGTCAAGCTTTTCAGTAGAATATGTCTTGCCAAAGGGTAGCAGAAGTTTTACTCCCATGATAAAAGGGATATTGCAGTGACGGGGAGTGGAACATTAAAAGGCGGTTAGCATTGCTGCTTCGCAGTGCCGGAGACCCAGGTTCAGTTCCAGCCTCGGGTTATTGTCTATGCAGAGTCTGCGTGTTAGAAGGGTGGATTAGTGGGACAAATATGTGGAGTTAAGGGCATGATAATGTTTAAAAAAAAAAGTAAAGTTTATTTATTAGTTGCGAGTAAAGTGCACATTTAACACTGCAATGAAGTTTTTGTGAAATTCCCCTAGTTGTCACACCCCGGTGCCTATTTGGGTAACAGGGAGAATTTAGTATGTTCAATTGCACCCTGACCAGCATGTCTTCCGGACTGTGGGAGGAAACCGGAGCACCTGGAGAAAATCAACGCAACATTGGCGGGGAGGTGTGCAAAGTCCACACGCGCAGTGACCCAAGCCGGGAATCGAACCCGGATCCCTGGCGCTGTGAAGCAGCAGTGCCCACCCACTGTGCCACCCCAGGTTGGAATTGTTGTCGGTGCAGACTCGATGGCTGAACGGTCCCCTCCTGTACTGTAGGGATTCTATAACTGTAAGGTTTGTGCTCGAATCCTGGAATGGTGCCTGAACTTCTCACTCCGAGACAGCTGCCTTGCTGGTCCCCTTTCTTTCAGAATTAGCGACACTGGTCACTTTCAGCACTTGCTTGTTGCTGACTTTGCCGACGTCCCCTGATTATGAGGTTTCTGATGATGAGGTTCTGCACACCTTTCCTTTGCCGTTCCCCTGTTATTTTATGACTTGTGTTCCTGGGTATTTGACTTCCTCAAATGCACCTTCTGCCAATCCTGTTCACGTTCTTAAGGACCAACAAGATCACCCTGTCCTGCACTGACCCATTCGACTTCCGACACTCTTTGGAATTTAGGGGAACGAGGGGGAGATCAGATCGATTTGGCCCACTAATTCACCACACACACCACACACACACACACACCACACACACACACAACCACACACACACAACACACACACACACACACACACACAAAACGTGCAGACTCGGCACAGACAAGACGATAAAAGGTACGGATAAAGTAGACGTGGAGCGGACACTTCCTCTGGTGGGACACTCTAGGGCGCGAGGTCATAGTTTTAGGGTATGGGGTAGGAAATTTAAAACCGAGTTGAGGAGAAAAGACTCCCCCCAAAGTGGGGGGTGAATCTGTGGAATTCGCTACTCAGAGTACGGCGGGCGCTGGGGCAGTGAGTAAACTTAAGGACGAGTGAGACAGGATTTTTAATTGGGAATGGGTTGAAGTGTTAACGGGAGAAGGCAGGGAAATGGGGACGAGTGGCACATGAGCCATGATCAAATGGTGGAACAGATGCTGAATGGGCTAATTCTGCTCAAGTCTTCTAAGTTCACAAGTCATTACCTGATGTCTTTCCCCGTTCTCTCTCTGGAGCTTTCGTTCTGCGTTGTGTTACCCTTGTTGTCCCTTTTTTCTCTCCTTACCCCGCAGCCAACCATTAAATACGAGGTGCAGCCGGACTTCATCACAGTCACTGGTGGGACCCTGCACATGTACCAACTGGAGGGGTTAAATTGGCTCCGTTTCTCCTGGGCGCAGGGTACAGACACCATCCTGGCTGACGAGATGGGGCTGGGCAAGACGATCCAGACCATTGTCTTCTTGTACTCTCTGTACAAAGAGGTAAGAGGCCCTTCGTGGTTTCAAATCACTGATGATGTTGATGTTTTGCTGTCTGTTGTGGGGGGGGGGTGGGCGGGTGTGATAATAGTGCATCCAGAGACCTGGACTCGCTGCTCAACGCAGGCCCGCACTAATAATTTAAGAACTATATTAAAAGAATCCTCGGATCACTGTGATCAGTGAAAGTCTGATCCAATGCCGGAATCTCTACATCATCAGTGAAAGTAACCGCAAAGCTATCAGGAAAAAAACCTAACTTCCACTCATGTCCTTTCAGAAATAATAGAAACTAGAAGCAGGAGGAGGCCGTTCGGCCCTTCGAGCCTGCTCCGCTGTTCATTATGATCGTAGAACCCTACAGTGCAGAAAGAGGCCCATCGGGTCTGCACCGAATACAATCCCACCCAGGCTCCAACCCCATCCTACGTATTATACCTACTAATCCCTCTAACCTACACATCCCAGGATACTAAGGGGCAATTTCTTAGCATGGCTGCTCATTGAATTCAATATCCTGATTCTTCCCCCCCCATATCCCTCGATCCTCTTAGCCCCAAGAGCTACATTTAATTCCTTCTTGAAATCACATGACGTTTTGGTCTCAACTACTTTCTGTGGGAGTGAATTACACACATTCACCATCCTCTGGGTGAAGAATGTTCTTCTCACCTCAGTTCTAATCTCAAGATCAAAACTCTCTGTTCTTAGCCAGTCTGAGCCTGTATGTGACCCTGAATGTTTACCATGGCCAATCCACCCAGCCAACACATCTTTGCGCAACACAGGGCAATTTATCATCGCCAATCCACCAAACTTGCACATCTTTGGACACTAAGGGCCAACTTACCATGGCCAATCCATCTCACCTGTACATCAATGGGGCATTTACCAAGGCCAATCCACCAAACCTGCACATCTTTGGACACTAAGGTACAATTTAGCATGGCCAATTCACTCAACCTGCACATCTTTGTAATCAATGGGGCAATTTAGCACGGGCAATTCCCCCTAACCTACACATCTTTGGACACTAAGGGACAATTTAACATCGCCAATTCCCCCTAACCTGTACATCTTTGGACACTAAGGTGCAATTTAGCATAGCAAATTCCACCTAACCTATACATCTTTGGACACTAAGGGACAATTCCCCCTAACCTGTACATCTTTGGATACTAAGGGGCAACTTATCATGGCCAATCCACCAAACCTGCACATCTTGAGAGCCAAAGGGCAATTTATCGTGGTTGGTCCTTCTAACCTGCACATCTTTGGACTGTGGAGGGGAAACTGAAGCACCCGGAGTAAACCCACTCAGACGGGGAGAACGTGCCATCTCCACACAGGCAATGACCTGAGCTGGGATTTGAACCTGAGACCCTCGCGCTCTGCTGCAGCAGCGCTAACCATGATACCACTCGTCCCAGCAAAAGAATGGCAATATATTTCACCTTCAGGTACCACTGCTCAAGATATTGTTGCTGTTGATGTGTTCTTATGCTCTCCTGCTGTGTTCCCATGAACTTTGAGCTCGTCCAAAATCCTTCTGCCCTTATGTTCCCTTTTTAATTTTTTCTTGGGACGTGGGTGTTGTAGGAAAGGCCGGCCTTGATTGCCCATCCCTAATTGCCCTTCGAACGGAAAATTTAATTCCTTGCATAAAATGAATGTTAGCAGGTCATTTCAGAGGGCAATCGAGAGTCAACCACATTGGCTGTGTTCTGGAGTCACATGTAGGCCAGACCGGGCAAAGATGGCAGATTTCCTTTCCTAAAGGGGGACATTAGTGAACCAGATGGGTTTTTATGACAATGGTTTCATGTTCAGCATTGCCAAGACCAGCTTTCAGTTCCAGAATTTTTTTAGAAGTAAATTTAAATTCCTGCAGCGAGAATTCACCTGGGCCTCTGGATTACCGGTCCAGTGACATTACCACTACGCAACTGTCTACTGTCCCCAAGCCCTGTAAGCCCATCACTCCCTGAGATCACTAAGTTATGTTGGCTTCCCATCCATTAATGCCTGAGATTTAAAATTGTCCCCTGACGATTAGCACTGCTGTGCCTCACAGTACCAGGGACCCGGGTTCGGTTCCGGCCTCGGGTGACTTCTCCCTGCGTCTGCGCAGGTTTCCTTTGGGTGCTCCGGTTCCCCTCCCACAGTCCGAAAGATGTGCTGTGATCTCCCTAAATTCTCAGGGAGATCAGAAGGGTAAATATGTGGGGTTATGGGGATAGGACCTGGGTGGGATTGTTGTCAGCACGGGCTTGCTGGGCTGAATGGCCTCTTTCTGCACCGTCAGGCGTCTGTGTTTCTGTGACTTGCCCTCACTGCCTCTCTTATCTCTGAGCTCTCCGTGCAGTGACACAGTGGTTAGCACTGCTGGCTCACAGCGCCAGGGATCCGTGTTCGATTCCTGGCTTGTATCACTGGAGTCTGCCCATTCTCCCCCTCCCGTGTCTGCATGGGTTTTCCTCTGGATGCTCCGGTTTCCTCCCGTAGTCTGAAAGACGAGCTGATTAAGTTGTATTGGCCGTGCTAAATTCTCCCTCAGTTTTACCCGAACAAACACTGGAGTGTGGCAACGAGGGGATTTTCCACAGTAACTTCACTGCAGTGTTGACTTCAGCTTTATTTGTAACATTGATAAACAAACACAAAACTTAGTACGCCCGTTCTGGCCTCCAGCTCATTCCATCTCTCCACTGATGATGTCTGTGACTTCAGCTGCTTGGACTCCAAATTCTGGAGCACGCCTCTCTAAATAAACCCCTCTCTCTTGTCACTCTACTCAAACTCTGCCGAAGAGTAGGTTAGCTTTTCCAATGGCTCTGTGTCTGTCAGTTTTTATTTAATTCCACCTTGGAATGTTTTCCTATATTAAAGGGGCTGTCGGTTGTTGCTGTGCCTCCAAGGGAAAAGTGCTTTTCATTGGTAGAGTCATAGAAGTTTACAACATGGAAACAGGTCCACACTGCCCCCTTTTTTCAAATCTCTAAGTTAGTCTCAATTGCCTGTGTTTGACCCATATCCCTCTACACCCATCTTATCCATTATATTTTTTAAAAGACACTTGTATCTGCGTCTACCTTTGGCAGCTGGTTCCAGACACTTGCCATCCTCTGTGTGAAACAATTGCCCCTCTGGACTCTTTTGTATCTCTCCCTTCTCTCCTTAAACCTATGCCCTCTGTAGTTTTAGACTCCTCAACCTTTGGGAAAAGATATTGACTATCTAGCTGATCTGTGCCCCTCATTATTTTATAGAACCGCTATAAAACCTCAGCCTTTTACGCTTCAGAGAAAAAGGTCCCAGTCTATCCCAGCCTCTCCTTATAGTTCAAACCATCAAGTCCCGGTAGCATCTTAGTAGATCTTTTCTACACTCTTTCTAGTTTAATAATTTGCTTTCTATAATAGGGTGACCAGAACTGTACACAGTATTCCAGGTTTGGCCTTACGAATGTCTTGTACAACTTCTACAAGACGTCCCAACTCCTGTATTCAATGTTCTGACCAATGAAACCAAGCATGCCGAATGCTTTTTTTCACCACTCTGTCCACCTGTGACTCCACTTTCAAGGAGCTGTGAACACGTACCCCTAGATCCCTTTGTTCTGTAATTCTCCCCAACGCCCCTACCGTTGACTGAGGAAGTCCTGCCCTGGGTTCGATCTACCTGGTTTGATCATTGTTGTTTTTTCCTTCTGACTCCTCAGGGACATACGAGTGGCCCCTTCCTGGTCAGTGCTCCCCTGTCCACCATCATAAACTGGGAGCGGGAGTTTGAGATGTGGGCACCAGACTTCTACGTGGTGACGTACACCGGGGACAAAGACAGCCGGGCCGTCATCCGGGAGAATGAGTTTTGCTTTGACGACAGCGCGGTTAAAGTCAGCAAGCGGGCTGTCAAGATCAGGGTAAGCCGTTTCTTTTTTAAAAAAAAAACATTGAGGTGCAGACGGGGCAGATTTGTACTCCTTGGAATTAGTGCCAAAAAATAGTGAGCTTTCTCGGGGACCGTTGACAATGGGTCCTGCACCCAGAGGAACCGAAACAAGGGGAGGGGTAACTTATCAAGAGGAAACTATCCTTGTGCAGCAATCTGTTTAACTGTCCTAACTAATGTTTTACTTGAGAAAGGATATACTGGCACTGGAGAGGGTGCAGAGGAGATTCACTAGGTTGATTGCGGAGTTGAGAATATGAAGAGAGACTGAGTAGACTGGGGTTATACTCATTGGAATTCAGAAGAATAAGGGGAGATCTTACAGGAAAGTATTATTAAGGGAATAGATAAGAATATATCATTGAATATGTTTAAGTCACGGGTAGATAGATTCCTGATAGACAGGGGAATTAAGGGTTATGGGGAGCAGGTGGGTGAGTGGAACTGATCCACTTTCAGATCAACCGTGATTTTACTGAATGGCGGGGCAGGGTCGAAGGGCTAGATGGCCCTACTCCTGCTCCTATTTATGTTCTTATGTAGATAGAAGCAGGGAAGTTGTTTCCACTGGCGGGTGAAACTAGACCTAGGGGCCATGACCTCAAAATAACGGGGAGCAGATTTAGGACTGAGTTGGGGAGGAACTTCTTCGCTCTAAGGGTTGTGAACCTGTGGAATTCCCTGCCCAGTTGAGGCTCCCTCATTGAATGTTTTTAAGGTGAAGACAAATAGATTTTTGAACAGTAAAGGAATTCAGGGTAAGCGGTTGGGGTAAGTGGAGCTGAGTCCACAAAAAGATCAGCCGTGATATTATTGAGTGGCAGAGCAGGCTCGAGATGCCAGATGGCCTACTCCTGCTCCTAGTTCTTAATGTCCTTATGTTTGTTCTGCAGAGTCAGGCACAAGTGAAGTTCCACGTTTTGTTGACCTCCTACGAGTTGGTCACCATCGACCAGGCAGCACTGAGCTCCATTAAATGGGCCTGTCTCGTGGTGGATGAGGCGCACAGGCTGAAGAACAACCAATCCAAGGTGAGGTTGAGCAAGATGGTCCTCCCTTGTGTTCTGCCGCGTGACATCCTCGTAGCGTTCGCATTTCCTAGCAGTACGTTGTACGCTTGCGTGAAGTTCATGACTGACTTTTGGTAAGATCTTTTCTGACCCCTTTCAACACTGTTTTGCCGTGAAGGTGCTCCTTCCAGCTGGGGTGTGGTACAGGCAACCACCTGATTCTGCCCCTGGAGGGGTCCATGTGATGGATGTGGACATTTGTGGGACATGGGCATTGCTGGCTGGGCCAGCATTTATCGCCCACCCCTAGTTTACCTTCTGCAGAGGGCATTGGAAACTCAAAAACATTGCTGTGTCTCTGGAATCACATGTAGGCCAGACCGGGGTAAGGATGGCAGATTTCCTTCCCTAAAGAAACCAAATGGGATTTTCTGACAACGAGTCATCAGTAGGTTCTTAATTCCGGATATTTTTTAATACATTCAAATTCCACCATATACTTTGAACCTGGGTCTCCCAGAACATTAGCTGGTTTCTGGATTAATAGTTTAGCAATAATACCACTAGGCCATTGCCTCAGATCACTGTTGTAGAAGTGACGTTGAGCATCCCGAGTTGCCCCGATAAGGTGGTTACTGGATGTCTTGCTCGGCCACTTCAGTCCTATTCTGATGTGGAGATGCCGGTATTGGACTGGGATAAACACAGTAAGATATTTCACAACACCAAGTTAAAGTCCAACAGGTTTATTTGGTGGCAAACACCACTAGCTTTCGGGGCGTTGTCCCTTGGTTAGGTGAGTGGGGATTATCCGGGATCTTGGGTTCGTGTCACACTATTTGTAACCCTCCCATGACTTTACGAGGCTTGCAACATCTCACTTACTGTCCTGTCTGGAGACAATACACATCTCTTGAACCTATGCTTAATGCTCTCTCCATTCACATTGTCTGGACCTTTTAAGACTTGATTAGCTGTAAAGACTGTCATTCTAATCAGTATTCTGTAAACTGAGCGTGTGCCTTTATGTGCTCTATTTGTGATCGGAACTCCCCACTGACCCGAGGAAGGGGCAAAGCTCCGAAAGCTAGTGGTGTTTGCTACCAAATAAACTTGTTGGAATTTAACCTGGTGTTGTGAAACTTCTTACTGTCCTATTCTGGCACAGAGTAGATATACACAGCAGCTTTCCTTCCCTAAAGGATACCTTGCAGAATCCCTGTTGCACAGAAGGAGGCCATTTGTCCGGTTGAACATAGAACATTACAGCGCAGAACAGGCCCTTCGGCCTTCGATGTTGCGCCGACCAATTAAGAAAAAGCAATGACCCTCTAACCTAAACCATTCCCTTTTTCATCCATAAACTTATCTACTGACATCTTAAACGCCCTCAAACTTGGCACATCTACAACTGCAGCAGGCAGGGCATTCCATACCCTCACCACCCTCTGGGTAAAGAACCTACCTCTGACATCCGTCCTATAACTACCACACGTTAATTTAAAGCTATGTCCCCTCGTGCTAGCTTTCTCCATCCTAGGGAAAAGGCTATCACTGTCCACCCTATCTAAACCTCTAATCATCTTATATGTTTCGATATATGTTAGCACAGTCGAGCCCGTGCTAACAACAATCCTGCCCTGGCCCTATCCCAATAACCTCACATGTTTACCCAGTTAATCCCCCTAACAGCCGTCTTTAACACTAGAGCAATTTATCATGGCCAATCAACCTAACCCGGCACGTTTATGGGAGGAAACCGGGGCACCCAAAGGAAACCACACAGACACGGGGGAGAACGTGCAGACTCCGCACAGACGGTGACCCCATCGGGGAATCGAACCCGGGTCCCTGTGCTATGAGGCAGCAGTGCTAACCACCGTGCCACCCCTGTATAAAGAGAGATGAATTCCCAATGACCGACTCAAAAGGCCACATGCAAACTTATTTCACGTTTTGTGAATTTTATTTAATTGAACTAAAATAAGAGCATGCTCAGATAATGCAGCTATTCGAGTCTGTTCCACCTTCATGACAATTGTGGCTGACGTTGACTTCAATTCCATTTCCCTTCCTACTACCCATTATCTCTCTTTCCCTGAGAGAGCAGCCTTTCCAGCCTTGTGGAAAGCGATGGCCTTGTGGTATTACCGCTAAACTATTAATCCAGAAACTCAGCTAATGTTCTGGGGGACCTGGGTTCAAATCCCGCCACGTGGTGGAATTTTAATTCAATTTAAAAAAAAAAAAATTTGGAATTAAGAATCTACCGATGACCATTAAACTATTACCGATTGTTGAGAAAAACCCATTTGGTTCGCTAATGTCCTTTCGGGGAGGAAATTTGTCGTCCTCACTCAGGTTAGCCTACGTGTTGTTCCTTTGTTTAGGAAGGGTAGCAAGAACAATCCAGGCAATTACAGGCCGGTGAGCTTCATACATCAGTGGTAAGGAAAGTATTGGAGAAGATTCTTCAAGACAGGATTTATTCCCACTTGGAAATAAGTGGACTCATTAGCAGGAAGCAACGTGGTTTTGTGAAGGGGAGGTTGTGTCTCATGAACTTCATTGAGTTTTTGAGGAAGTGACGAAGATGATTGATGAGGTAGGGCAGTGGATGTTGTCTACGTGGACTTCGGTAAGGCCTTGGACAAGGTCACTCATGGCAGACTGGTGCAGAAGGCGAAGTCACACGGGATCAGAGGTGAGCAAGGTGGATACAAAACTTGGATCAGCCAAAGAAGACAGAGAGTAGCAGTAGCGTTTCTGAATGGAGGGCTGTGATAAGTGGTGTTCCTCAGGGATCAGTGTTGGAGCTTTGCTATTTATAATATATATAAATGATTTGGAGGAAAATGTAACTGGCTTGATTAGTCCGGGCGACACAAAGGTTGGTGGATTTGCGGATAGCAATGAGGACCACCAGAAGATACACCAGGATAGAGATTGGTTGGAGACTTGAGGGAAGAGATGGAGTTTAATCCGGACAAATATGAGGTAATGCACTTTGGAAGATCTAATACAGATGGGAAATATACAGTAAATGCTAGAACCCTTAAGAGTATTGATAGGCAGAGGGATCTGGGTGTACAGATACACAGGTCACTGAAAGCAGCAATGCAGGTGGAGAAGGTAGTCAAGAAGGCATAGGGCATGCTTGCCTTCATCGGCTGGGGCATTGAGTTTAAAAATTAACAAGTCATGTTGCAGCTTTACAAAATCTCTGTTAGGCCACATTTGGAATATAGCATTCAATTCCGGTCGCCACACTACCAGAAGGATGCGGAGACTTTGGAGAGGGTACAGAAAAGATTTACCAGGATGTTGCCCTGGTATGGAGGGCATTAGCTCTGAGGAGAGGTTGGAGAAACTTGGTTTGTTCTCATTGGAGCGACGGAGGTTGAGGGGAGACCTGATAGAAGTCTGCAAGATTATGAGGGGTATGGACAGAGTGGATGGTCAGAAGCTTTTTCCCCAGGGTGGAAGAGTCAATTACTAGGGGGCACAGGGTTTAAGGTGCGAGGGGCAAGGTTTAAAGGAGATGTACGAGGCAGATTTTGTTTTTAGTGGGTGCCTGGAACTCGCTGCCGGAGGAGGTGTGGAAGCGGATATGATGGTGATTTTTAAGGGGCTTCTTGACAAGTACGTGAATAGAATGGGAATGAAGGGATATGGTCCCCAGAAGGGTAGGGGTTTTAGTTCAGTCGGGCAGCATGGTCGCTGCAGGCTTGAAGGGCCTGTTCCTGTGCTGTAATTTTCTTTGTTCAACGTGGTTGACTCTCAGCTGCCCTCCAAGGATAACGCGGGATGCGCAATAAATGTTGGCCCAGCCAGTGATGCCCTGTCCCATGAATGAATTTAAAAAAAAAAAAAATCCCCTGCCGTGTTCTAGTTCCTTGAACAATTGGAAACAAAAAATTTATTAGTGTCACAAGTCGACTTACATTAACACTGCAGTGAAGTTGCTGTGAAAAGCCCCTGGTCACTACACTCAGGCCACACTCCGGTATCTGTTCGGGTAACACTGAGGGAGAATTTAGCACGGCCAATGCACCCTAACCAGCACGTCTTTCAGACTGTGGGAGGAAACCCATGTAGACACAGGGAGAACATACAGACTCTGCACAGGCAGTGACCCAAGGTGGGAGTCGAACCTGGGTCCCTGAAGCTGTGAGGCAGCAGTGTTAACCACTGTGCCAACCGTGCCTTCCCTTAGTATAAACTCCTTCTGATTTTTCTTGCACTTAGCTCTGACCCAGGGTCATCTAAGCTTGAAACATTAGCTCTATTCTCTGTCCCCAAATGCTATCAGACCTGCTGACATTTTCCAGCATTTTCTGTTTTTTTTTGATGTTTATTGTCCATCCTGACTTTGTCAACTGAATGACTGGCTTGCTAAGCCGCTTTAAAAAAATCATCAAAAGTCAAACAGTCAGATAGCAGTCCTGAGAATCTGTGCAGTCGGTACTTTTCACAACCTTGGAAGGTCACAGAACGTAGAACACTACAGCACAAACAGGCCCTTCGGCCCACAAGTTGTGCTGATCACATCTATACCTACCAAGCCATAGACCTATCTATAACCCCCTATCCTATTCATTCCCACATACTCATCCAGAAGTCTTTTAAAAGATCCCAGCGAGTTCGCCTCTACCACCACCGACGGCAGCCGATTCCATTCACTCACCACCCTCTGAGTGAAAAACTTACCTCTAACATCCCCTCTGTATTTGCTTCCCTGCACCTTAAATCTGTGTCCTCTCGTAGTGACCATTTCAGCTCGGGGAAATAGTCTCTGAGAGTCCACCCTATCTATTCCTCTCAACATTTTATAAACCTCTATCAGGTCGCCTCTCAACCTACGTCTCTCCAGTGAGAACAGTCCCAGCTCCCTCAACCTATCTTCATAAGGCCTGCCTCCCAATCCAGGCAACATCCTTGTAAATCTCCTCTGAACTCTCTCAATAGCTTCCACGTGTCCCAAAGCAACTCTGCTTCCCACCCTGCCACTCCCTCAATTCCTTACGCCGCCCCCTCCCCAATTCCACCCCACCCCCAATAAAAACAACCCATCTGAGAGTAAAAACGGGACTTGAGAGATGTCATTTCCAGAACGACTCTGTTTCCTCAGTGCTGAACTGGGAAAGTCAAGTCTTCTTGGATTGTTGCTGGAGTCTCTGGGGCGAGTCCTGAGCCTGTGAGGCTGGTCTGGGGTGAAGGGGAAAACTAGACTGTCCTGGTCCCAGTGACTTAGTCACTGCCTGCCCCATCCAGCTCTTGGACTGCGCTAAAGGAGAGTTGGTTCCAATGCATAGGTCTATAAACGTAGACAGGGATCTTGGGTAGAAATGGGAACATCGGGGTGGAGGTGTGGGCTCGTTGGGCTGAAGGGCCTGTTTCCCATGCTGTTCTGTTCTTTGAGGGGAAAATGTAGAAATTTTGACCGCTGTACTGACCTGCGACTGATATTGCTTCAGTTTTTCAGAGTGTTGAACGGTTACAAAATCGACTGGAAGCTGTTACTGACGGGGACGCCTCTCCAGAACAATCTAGAAGAACTCTTCCACCTGCTCAACTTTCTGACGCCCGACCGTTTCAAGTGAGTGGGAAAACCCGAGGCATTGCGTTTATTTTGTTTTTAATTAATTAGAGGACATGGGCGTCGCTGGCTGGACCAGCGTTTATTACCTGTTTCTGGGGCCGTTTGAGAGTTGCCGAGGCTCTGGAGTCGACGCGTAGGCCAGACCAGGGTTAGGACAGCAGACGAGAAGACTTTGGCTGATAGGATTAAGGAGAATCCTAAAGCTTTCTTTAGATATGTTAAGAATAGAAGATTGGTTAGGGCAAGATTAGGGCCAGTCATAGACAGCAGTGGGAAGTTGTGCGTGGAGCCTGAAGAGATTGGAGAGGCACTGAATAAATATTTCTCTTCGGTATTCACGCAGGGAGATGTAAATGTAGTTGTGGAGAACACTGAGGTACAGGTTGCAAACTGGAAGTATTGAAGTAGATAGGGAGGATGTGCTAGATATTCTTGAGGGTTTGAAGTTAGATAAGTCCCCTGGGCCGGATGGGATTTACCCTAGGATTCTCTGGGAGGCACCCGGAGAAAACCCACGCAAACATGGGGAGAATGCGCAAACTCCCACAGACACAGGCCCAAATCCATGTATCTGCACAGCACAGCGATAGTCACTGAGCTGTCGTGTTGCCCATCAAATGGTCCAGGTCAAGCATACACTAACGACGTGAAGCACTAGGATACTCTCGAAAAAAATCCAAGAGCAGCCCTCTCACAACCCATCGTGTGTATGCCCCTCGTTAGACAACAAGGTGGACCAAAGCACCTGTAGGATAAAAACAAGTACATCAATATCATCATCTATTTACACACTTCCCAGGGACTCCCAAGGCTCATGATCCCTATTTTAAATCAGTTTTCTATACCCCTCCATTCCCATTCTGTTCATGTGCCCATCTAAGTATTTCTTAAATAACTCCAGAGTACCTGCCTCCACCACTTTACTTGGCAGCGCGTTCCATACCCCCACCACCCTCTGTGTGAAAAAACTCCCTCTAGCATCCAAATTATACCTTTTGTAGAAAGTGTGACAAGATCTCACAAACGTCGTTGAAATGAATACCAAGCTTTACCTGGTCTTGTTTCCGTTGAGGTGAGGAATGCTGGTCACGGCGGGGGGAAAGGAACCTGCTCTCATCCCAATACTGCCGCAGGAATTTCACCCGAACGCGGCAGCAGAAGGGCAGTCTCCTGGCACTGTGCTGAGGGGCGTTTTCACCCCGCACGTTCCTGGACGTGAACCTAGGAGGTGCTGAGTTGAGCTCAGAGTGCTGTCAATAGCTGAAAAGTTCAGCCATTAGTTTCCCAGTTAGCAACGCTGGCCTCTCGTGTAACCCTTGCTCCGTTGTGCCTTCAGCTATCGAAGCCAAAAAACTCTCCGCTGATCTCCATCTTGTAAGTAGCCCCTTAAAAAGCTCCATCTTCGATCAAGCTTTGGGCCCTGATGTTGCTTGATGAAACTTGTTAATTGCCCCTGCGAAGGCCCTAGGGAAGTTTGGTCACGTTAAATTTGCTGTATTTTATTTATTGGTCCATTTATTTTACGGGACACTGCTAGCTGGGCCCAGCGTTTATCGCCCACCCCTAATTGCCCTCCTGTTTCAGGGGGGCAGCTGAGAATCAACCACGTTGCTGTGGCTTTGACATCACGTGTAGGCCAGACCGGGTAAGAACGGCAGATTCCCTCTCTAAAGGTCATTCGTGAAACAGGGTTTTTTGGTAATGGTTTTATGGTCATCAGTAGATTCTTAATTCCAGTTTTTAATGAGTTCAAACTCTCCCCGTCCGCTGTGGTAGGATTTGAACCTGGGGCTCTGGATTACTAGTCTGGTGACAATACTGCTAGGCTATCGCCTCCCCCCCCTGGTTACGCGGCCACACACAGCTCAGCTCACATTTCCTTTCCCTCGCAGCAACCTGGAGGGTTTCCTTGAGGAGTTCGCCGACATCTCGAAGGAGGACCAGATCAAGAAGCTGCACGATCTCCTCGGTCCCCACATGCTGCGACGCCTCAAGACCGACGTCTTCAAGAACATGCCCTCCAAGACCGAGCTGATTGTGCGCGTGGAGTTGAGCACCATGCAGAAGTAAGTAACTGGCACTTGGGCCTCTGTGCCCGGCACCACGATGTAGAGGTGCCGGCGTTGGACTGGGGTAAACTCAGTTTAAGTTTTACAACACCAATTTTAAATCCAACCAATTTATTTGATAGTAAATCCGCGAGCTTTCGACTTTACAGCCTTGGTCAGGCAAATGCACACCGGCAAATGCCCGGCACCACAGCAGTGGCTGGATCCCTTGCCTCCAGCACAGGACTGGTGTGGGGCAGATAAGGAGGGAAATGTCAAGGAGTGAGAAGCACGTTCTACTCGTACCACCCCTCTCTGTCCAGAGACACCCCTCCCACACCAGCTTCCTACTTTAAGGAACCTAAAATCTACATTACTACATCCCAGCCCACTACGGGGAGGAGGGTAAAGTAACAGACAAAACACATTAACTGCTGACCAATGTTAATAAGTCCCTGTGCTGCCAACCAATAACTCCTCCGCCTGTAACTAAATCTGATTGGCACAGCGGGTTAGCACTGCTGCCTCACAGTGCTGGGGACCTGGGTTCGATTCCCAGCTTGGCTCACTGTCTGTGTTGGAGTTTGTACGTTCTTCCCATATCTATGTGGGTTTCCTCCAAAACCCCAGAGATGGGTACAATGGATGTATTGACCATGGTAAATTGACCCTCAAGTGTCCACAAGTATGCAGGTCAGGTTGATTGGCCATGCTAAATTGCCCCTTATTGTCCAAAGATGTGCAGGTTAGATGGATTGGCCATGCTAAATCGCCCCTTAGTGTCCGAAGATGTGCAGGTTAGTGGATTGGCCATGCTAAATTGCCTCTTAGTGTCCGAAGATGTGCAGGTTAGGTGGATTGGCCATGCTAAATTGCCCCTTAGTGTCCAAAGATGTGCAGGTTAGGTGGATGCCATGCTAAATTGCCCCTTAGTGTCCGAAGATGTGCAGGTTAGGTAGATTGGCCGTGCTAAATTGCCCCTTAGTGTCCGAAGATGTGCAGGTTAGGTGGATTGGCCAGGGTAAATTGACTACTAGTGTTAGGTAGATTAAATACTTGGGATTCCAGGGAAAGGGCCTGGGCGGGACTGTTGTCGGTGCAGGCTCAGTGGGCCGAAAAGCCTTCTGCCCTGTCGGGGTTCTGTGAAAACGTCTGTTCTGTTGAGATGCACAAATCTGTAACCCTGTTTTTCAGAAAATACTACAAATTCATCCTGACGAGGAACTTTGACGCTCTGAACTCCAAAGGTGGCGGGAACCAGGTGTCACTGCTGAATATTATGATGGATCTGAAGAAGTGTTGTAACCACCCTTATCTCTTCCCAGTGGCTGCCATGGTAAGTGATCACAGTATCTTGTTTCGGCTGCCTTTGCCCTTCATAAGACATGGGAGCAGAATCAGGCCATTCGGCCTATCGAATCCACTCTGCCTTTCGATCGTGGCTGATGTGCTCCTCATCCCTATTTTCCTGCCTTCTCCCCATAACCCTTCAACCCATTCCCGATTAAAAATCTGTCTAACTCCTCCTCAAATCTACTCACTGCCCCAGCATCCACCGCACTTTGGGACAGCGAATTCCACATATTCACAACACTTTGGGAAAAGTCCTTTTCCTCAACTCTGTTTTAAATTTGCTACCCCTTATCCTAAGACTATGACCTCTCTCTTCCTAGAATGTCCCACACGACTACTTTATCCAGATGTTTTAACACCTTGAACGCCTCAATTTGATCTCCCTCTCATTCTTCTACATTCTAGAGAGTGTAGGCCCAAACTGTTCAATCTGTCCTCGTATGACAAACCCCCTCATCTCTGGAATAACTCCAGTGAACCTCCTCTGAACTGTTTCCAATGCATTCTTCCTCAAATAAGGGGATCAAAACTGTGCACAATACTCTCGGTGCGCCCTCACCAATGCCTTATATAGTTACAACAGTATTTCCTTACCTTTTATATTCCCAGAGAGCTGGGCCAGGGTTAACAAGGGGCTTGTGTCTCAAGGGGTGAACTATCAGTTTTAAAAAAAAAAGCAGACAGTTTGGACAGAAGACTTCTTAAAGTCTGATGAGGGAAGATAGTGGGAGAAGGTGGAGATTGTAGTCAAGAAGGCATAAGACATGCTTGCCTTTGTCGGCTGGGGTATTGAGTTTAAAAATTGGCAAGTAGTGTTGCAGCTTTATAGAACCTTAATGAGGCCGCACTTGGAATATAGCGTTCAGTTCTGGTTGTCACACTACCAGAAGGATGTGGAGGCTTTGGAGATGGAACAGAAAAGATTTACCAGGATGTTACCCTGGTATGGAGGGCATTAGTTACAAGGAGAGGTTGGAGAAACTTGCTTTGTTCTCACTGGAGCGACGGAGGTTGAGGGGGCGACCTGATAGAAGTCTGCAAGATTATGAGAGGCGTGGACAGAGCGGGTAGTCAGAAGCTTTTTCCTGTAGTGGAAAAGTCAATTACTAGGGGGGGCACAGGTTTTAAGGTGCGAGGGGCAAAGTTTAAAGGAGATATGTGAGGCAAGTTTTTTTTTTTACACAGAGGGTGGTGGGTGCCTCGAACTCGTTGCCGGGGGAGGCAGTGGAAGCGAATACGATAGTGAATTTTAAGGGGCTTCTGGACAACTATGTGAATAGGATGGGAATAGAGGGATATGGTCCCCGGAAGGGTAGAGGGTTTTAGTTCAGTCGGGCAGCATGGTCGGTGCAGGCTTGAAGGGGCCGAAGGGCCTGTTCCTGCTGTAATTTTCTTTGTTCTTCTCTTTGTCTTTGAGATGGGTGATATAGCAACAGGAGGCCATTCAGCCCCTCGAGCTTGCTGTACCATTTTTAATTAGTTCATGACTGATCTGTACTTCATTCCAATTGTCCACCTGGGCAAGAGCAGACTGTCTGGGTTGATGTGTGTTGTTTGGACTCTTGAGAGAGGTATTAGAACACACGTTTGTGCTCTAATGTCCTTCAGGAATGGGATGCCTATGTGGGGGAAAAGTCTGGAACCTTTTAGCTGAAAGGTGTGGGTGATGAGGTGGAGTGAGAATTGTACTTCACTGCTGCGTTGACACTCTGTTCTGGCTCAAGGTCTGTTCTGAGTGCCTGCTGTCACTCCCCTCTCTCTGCTGTAGGAATCAGCAAAGTTACCAAACGGTGCCTACGAAGGCAGTGGACTGATCAAGTCATCAGGGAAGCTGATGCTCCTTCAGAAGATGCTGAGGAAACTAAAGGCCCAGGGCCACAGGGTGCTGATATTTTCTCAGGTAAGGTAATCCCGGGGTGCGGAGATTTACTCGGGTACGGTAATCCCGGGGTGCCGAGATTTACTCGGGTACGGTGATCCCGGGGTGCCGAGATTCGCTCGGGTGCGGTGGTCCCGGGGTGCGGAGATTGACTCTAGTGCGGAGATTCGCTCGGGTACGGTGATCCCGGGGTGTGGAGATTCACTCGGGTACGGTAATCCTCAGGGTGCGGAGATTCGCCCGGGTACGGTAATCCCAGGGTGCCGAGATTGATTCGGGTACGGTGATCCTGGAGTGCCGAGATTGACTCGGGGTACGGTAATCCTCGGGGTGCCGAGATTCACTCGGGCGTGGTTATCCCGGAGTGTGGAGATTCACTCGGGTACGGTAATCCCGGGGTGCTGGGATTCATTTGGGTACGGTAATCCCGGGGTGCTGGGATTCATTTGGGTACGGTAATCCCGGGGTGTGGAGATTCGCTTGGGCACGGTGATCCCGGGGTGCCGAGATTGACGCGGGTACGGTGATCCTCGGGGTGCCGAGATTCTCTCGGGCGCGGTGATCCCGGGGTGCCGAGATTCTCTCAGGCGCGGTGATCCCGGGGTGCGGAGATTGACTTGGGTACTGAAGATCTATCTACACACACACACAGTGGTCACTTTGTCCCCATCCCACACATCATATGAATGCACTGCACATTGAACCATGCCATTAGTGCCCCACGCAGTGTGTCACACGATGCACAATATGTTTGGTGAGCAGCAAGTCATGCGTGCCGTGTGGAATGTGCCTCGTGAACGTACATCGCACTGCCACCCACACGCCATTTACGCGCCCCCGTGTCACATGGACCACACTGCCACTGACACATCAAATAAAATATGTTAAACAAACACCACCACAAACTCTGAATCAAAGCAATCCTTGATACTGGGGCAGCTGGGTTTCCACTTGTGTCCCTTTGAAGTGGAATTTGTGCTGGAAGCTGCGCTCAAACCTGACTTCTCCCTTCTCAGATGACGAAAATGTTGGACCTGTTGGAAGACTTCCTGGACTACGAGGGCTACAAGTATGAAAGGATTGATGGGAGCGTCACGGGCGCAATGAGGCAGGAAGCGATTGACAGATTTAACTGTGAGTGCCAGCAGATTGTATCCACTATCGTTTTAGCAGAGAAACGTACGAGCAAGAGGAGGCCGTTCGGCCCTTTGAGCCCGTTCCATTGTTCACCGCGATCGTGGCTGATTGTCCAACTTAATAAGCTAATCCCGCTTCCTCACCCATAACCTTTGATCCCGTTAGCCCCAAGTGCTGTATCCAGCCGCCTCTTAAACACATTCAATGTTTTTTCTCAACTACTCCCCATGGGAATGAATCCCACTGGGTGAAGAAATGTCTCCTCACCTCCATCCCTAAATGGTCCATCCCCAATCCTCAGACTGTGATCCCTGGTTCTGGACTCCCTCCACCATCGGGAATATCCTCCCTGTCTAGTCCTGTTAGAATTTTATAAGTCTCTGAGATTCCATCCCCTTCGTTCGTCTGAGCTCCAGCAAAAACAATCCTAACCTAGTCAGTTTCTCCTCATACGTCAGTCCCGCCGTCCTCAGAATCAGCCTGGTAAACCATCGCTGCACTCCCTCCAGAGCAAGAACATCCTTCCTCGGAAAAGGAGACCAAAATTGCACACGACAGTCTAAGTGTGGCCTTACCAGTGCCCTCAACAACACATCCCTGCTCCTGTCCTCAAAATCTTTTACAGTGAAGGCCAACATACCATTTGCCTTCTTTACTGCCTGCTGCACCTGTATGCTTAACTTCAGTGACTGGTGCACAAGGACACCCAAGTCCCACCTCACATTCCCCTCTCCCAGAGTAATCTGCCTCCTTGTTTTTGCTTGTATAACCTCACATTGTTTCTTTATCCTTTCCTCTCCCTCCCTCCCTTTCTCTGTTTCCTTATCATCTCTCTGTCTCTCCCTCTTTGTAACTTGTTTACTCGCTTTGCCTGTTTATCCTCTCTTCCGACCCTCTCTCTCTCTCTCTCTCTTTCTCTGCCTCTTTATCCTCTCCTCTGCCCCCTCTCTCTCTCTCTCTGCCCTCTTTCTCTTTTTGCCCCCCTCTCTCTCTCTCTCTCTGCCCTCTTTCTCTCTCTGCCCCTCTCTCTCTCTCTTTTTCTCTCTCTCTTTCTCCCCTTTTCTGTGTTTCCTTATCGTCTTTCTATCTCTCCCTCTCTGTTGCTCGCTCGCTCTGCCTCTCTCCCTTGCTCGCTCACTCTCTGCCCCTCTCTCGCGCTGTCTCTCTCTCTCTCTCTCTCTCTCTCTGCCTCTCTCTCTTTCTCTCCCTTTCTCTGTGTTTCCTTATCTTCTTTCTGTCTCTCCCTCTCTGTTGCTTGTTCGCTCTGCCTCTTTATTCTCTTCTCTGCCCCCCCCCCCTCCTTTCTGTCTCTTATCCTCTACCCCCTCTTCTCTGCCCTCTCTCTCTCTCTGCCCCTCTCTCTTTCTCTCCCTTTCTCTGTGTTTCCATATCTTCCCTCTGTCTCCCCTCTCTGTCGCTCGCTCTGCCTCTTTATTCTCTCCTCTGCCTCGCTCTCTGCCCCCCCCCCCTTTGTGTCTCTGTCTCTTTATCCTCTACCCCTCTCTCTCTCTCTCTGTCTCCCTCCCTCCCTTTCTCTGTGTTTCCATATCTTCCCTCTTGTCTCTCCCTCTCTGTCGCTCGCTCTGCCTCTTTATCCTCCCCTCTGACCATCACACCGTGTGTGTTTTTTTTTCTCTCTCTCTTTCCCAGCTCCGGGTGCTTTACAGTTCTGCTTCCTGCTGTCGACCCGAGCCGGGGGTCTTGGAATTAATCTGGCCACAGCCGACACGGTCATCATCTTCGACTCGGACTGGAACCCCCACAACGATATCCAGGTAAAGGGGGGGTGGGGAGGAGACAATAACATCCAGGGTGGGGGAGGCTTGGATCTTCGCAAATGATCAGCAGAGGCAGGAAGTGCTGGATCTATAGTCCCTGCTTTGTTAGACATCCGCTGTGCAACAGGGGGACAACTGGACAGACAGCAGCGGAGGGGGCTGGACCTCTGTTCAGAGGTACCGTGAAATTCAAGCACTTCTTCACACAGAGGGCAGTGGAAAGCTGGAACTCTCTCTTCCCTCACCGCACCTTGCAAATAGAAAGTGTAGATGCTGGAATCAATTGGAAATTTAAAGACCACGATTGATATTTAAGACAGAGGCAAATAAGCTTAAAGTTCATTTATTAGTGTCACCAATCTAGCATGGAGGAGCTCTGTAAAGGGGATGTTGAATATAAGAAACATAGAAAAAATACAGCACAAACAGGCCCTTCTGTCCACAAGCTGTGCCTAATATGTCCCTACCTACTAGGCTTACCTATAACCCTCTATCTTACTAAGTCCCATGTACTTATCCAAAAGTCCCTTAAAAGACCCTATCGAATCTGCCTTCACCATCACTGCCAGCAGCTGATTCCACTCACCCACTATTCTGAGTGAAAAACTTACCCCTGACATCTCCTCTGTACTTACTCCCCAGCACCTTAAATCTATGTCCTCTCATAGCGACCATTTCAGCCCTGGGAAATAGCCTCTGACTATCCACTCGATTAAAGCTCACGTCGTTAGTGTACGCTTGACCTGGACCATTTGATGGGCAACACGACAGCTCAGTGACTATCTCTGTGCTGTGCAGATACATGGATTTGGGCCTGTGTCTGTGGGAGTTTGCGCATTCTCCCCGTGCTTGCGTGGGTTTTCTCCGGGTGCTCCGGTTTCCTCCCACATCCCAAAGATGTGCTCTTAGGCTAATTGGCAAAACAAATTCTCCCTAAATTGTCTCAAATTTGGTTTTTTAATCTATAGATCTATAAACATGGACAGGGATTGCGGGTAGAGGTGGGAACATCGGGGTGGCGGCACGGGCTCGTTGGGTCGAAGGGCCTGTTTCCCGTGCTGTTCTGTTCTTTGTTCTTAGTGAACCAGATGGAGTTTTCTGACAATTGTTTCAAGGTCATCAGTAGATTCTTAATTCCGAATGTTTTTTATGTATTGAATTCAAGTTCCACCATCTGCCATGGTGGGATTCGAACTCAAGTCCCTCAGAACGCTAGCTGAGTTTCTGGATTAATAGTCTAGCGATAATACCACTAGGCATCACCTCCCCACTTATTAGTGTCACAAGTAAGGCTTACACTAACATTGCAATGAAGTTGCTGTGAAAAATTCCCTGGTCCTCGCATTCTGGCACCTGTTTGGACAACACCAAGGAAGAATTTAGCACGGCCAGTGCACTCCTAACCAGCACGTCTTTCGGACTGTGGGAGGAAACCGGAGCATCCGGAGGAAACCCACGGGGGAGGGGGGGAGAACGTGCAAACTCCACACAGACAGTGACCCAAGCCGGGAATCGAACCCGGGTCCCTGATGCTGAGAGGCAGGACCGTGCCACCCTAATATTGGTAGTTGTTGGGTAAGAATGTAGGGGGATTTGGATCAATGGCAGAAAAGTGAGTTACAGATCAACCTCGAGAACATTAGGAGCAAGAATAGGCCATCCAGCCCTTCGAACCTGCCCTGCCATTCAGTAAGATCATGGCTGATCTGAAATGGATCAGTTCCACTTTCCCGCCTGCTCCACATAACCTTTAATTCCCTTGTCTATCAGAAATCTATCTACCTGTGACTTAAATATATTCAACGAGGTAGCCTCCACCACTTCAATGGGCAGAGAATTCCAGAGATTCAAGCCCTTTGAATGAAGAAGTTACTCCTCCACTCTGTTCCAAACTGCTCCCCCCCTCTCCTTATTTTGAGGCTATACTCTCTAGTTCTGTTTTCCTTTCTGAGCGGGAAGAATCTCTCTACTTCTACTCTATCTAGGCCCCTTCATTATCTTGTAAGTCTCTATAAGATCCCCCCCTCAGCCTTCTAAACGCTAATGAGTACAGACCCAGCTTCGAAGACCTGAATGGCCTCTTTGCATTACTAGAATGGTTTCTGTTGAGTCTGTCCCGTGACTTTGATCGACTTTGCCTTTCAGGCGTTTAGCAGAGCTCACCGCATCGGCCAGGCGAACAAAGTGATGATCTACCGCTTTGTCACTCGGGCCTCCGTAGAGGAGAGAATCACGCAAGTGGCCAAAAGGAAAATGATGCTGACCCACCTGGTGGTCCGGCCGGGCCTGGGGTCCAAGACCGGCAGCATGAGCAAGCAGGAGCTGGACGATATCCTCAAGTTTGGCACGGAGGAACTCTTTAAAGGGGACATTGAAGGTGAGCAGGTCGAGTTTAAGTTTACTACTGTCACAAGTCAGCTTACGTTAACACTGCCGTGAAGTTACTGTGAAAATCCCCGAGTGGCCGCGCTCCGGCGCCTGTTCGGGTAACACTGAGGGAGAATTTAGCACGGCCAGTGCACCCTAACCAGCACGTCTTTCTGACAGAGAGGAGACCCATCACACAGACAGTGACCAAAGCCAGGAATCCGACATGGGTCTTGGAGCTGTGAGACAGTAGTGCTAACCTACTGTAGCCCCCCTGTGAGACCTTGGAGTCCTCGTGTATCAGTCGTTGAATGTAAATGCGTAGATAGAGCGGGCAGTAAAGGAGGCAGATGGTATGTTGGCCTTTATAGCAAGAGGATTTGAATGTAGGGGTAGGGATGTTTTGTGGCAATTGTGCAGGGTGTTAGTGAGGCCACAGCTGGAGTATTGTGTGCAGTTTTTGGTGCCCTTATCTGAGGAAGGATGCCCTTGCGAAAGAGGGAGTTCAGCAAAGGTTTACCAGCCTATTTTATCCTGCAGGTACTTTGGTCCGCCTTATCTAACAAGGGGCATATACGCGATGGGTCGTGAGAGGGCTGCTCTTGGATTTTTTGAGAGTATCCTAGTGCTTCATGTCGTTAGTGTACGCTTGACCTGGACCATTTGATGGGCAACACGACAGCTCAGTGACTATCGCTGTGCTGTGCAGATACATGGATTTGGGCCTGTGTCTGTGGGAGTTTGCGCATTCTCCCTGTGTTTGCGTGGGTTTCCCCACATCCCAAAGATGTGCTCTTAAGCTGATTGGCAAAACAAATTCTCCTAAATTGTCTCAAATTTGGTCTTAATCCACAGATTTATAAACATGGATAGGGATTGCGGGTAGAGGTGGGAACATCGGGGTGGCGGCGCGGGCTCGTTGGGCCGCAGGGCCTGTTTCCTGTGCTGTTTTGTTCCTTGTACATTCGCTGCCTCTCCCCCCCCACCCCCCCGACCCAGCAAGTGGCCCTGATGCCTGAAAATGCACAGCTTTAGGTGGCGCTGACTTTCGCACGCCTGTGTGTTTTGCAGGTGATAATCGGGATGAAGACAGCAGTGTCATCCACTATGATGGGGCTGCCATCGATCGGCTGCTGGACAGGAACCAAGATGCGACGGAAGACACAGACATACAGAGCATGAACGAGTACCTCACGTCCTTCAAGGTGGCCCAGTACGTTGTCCGAGAGGAGGACAAGGTAAGCCGGGGGGTGCTTTCGGAAACTAGGTAGGCAATGTAGAATCTGAAGCTGTGCCACCCTATTGGAGGTACTGTCTCACCGAGGTAAGACGCCTCTCTTCATCCATATAAAAGGCATGCTGCTACAAAATCTGTCAGATGTCTTTCCTGACCCAATGCTCAACTTAATGCAAACACATTGGGACCAAAACAGCAAATGGCAGAACTTTGAAAAGTCTTGATAGACAGAGGGATCTGGGTTTTCAGATACGGGCCACTGAAAGTGGGGGAGCTAGTCAAGAAGGCATAGGGCATGCTCGCCTTCATCGGCGGGGGATTGAGTTTAAAAATTGGCAAGTCGTGTTGACGCCTTATAGACCCTTAGAACGTAGAACAATACAGCACAAACAGGCCCTTCGGCCCACGAGTTGCGCCGATCACATCTACCAATCCACAGACCTATCTATAACCCCCTACCCTATTCTTTTCCATATACTCATCCAGAAGTCTTTTAAAAGACTCCAGTGAGTTTGCCTCAACAACCTCCGATGGCAGTCGGTTCCATTCACTCACCACCCTCTGAGTGAAAAACCTACTCCTGACATCCCCTCTGTATTTGCTTCCCTGCACCTTAAATCTGTGTCCTCTCATAGTGACCATTTCAGCTCGGGGAAATAGTCTCTGAGAGTCCACCCTATCTATCTCTCTCAACATTTAATAAACCTCTATCAGGTCGCCTCTCAACCTACGTCTCTCCAGTGAGAAGAGTCCCAGCTCCCTCAACCTATCTTTGTAAGGCCTGCCTCCCAATCCAGGCAGCATCCTTGTAAATCTCCTCTGAACTCTCTCAATAGCCTCTACATCCTTCCTATAATGAGGCGACCAGAACTGCGCACAATACTCCAACTGGGGTCTGACAAGAGTCTTATAGAACTGCATCATTACCTCCTGACTCCTAAACTCTATTCCTCGATTAATGAAGGCCAGTACACCGTATGCCTTCTTGACCACTTCCTCCACCTGCGAGGCCGATTTAAGAGTTCTATGGATCTGGACCCCGAGATCCTTCTGCTCTACATGTATAATCTGAAGCTGTGCCATGAGTCACCCTATTGGAGGTACTGTCTCACCGAGGTAAGACGCCTGTCTTCATCCATATGAAAGGCACGCTGCTACAAAATCTGTCGGGTGTCTTTCCTGACCCAATGACCAGTGCTCAACTTACTGCAAACACGTTGGGACCAAAATAGCAAATGGCAGAACCCTGAAAAGTCTTGATAGACAGAGGGATCTGGGTGTACAGATACAGGTCACTGAAAGTGGGGGAGCTAGTCAAGAAGGTGTAGGGCATGCTTGCCTTCATCGGCCGGGGCATTGAGTTTAAAAATTGGCAAGTTGCGTTGGTGCTTTATAGAACCTTGGTGAGGCCGCACTTGGAATGTAGCATTCAATTCTGGTCGCCACACTACCAGAAGGATGTGGAGGCTTTGGAGAGGGAACAGAAAAGATTTACCAGGATGGTGCCCTGGTATGGAGGGCATTAGCTGTGAGGAGAGGTTGGAGAAACTTGGTTTGTTCTCACCGGAGGTTGAGGGGGCGACCTGATAGAAGTCTTACAAGATTATGAGGGGCGTGGACAAG
Organism: Sphyrna mokarran; assembly: GCA_024679065.1. Lineage (NCBI taxonomy): Eukaryota > Metazoa > Chordata > Chondrichthyes > Carcharhiniformes > Carcharhinidae > Sphyrna > Sphyrna mokarran. The sequence continues at coordinate 18,606,866 of JAGIQG010000037.1, forward strand.
AGTGGGTAGTCAGAAGCTTTTTCCTCAGGATGGAAGAGTCAATTACTAGGGAGGAAGCACAGGTTTAAGGTGCGAGGGACAAAGTTTGAAGGAGATGTACGAGGCAGATTTTTTACACAAAGGGTAGGTAACATGTCGTGGCCGTGGAAGTGGATACGAGAGTGATTTTTAACGGGCCTCTGGACAAATACTTGAATAAGATGGGAGTAGAGGGATACAGTCCCCGGAAGGATTGGGGTTTTAGTTCAGTTGGGCAGCATGGTTGGTGTAGAGACAAAGGGCGTGTTTCTGCGCTGCAATGTTCTTTGTTCTGTGTGAAACAGTTGTGCGAAAACTAAACCGAATTCTGCAGCTCTGGCGGTATCTGTGCAGGGAGGTTAAAAGAAAAAACAGGTTTAATGTCGCAAGAAAGATCATACTCCAAGTCATTCTCGTCCTTCTTTGTTTTCATATTCAGACAAATGGAGGGGTGGTCTCGTAGGGATTTATAAAATTCTAACATGTTCCCAATGGTGGGGGAGGGAGTCCAGAACCAGAGGGTGACAGTCTGAGGATTGGGAGGTAGACCATTTAGGGACAGAGGTGGGAAGACACTTCTTCACCCAGTGAACCTGTGGAATTCATTCCCACAGGAAGTAGTTGATGCCAGGACATCGAATGGATACAAGAGGTGGCTGGATATATCACTTGGGGGCTAATGGGATCAAAGGCTATGGGGTGGGGGGAGGGAAGGATTAGGCTGTTGAGTTGGATGATCAGCCATGATCATGATGAATGGCCTCGTCCTGCTGCTATCTTCTATGCTTCACAGATGCTGCATCGGAATATTTCTGTTAATTAACAGTATACCAGGTTTTCCCCGAGCAGTACATGTACATGTAGTGGACATGCACAGCAGTCTGTATATGTACAGCAGGACATACCCTACATGTTTACTGTAGACATGTCTACTGTACTTGATAATCACTGCTGTCTTTGATCTTCAATGCATTGTCTATGTTGAGAAGCTTACTGTGGTTAGAACGTGGAACACTACAGCACAAACAGGCCCTTCGGCCCACGAGTTGTGCCGATCATATCAGTACCTATCAGGCCATAGACCTATCTGTAACTCCCAATCCCATTACGTCCCATATACTCATCCAGAAGTCTCTTAAAAGACCCCAGTGAGTTCACCTCCACCACCACCGACGGCAGCCGATTCCATTCACTCACCATCCTCTGAGTGGAAAAACTTACCTCTAACATCTCCTCTGTACTTGCCCCCCAGCACCTTAAACCTGTGTCCTCTTGTAGCGACCATTTCAGCCCTGGGAAATAGCCTCCGAGAATCCACCCTATCTATTCCTCTCAACATTTTATAAACCTCTATCAGGTCGCCTCTCAACTTTCGTCTCTCCAGGGAGAAGAGTCCCAGTTCCCTCAACCTATCTTCATAAGGCCTGCCTCCCAATCCAGGCAACATCCTTGTAAATCTCCTCTGCACCCTCTCAATAGCTTCCACATCCTTCCTGTAGTGAGGCGACAAGAACCGTGCGCAGTACTCCAAGTGGGGGTCTGACAAGGGTCTTATATGTGGTTGCTCCACATGCTGCTCCTCTCCTTCCAGGAGATGTTGCTGAGCTGCATGAGATCGCAGATACTTGCTTCCCATCAGGGATCGACTAGCTGTGACACTTGTTGATGTGGGTGGGGTTTTTTTTTTGTTTCCTCGTGAGCAGGAAGAGGAGATTGAGAGGGAGATCATCAAGCAAGAGGAGAACGTAGACCCTGACTACTGGGAGAAGCTGCTGCGGCACCACTACGAGCAGCAGCAGGAGGACCTGGCCAGGAACCTGGGCAAGGGCAAGAGGGTCCGCAAGCAGGTCAACTACAACGATGCTGCCCAGGAGGACCAAGGTAGGGAGCGCTTCCCCCGTTGGCTCCTGGGGCTAATCCAACCGTACGTTCATCCCCCCCATCCAGTCTAAAGTTCATTTCTTAACCTCACAAGTAGGCTTACATTAACACTCGTTACGAAGGGGAACTTGATCTCCTCCTCTGAGAACTAAGACTCAACCCACTCAGAGGAGTGCTTCCCTTCTTAAAGTCAACACGCGAAGGGCTAACACTCGCTGTTCAGCAACTTGTTATATCGAAATAACTACCTGAGATACGCTGTGTAAATATCTACAAGTAACACTGCATTTACCTAACTAGCAGTGAACAGGTTTACTAATCTATTAGCTAAATAAAACACGATTCTAATGAAATGCTGTTCAGGTAGAAACAGTTCCCATTTATTAACAAAAAAAAAAACTTTAGTCACACTCAATTTTAACCAGGTTTGCCGTTTTCTGGGATTGCCCTCCTTTATCTTCTATTTTCATTTATCATCTGTTGGTACCTTTTACGATTGAGATCAGGCTTTCTTTTAAGACATAAATATGGCTATTACACTGTGAGACACAGTTGCCGTCTGTCTCACACTCGCGCTTGCTCTCAAGCTGTTCCTCGAAGGTGGTCTCTTTGGAGCTGGGAGTGTTTACACCCCCGATGACGTACCAAAATTCCCCCCAATAGAATTGGTCCACAGGCTTACCAAAACGTCAAATTCAAATCTGATAGGCCGCTGTTATTCAACTGCCTACTTTAAATTGATTCAGAAAGATGTTTTGTTGTCTTGGTAGCGTTACTGCCTGGGCTGGCGATGTAATGTTTCACTCTGTGTACAGCATGCACCCTGCACCTCCTCAGTACTGAAAATAAGGTAACAGACTGGGGGAAAAAAAAACTATCTTTAAACAGAACCAGAACGTTTTACAACTTACAGCATTTTAGAATTTTTAAAAATAATCTTACAAGCACTAACTTTGCAAAACGCTGCAATGAAGTTACTGTGAAAATCCACCTCATGTTTTTGGACTGTAAACAAAGGCCCTCTGCACTGAACCTGTGGCACTCCAACTTGCTAACCTGAACCTTACCTTATCGAAACACATAAGATGATTAGAGGTTTAGATAGGGTGGACAGTGATAGCCTTTTTCCTAGGATGGAGAAAGCTAGCACGAGGGGACACAGCTTTAAATTAAGGGGTGATAGTTATAGGATGGATATCAGAGGCAGGTTCTTTACCCAAAGGGTGGTTCGGGAGTGGAATGCCCTGCCTGCAGCGGTTGTAGATGCGCCAATTTTGGTGGCGTTTAAGAGGTTAGTTGATAAGTATATGGAAGAGAAGGGAATGGTTTAGTTTGGAGGGTCATTGCTTTTTATATTGGTCGGCGCAACATCGAAGGCCGAAGGGCCTGTTCTGAGCTGTAATGTTCTATGTTCTATGAAAATGACCCATTTATCTTGACTGATGTTAGGCTACAACCTGCTTTCTGACTCTTTCCATTGAATAAAATAGTTACATTTGATTCCCGCTCCCCTCAATCTGTTGGGACATTTCCAGTATCAAGGGCATTTTGAAGGTTAAATTTACTACCTCTGCTTGTTTCAGGACACAAGGATGGAGTTCATCTGGTGGCACAGTGGTTAGCACTGCTGTCTCATAGCGCCAGGGACATGGGTTTGATCCCTGGCTTGGGTCACTGTCTGTGTGGAGTCTGCACAATTTCTCCCCTGTGTCTGCATGGGTTTCCTCCCACGGTCCAAAGATGTGAAGGTTACGTGGATTGGCCATGCTAAATTGCCCCTTGGTATCCAAAGATGTGAAGGTTACGTGGATTGGCCATGCTAAATTGCCCCTTGGTATCCAAAGATGTGAAGGTTAGGTGGATTGGCCATGCTAAATTGCCCCTTTTGTCCAACGATGTGCGGGTTAGGTGGATTGACCATGCTAAATTGCCCCTTGGTATCCAAAGATGTGAAGGTTAGGTGGATTGGCCATGCTAAATTGCCCCTGAGTGTCAGGTGACTAGCAGGGCAAATGGATGGGATAATGGGGGGAGGGGCCTGGGTGGGATTATGGTGGCACGTTCCTGATGGGCCGAATGGCCTCCTTCTGCACTGCAGAATTTTATGATTCTGGTGACTTGCCTGCCTGCCTTCAGTTGCAATAGTTTCTCAGTGCTCTTTTCCTGATGGCTGTAATTGTTTTAAGTTCCTTCCTCCCTCTCACCAATCGATTTAAGTGCTATTAAACTAATGTCATTGTTAACAGAGCAACCCCACTGCTAACTGCCAAGATGGCAAGTACTCTCAAGTCGCATTGATCACCTTGCAGCCATGTCTCTCTCTAAGGGCTATTGGGTCACACGTATTCAATTCAACCTTTAGTCCTGTCATTTTAAATTTTTATTTTGCCTACTCTGGATTTATCTGCTGAGGTTTGTACACTCTGTGCTTCCTATCACACTCTATCATTACCTTTATTGCTGCCTTGCTTTCTTGCCTTGTCCCTCTTTTTGTTTCAATTTATTACATCTTCCCTTCTATCTAGTTTGAAGCTCTCTCTATAACTTGTCAGAATGCTCCCAGCGCAGTTCAGGTGTAGCCTGCCCCGGCAGTACATCTCCCACTTTCCTCACTGGTGCCTGGTTGCCGTGACTGAGTTGCGCAGTGGGTTAGCACTGCTGCCTCGCAGCGCTGGGGACCCAGGTTTGATTCCCAGCCTCCGGTCACTGTCTGTGTGGAGACTGCACATTCTCCCCGTGTCTGCGTGGGCTTCCTCCGGGTGCTCCGGTTTCCTCCCACAGCCCGAAAGATGTGCTAGTTAGGCCATGCTAAATTCTCCCTCAGTGTTACCCGAACAGGTGCCAGAGTGTGGCAACTGGAAGATTTTTCACAATAACTTCATTGCAGTGTTAATGTTAAGCCTACTTGTGACACTGATAAATAAACTTTAAGAAGGATTTATTGAGTCATAGAGGTTTACAGCATGGAAACAGACCTTTGGCCCAACTTGTCCATGCCGCCCAGTTGTTAACCACTAAGCTAGTCCCAGTTCATATCCCTCAAAACCCGTTTTACCCGTGTAACTGTCTAAATGCTTTTCAAAAGACAAAATTGCACCTGCCTCTACTATTACCTCTAGCAGTTTGTTTCAGCCACTCACCACCCTCTGTGTGAAATAATTGCTCCTTTGGACACATCTGTCTTTGTATCTCTCCCTCTCACTTTAAACTTATGCGTCTAGTTTTAGACTCCCCTACCTTTGGGGAAAAGATATTGACTATCTAGCTGATCTGTGCCCCTCATTATTTTATAAACCTCTCTAAGATCACCCCTCAGCCTTCTACACCCAGAGAAAAGAAGTCCCCAGTTTATCCAGCCTCTCCTTATAACTCAAACCACCATGTCCTGGCAACATCCTAGTAAATCTTTTCTGTACTCTTTTTCTAGTTTAATAATATTTTTCACACACCAATCTTTGACCCACGCATTGAACTCTAATCTAATTTCCCTATTTTCCAATTTGTTCAGATAATAATCCAGTGATGGTTATCTATTGAGGTTCTGCTTTTTAATTTAACCGTAGTTCACTTTTGTCATAATTCCTCACCACCTCTAGCAGGTATCTCTTGACCTTCTCTGCTCTAATAAAGCTACACTCTTTATTCTTCCTGATGCTCTTTTAACAGAACAGGCACACACTTTTATTGAGATTTGGGACAGTTACAGTAAATGTAGAGCCCTTAAGAGTCTTGATGGGTAGAGGGATCTGGGTGTACAGGTCACTGAAAGTGGCAATGCAGGTGGAGAAGGTAGACAAGAAAGCGTTCGGCATGCTTACCTTCATCGGCCGGGGCACTGAGATCTGAAGATTAGCAAGTCACGTTGCAGCATTATGGAACCTTAGTTAGGGCCGCACTTGGAATATAGTGTTCAATTCTGGTTACCACGCTACCAGAAGGATGTGGAAGCTTTGCAGAGGGTACAGGAAAGATTTATCAGGATGCTGCCTGGTACGAAGGGCATTAACTATGAGGAGGTTAGAGAAACTTGGTTTGTTCTCACTGGAATGGCAGAGGTTGAGGAGTGACCTGATAGAAGTCTACAAGATTATGAGAGGCACGGACAGAGTGGATAGTCAAAGCTTTTTCCAGGGTGTCAATTACTTGAGGGAATAGGTTTAAATGAGATATACGAGGCAGGTTTTTTTTTACATGGAGGGCGGTGGGTGCCTGAAACTCGTTACCAGGGGAGGTAGTGGAAGCAGATACAACACCTTTAAGGGACATCTTGACAAAGTAAGAAGTCTGACAACACCAGGTTTAAGTCCAACCGATTTATTTGATAGTAAACTCTCAAGCTTTCGAGGTTACTCTCTTCGTCGGGTGAATGAGGGTCACCTCGAAAGCTTGTGAGTTTACTGTCAAATAAATCGATTGGACTTAAACCTGGTGTTGTCAGACTTCTTACTGTGTTTACCCCAGTCCAACGCTGGCATCTCTACATCATCTTGACAAATACATGAATAGGATGGGAATAGAGGGATATGGTCCCTGGAAAGAGTAGGGGTTTTAGTTCAGACAGGCAACATGATTTGGTACAGACTTGGAGGGCCGAAGGGCCTGTTCTTTCACTGTAATGTCCTTTGTCCTTTGTTCTAGTAGGTTGAGACTGCCAGACCTTTTCCCGCATTGTTCGAGTAAGAGGCACAGATTTGACCTCTTATGTTCTGCTAAAGACAAGTTGTCCCGCCTCACGTCCCAACCTTTACCCGCAGCCCGAATAATTTCTCTGTCGCTAACTGCCCGGTTCCCTTCCGTAAACCACGAATGAACCTGCCTCCACCACACTCTTGGCAGTGCGTACCAGATCCAAAACCTTTGCTACGTCCTTCCTTGTGTTGCATTGCTTCTTTTGCCAGAGCATCTTACATCAGCACCATTGGTTCTCACTCCTTCCACCAACTGGACAGTTTCTTTCCCTAGCTACTCTGTCCATTCCCCAATATCAAATCTCCCCTGGATGTCTGTCGCATTGAGAAAGGTTCCAGTTCTACATAACTGAAGCTCTTCATCCCTGTAGGCATTTGAATAAAAGCAAATTAATGCGGACGCTGGAATCTCTGGAAAATCTCAGCAGCATCTGTATCGAGTCCTGATAAGAACAAAGAACAAAATAGCATGGGAAACAGGCCCTTTGGCCCAACGAGTCTGCGCCGCCACCCTGATGTTCCCACCTCTACCAGTGATCCCTATCCATGTTTATAGATCTATGGATTAAAAACTAAATTTGAAACAATTTAGGGAGAATTTGTTTTGCCAATTTGCCTAAGAGCACATCTTTGGGATGTGGGAGGAAACTGGAACGCCTGGAGAAAACCCACACAAGCACGGGGAGAATGCGCAAACTCCCACAGATACAGGCCCAAATCCATATGTCTGCACAACACAGCGATAGTCACTGAGCTGTTGTGTTGCCCATCAAATGGTCCAGGTCTAGCGTACACTAACGACGTGAAGCACTAGGATACTCTCGAAAAAAAAAATTCCAAGAGCAGTCCTCTCACGACCCATCGCGTGTTTGCCCCTTGTTAGACAACAAGGTGGACCAAAGCACCTTAGGATAAAAACAAGTACATCGATATCATCATCTATTTACACACTTCCCAGGGACCCCAAAAGCTCATGATTCCTATTTTAAATCAGTTTTCTATACCCCTCCATTCCCATTCTGTTCATGTGCCCATCTAAGTATTTCTTAAATAACTCCAGAGTACCTGCCCCCACCACTTTACTTGGCAGCGCATTCCATGCTCCCACCACCCTCTGTGTGAAAAAACTCCCCCTAGCATCCAAATTATACCTTATCCCCCTCACCCTAAGCCCGTGACCCCTTGTGATATTCGAGTCCATCCTAGGAAAAAGCTTAACCCTGTTTACTCTATCTATACCCCTCATAATCTTGTACACCTCTATTAGATCTCCTCTAAGTCTATGTCTTTCTAAGGAAAACAGTCCCAATTTGCCTAACCTCTCCTCGTAACTCAGACCTTCCATACCAGGCAGCATCCTGGTAAACCTCCTCTGCACTCTCTCCAGAGTCTCCACGTCCTCAGGTAGTAGGGCGACCGGAACTGGACGCAGTATTCCAAATGAGGTCTAACCAACGTTTTATACAACTGCAACATTAAAGGCCAGCTCTTGTACTCTATACCCCTTCCTATAAAGTCTAGCATACCATATGCTTTCTTCACAACCTTCTCCACTTGCTCTGCCACCTTCAGAGACTTGTGCACCTGCACCCCCAGGTCCCTCTGCGTTTCTGTACTCTTAATAGGTCTACCCTTTATCGTATACCTCCCCTCTACATTCTTTCTCCCGAAATGCATCACCTTTGTCAAAGGTTTGAGAGGATTTCCGCATGTTTTCTTTCCCCCCCCCCCCCCCCCCCCCCTCACCTTCACTGCTTACCATTTCTCTCTTAGTGTTGGACAAGTTATTTACTGGGACTTCCTTCCTTCGTCAGTGACTGTCTTTGTGTCCGCCTTGCTCCACCTACATTTCAACTCTCATTCCACCCTGCGTTTAACATTTAATAATAATTATTATCTGCATCATCCCGAATATCTTCACATCCTACCAGAATGGTTACGGGGCATTACATCTGCTCCGGCTCCAAAGGAACATGACGGCTTTCCCCTGCCTGTTCCCCATAACCCCTGCTCGTGATTTCTATTCAAATGATCATCTAACGCTCTCTTGAATGCCTCGATTGAACCTGCCTCCCCCACACTTCCAGGCAGTGTGTTCCAGCTCCCAACCACTCACTGGGTATGAAAGGTTTTTCCTCGCATCACATTTGCTTCTTTTGCAAATCACTTCAAACCTTTGCCCGTCTCCTCCTCAGTCTTTTTGCGAGCAGGAACAATTTCTCCCTCTCTACTCTGTCCATCCCCCTCATGGGTTTGAATATCTCTATCCAAATCTCCTCCTCTCCAAGGAGACCTATCCTGATGACAGCACAGTGGTTATCTGCTGCTACCTCACAGCGTCAGGGATCCAGGTTCGATCACCGGCTTGGGGCACTGTCTCTGCGGAGTTTGCACGTTCTCCTGCGTGTCTGTGTGGGTTTCCCTTGGGTGCTCCCGTTTCCTCCCACAGTCTGAAAGATGTGCTGCTTAGGGTGCGTTGACCCAAGCACGTGCCAGAGTGTGGCAACTAGGGGAATTTCACAATAACTTAATTGCAGTGTTAAGCCTTACTTGTGACATTAATAAATAAACTTATGTAAACTGAAATTTCCCATCCCTAGACTATTCCTGTGAACCTTTTCTGTGCTCTCTCCAATAAGTTCACATCCTTCCTATGATATGGAGCCCAAACCCAAGCATCGGTTGAGCTTAATAACAGGATTGGATTTGATTTATTATTGTCATGTGTATTGGGCTACAGTGAAAAGTATTGTTTCTTGCGCGCTGTACAGACGAAACATATCATTCATTGAGAAGGAAAGGAGAGGGTGCAGAATGTAGCGTTACGGTCATAGCTAGGGTGTAGAGAAAGATCAACTTAATGCGAGGTAGGTCCATTCAAAAGTCTGACAGCAGCAGGGAAGAAGCTGTTCCTGGTACGTGACCTCAGCCTTTTGTATCTTTTTCCGGATGGAAGAAGGTAGAAGAGAGAATGTCCAGGGTGTGTGGAGGTCCTTGGTTATGCCGGCTGCTTCTCCCAAGGCAGCAGGAAGTGTAGACAGAGTCAATGGATGGGAAGCTGGTTTGCCTGATGGATTGGGCTACATTCATGGGCAGAGCAGGAGCCCATCCCAAGCTGTGATACAACCCAGAAAGAATGCTTTCTATGGTGCATCTGTAAAAGTTGGTGAGAGTCGTAGCGGACATGCCAAATTTCCTTAGTCTTCTGAGGAAGTACGACATCGGAGGGCTTTCTTAACTATAGTGTTGGCATGGTGGGGGGACCAGGATATGTTATTGGCAATCTGGACACCTAAAAACATGAAGCTCTCGACCCTTTCTACTTCGTCCCCGTTGATGTAGACAGAGGCATGCTCTCCTTTACGCTTCTTGAAGTCGATTTTGAGTTGGATTTCGTACCGGTTCCAGTGTCCGATTCTGGTCAATCTCAGATCCCGTACAGCTCAGCTTTCGTTCATTCTCAGGTGGGAACAGAATTAACCATGGGACTGATTTCCAAACTGCTGGATCCAGCAATCTTTTCAGTCTCACGGCTTGGAATGTTAAATCTCAGCCCAAAGGTGACTCTGTCGGTGCAACAATCCTCCTGTAAGACGGCGAAAATAAAATTGCAGTGGGGCAAATGGTATATTTTTAAAGTTAAGAAGTCACAAGTTTAAGACTAGCAATGATCTCCTCCTTTCTATTTCACAGACTGGCAGGACGATGTTTCAGACAACCAGTCAGAATATTCGGTTGGTTCAGAGGAAGAAGATGAAGACTTTGATGAAAGGCCTGAAGGTAAGTTTGACGTTTCCGCCCTCTTGACTGCGGGCATCACTTTGCAGAAGTGATGACGCACACTGGCTGGACCGTGTGCAGGGAGGATGGAAACCGCGTTCTGCAGTGAGGCTGCGTGGAGGTAGGACGCAGCCCACGGGGGGGCCGTGAGGGTGGAGCCCGCGCGGTGCTGTGTGCGCTTGTAGAGAGCCTGTGCATGTGCGTAGAGAACCTCCACCCTGCGCAGGGGTCGCGAGCGTGTGTGTCAAGAACCTGCGCTCTGCCATGGGAGTCCACACATGCGTGTGCAGAAAGCCTGTACTCTGTGCCGGAGTGTGTGCCCGCATGTATAGAGAGCTTGTGCTCTGCGGCAGTGGTCATGTATGTATAGAGATCTTGCTGTGTGTGGTGTCGGTGTCTGTGCAAGGAACCTCTCCTCCGTGGCGGGGGTCATGTGCGTGTGTGCAGAGAGCCTGTGCTTGCAGTGGGGGCTGTGTGCGTGAGTGAGAGCTTGTACTCTGCACCGGTGGGGGGGGGGGGGGGTGTGTGTGTGTGTGTGTGTGTGTGTGGTTGTGTGTGTGTGTGTGTGTGTGTGTGTGTGTGTATGCGCGCAGGGAACCTGCCCTCTATGGCAGGGGCCACGTGCACGTGTGTAGAAACAGGGGGCCTGTTTCTGTGGCGGGGAGGCCCCGCGCGTGTGTGCAGAGAGCCTGCGCTCTGGCAGGGGCCTCACGCATGTAAACAGAGGGCCTGTGTTCTGTGGCAGGGGGGCCCCGTGCGCGTGTACAGAGAGCCTACTCTCCGTGGTGGTGGGGGCCCCGTGTATACATGTTGTACTTGACCTTTTATAGTATGCGGCTGTGGCTCATAGACTAGCGTTCGTTAACCCTGTTGGTAATTACCCTTGCGGCGGTGCAGTTTTGTGTGTTTGGAGGGAAAGCCGCAGTGCTGTGAGGACAGGAGCTCCATAAGTTTGAGCCAAATTCTTGCTAATAGATGCATAAACCCTGGCTGATTTGAAACTTCTCCTTTGTCCCTCAAGGTCGCCGGCAATCCAAGCGGCAGCTTCGGGGCGAGAAGGACAAACCGCTTCCACCTTTGCTGGCTCGAGTTGGGGGGAACATTGAGGTAATTAATTAGCGGAGGACGAGGCAGGCCACGTGGATAGGTGATAGGATTTACATTGCAATAGCAAAGGGTTTGATGGACTAAGTGACTACCTCCATGCTATATATTCCAGTATAAGATGCGTGCAGTACAGTGGTCAGCACTGCTGCCTCACAGCGCCGGGGACCTGGGTTTGATTCCCGGCGTAGAGTCTCACCCGCCCCCCCCCCCCCCCCCCCCCCCCCCCCCCCCCGGTGTCTGCATGGGTTTCCTCTGCACGGGTGCTCCGAAGATGCAAGTTAAGGGGGAATTGGCCATCCTAAACTGACCCTTTGTGTTAGAGGGATTAGCAGGGTAAGTATGCGGGTTTATGGGGGGTTGGAGCTGGGTGGGATTGTGGTCAGTGCAGACTCGATGGGCCGAATGGCCTCCTTCTGCACTGTGGGGATTCTGTGGTTGGCTGGTGCTGCAGTGATGTGTGATCCAGTTGTACTGACGGGCAAGGAGGGTCCTGCTGTGTCAGGGGAATGGGAGAAGAGCACTAGCGTACACCAGACTACCCCTCACCCTAACTATTCATTCCTGCTACTAACCAAGTCTCTCCCTTATCCATCCTGGGAAGGCCGAATAAATCCCTTCCCTCGCCCACCATTCCAGCTTCGCAGTTCAGTGACAGTGTTCAGAGAAGCCTTGGTGCCAGTGTCGCTGCCCTTTGTGGGAGTGGGGCTAGTTGAATTGATTTGCGTAGAGAGCTGGCACAGACAGCACTACCCAAATCATAGAATCCCTCCAGTGCAGAAGAGGCCGTTCAGCCGATTGAGTTTGCACTCGTTCCTGGCAGAATGTCTCACCTAGACACTTTCCCCTGTCCTGTACCTGTAAACCCACATATTTCCCATGGCCAATCCACCTAACCTGCACATCTTTGGATACTAAGGGACAATTTAGCACGGCCAATCCACCTACCCAAATCATAGAATCCCTCCAGTGCAGAAGAGGCCGTTCAGCCGATTGAGTTTGCACTCGTTCCTGGCAGAATGTCTCACCTAGACACTTTCCCCTGTCCTGTACCTGTAAACCCACATATTTCCCATGGCCAATCCACCTAATCTGCACATCTTTGGATACTAAGGGGCAATTTAGCATGGCCAATCCACCTAACCTGCACATCTTTGGATTCTAAGGGGCAATTTAGCATGGCCAATCCACCTAACCTGTACATCTTTGGATACTAAGGGACAATTTAGCACGGCCAATCCACCTAACCTACACATCTTTGGATTCTAAGGGGCAATTTAGCATGGCCAATCCACCTAACCCGCACATCGTTTGGAGTGTGGGAGGAAATCAGAGAACCTGGAGGACATTCATGCAGGCACTAGGAAAATGTGCAAACTCCAACAGACATAGAATCATAGAGATTTACAGCATGGAAACAGACCATTTGGCCCATCAAGCCGACACAGCCAACAATCCCACCTAGCCCCTATCCCCCCCCCCCCCCATGTACTTGCCCCACTAACCCCTGAACCTTAAAATCATGGGACGCCAAGGGCGCGATTTACCGCAACTAATAAAACCTAACCCACACATATATTTTGGGCTGTGGGAGGAAAGCAGAGCACCTGGAGGAAACCCACGCCGACACGGGGAGGACGCGCAGACTCCATGCAGACAGTCACCCAAGCCGGGAATTGGAAGTGGGTCCCTGGTGCGGCGAGGCAGCAAAGCGGGGGTGGGGGGGGGGGGGGGGGGGGGGGGTTCCTAATTTGCGTCGGTTGCCAAGTGATGACAGCCTTACTCACGTGAATGAGTCACTGACAAAACTCTCACCGTCTTGATTTCCCAGAGGGGGTCTTGAAACCCGGCCCCCTCCCTCATACAGGACAAATACTACAACACTGTGTGAAGGACTTGCGTTCCACAGGCAGCCTAAAGAGAGGCTTGTCTGTTAACCACACAATGCACACGGTCTGTGGCCCCAGTGCTTGAGTGGGGAGAGATGAGGCAAAGAACTTGGGCTGAAATCAGTGACTACATCATGACCATCTTTGGCTTTTCTGATGGCAGCAATTCCAGTTTCTGTTGAATTAGAAGCGGGGGCGGGTGCGGGGCGTTCACGGTGATCGGGGGGGGGAACGGCAACACCGCGTGACAAACGCCAGGTTAAAAATCCAGCGTGCGTGTTTGGTAGCACGAGTTTTCGGAGCGTTGCCCCTTCATTGGGTGAAGGGGATTTCCGTTCGCAAGCGGGGCGTACACAGACGCAAACTCAATTTACAAAACAATGGTCGGGATACGAGTCTTTACAGGTAATTAAAGGTACAGACCGTGCGAGTGGAGAGAGGGTTAAGCACGGGTTAGAGAGACGGGTATTGTCTCCAGCCAGGACAGCTAGTGAGATTTTGCAGGTCATGGGGGTTACAGAGACACGAACTCAAAAGATCCCGGTTGAGGCCACCCTCGTGTGCGGGAACTTGGCTATCGGTCTCTGCTCGGCGACTCTGCACTGTCGTGTGTCGTGAAGGCTGCCTTGGAGAAAGCTTACCCGCAGACGTGGAGGCTAAATGCCCACGAGTGCCCATGAAGTCCTGACAGCAAAGGGGCCCGGAAGAAGAAGTGACACTCCGAAAGCTCGTGCTACCAAATAAACCTGTTGGACTGTAACTTGGTGGTGTTGTGAGACCTCTTACCCTGCCCACCCCAGTCCAACACCGGCGTCTCCACATCAGGAAACGTTGCACAGCAGCAGGCTTGCCCTGGTTTCGGTCTCCAGACTGCAGAGTGACTGCACCCGAGGTGTCTCAGGGCTCCTGTTCACATTCAGCCCGCGGCGCGCTTCCGTCGCGTTGTGGCCTGCGCTGGAAAGTGAGCAAGCGTATCTCTCCCTGTCTGAATTCTCTGCTTTCGAATCTCTGTTCGACCCAATTCCCCCCCCCCCCCCCCCCAACCAAACAGGTTTTAGGATTTAACACTCGCCAGAGGAAGGCCTTCCTCAATGCTGTGATGAGGTGGGGGATGCCTCCTCAGGATGCTTTCAACTCCCAGTGGCTGGTCCGGGATCTGCGAGGCAAGACTGAGAAAGAGTTTAAGTGAGTCCGCTCTCTGTTTCGTATTGTGTGTCGGCCCCCACCCCGGCCCCCAGCTACGTTCGACCCACCCCTCTGTCTGTCGGTGCCCGCACATCCCTCCCTCTGTCTGTGTGCGCCCACCTGCCTGTCTGTGTGTGTGTGTGTGTGTGTGTGTCTGTATGTGCACGCACACTACCACCTGCCCCTCTCTCAGTGTATGAGTGCGTGCGCCCCTCTCTCTCTCTGTGTCTGGGTGGGTGGGTGCGCCCGCCCCTCTCTCTCTGTGTCTGGGTGGGTGGGTGCGCCCGCCCCTCTCTCTGTATCTGGGTTAGTGCACCCGCCCCTCTCTCTCTGTGTCAGGGTGGGTGGGTGCGCCTGCTCCTCTCTCTGTATCTGGGTTAGTGCGCCCGCCCCTCTCTCTCTGTGTCAGAGTTAGTGCGCCTGCCCCTCTCTCTCTGTGTCTGGTTAGTGGGTGCACCCACTCCTCTCTCTCTGTGTCTGGGTGGGTGGGTGTGCCGCCCCTCTCTCTCTGTATCTGGGTTAGTGCGCCAGCCCCTCCCTCTCTGTGCCTGGGTGGGTGCGTACACACCGCGCCCTCTCTCTCTGTATCTGTTAGTGCGCCCGCCCCTCTCTCTCTGTGCCTGGGTGGGTGCGTACACCCCCCCTCTCTCTCTATGTCAGGGTGGGTGCGCCCGCCCCTCTCTCTGTGTCAGGGTGGGTGGGTGCGCCCGCCCCTCTCTCTCTATGTCAGGGTGGGTGCGCCCGCCCCTCTCTCTGTGTCAGGGTGGGTGGGTGTGCCCGCCCCTCTCTCTCTATGTCAGGGTGGGTGGGTGCGCCCGCCCCTCTCTCTCTATGTCAGGGTGGGTGCGCCCGCCCCTCTCTCTCTGTGTCTGGGTTGGTGCGCCCGCCCCTCTCTCTCTGTGTCAGGGTGGGTGGGTGCGCCGCCCCTCTCTCTGTTCTGGGTTGGTGCGCCCGCCCCTCTCTCTCTGTGTCAGAGTTAGTGCGCCTGCCCCTCTCTCTCTGTGTCTGGGTGAGTGGGTGCACCCACTCCTCTCTCTCTGTGTCTGGGTGGGTGGGTGTGCCCGCCCCTCTCTCTCTGTATCTGGGTTAGTGCGCCAGCCCCTCCCTCTCTGTGCCTGGGTGGGTGCGTACACCCGCCCCTCTCTCTCTATGTCAGGGTGGGTGCGCCCGCCCCTCTCTCTCTGTATCTGGGTTAGTGCGCCCGCCCCTCTCTTTCTCAGCATTCCTGTGTGTTTGTCCGTAGGGCTTACGTGTCCCTCTTCATGAGGCACCTGTGTGAACCGGGAGCTGACGGTGCGGAGACGTTTGCGGATGGAGTGCCGCGAGAGGGTCTCTCAAGGCAGCAGGTCCTGACCCGGATAGGAGTCATGTCGCTGGTGAAGAAGAAGGTGTGTGCTGAAGCGTTGGGGAGATGCCAGTGGGTGCGGCAGGACCGGGTGGTTAGCGAGCGCATGAACACAGCAAGACGAATCTCGATGCAGTGACCGGGGTGGGGGGTGATTTGTTCCATTTTGTTTGCAGGCACACCATTTCTAACCCTCATCTTGCTGCCTCAGAAAGGGAAAGATGCATGAATCATAGAAACTTCACAGTGCAGAACGAGGCCATTCAGCCCATTAAATCTGCATTCTACCCAGGTCCTATCCCAGTAACCCCATGCCTTTACCCAGCTAATACCCCTACCCTAAACCTGCCCAAGCCTACTGCTGATTTGTGGGTGTGTGTGTGTGAACAAAGAGCAAAACAGCACAGGAAACAGGCCCTTCAGCCCAACGAGCCCACGCCGCCACCCCGATGTCCCCACCTCTACCCGTGATCCCTGTCCATGTTTATAGATCTGTGGATTAAAAACCAAATTTGAGACAATTTAAGGAGAATTTGTTTTGCCAATTAGCCTAAGAGCACATCTTTGGGATGTGGGAGGAAACCGGAGCACCCGGAGAAAACCCACGCAAGCACGGGGAGAATGTGCAAACTCCCACAGACACAGGCCCCAAATCCGTGTATCTGCACAGCACAGCGATAGTCACTGAGCTGTCGTGTTGCCCATCAAATGGTCCAGGTCAAGCTTACACTAACGACGTGAAGCACTAGGATACTCTCGAAAAAGATCCAAGAGCAGCCCTCTCACGACCCATCGCGTGTATCGCCTCGTTAGACAACAAGGTGGACCAAAGCACCTGTAGGATAAAAACAAGTACGTCAATATCATCATCTATTTTACCCTTCCCAGGGACTCCTAAGGCTCATGATCCCTATTTTAAATCAGTTTTCTATACCCCTCCATTCCCATTCTGTTCATGTGCCCATCTAAGTATTTCTTAAATAACTCCAGAGTACCTGCCTCCACCACTTTACTTGGCAGTGCATTCCATACCCCCACCACCCTCTGTGTGAAAAAACTCCCTCTAGCATCCAAATTGTACCTTACCCCCCTCACCCTGAGCTCGTGGCCCGTGTGTGTGGGGATGGGGAAGAAGGGGAGGAAACCCCTTCCTACTTCCATGCTTGGATGAGTCTTGTGGCTACACTGGTCTAGCAGCTCCAAGGACCCGACACCAGGAATTGGGCAATTAATGCTGGCCTCTCAGTGATGCCCGTGCTTCACGAACGAATAAAAGATAATCTCGTTCGGATCGTGGTGTCGGCGAGGTAGAGAAAGCAAGGTGAATACACCTGGTCAGTTGCGGGCTGGCGTGGGGAGAGAAGCGACCGCAAATCGTCATTATTTCAAACCCTAATAGAATCTTGGAAACCCTACAGTACAGAAAGAGTCCATTTGGCCCATCGGGTCTGTACCCATCACAATCCCACCCAGGCCCTACTCCCCACCCCGTCCCTGTAATGTTAAAGAGAGAGCTGCCTCCCAGACTACCTTACTCGCTATTCCAGTCTTTTGAGAAGGGTGGGTTTGTCCTCAGTGGGCAAGTAGGACTACCTCGTGGTGTTGCTTGGCACCCAGGAACAAATATCAGGTGGATGTGCCCTGTCCTGCCACAGAGGACAAAGATCCTCACCCTGAAATTCTGCCCAGCCTGTAATTTCAGGGCCTAAAACTTCGCCTCACTGCGTGTCGAGACGCAAGCCAGACACCGCCAAGATGTTCAAGCGTGTTGATCCGAACAAGCACCAGACTGTGGCGATGAGGGGAGTTTCACAGAAACTTCTTTGCCTCACTTGTGATTAATGAATGAATTTTAACCCAGTCAGCCTACCCTCTAGATTTTACACTGGACAAAAGCAAATCACTGCAGATGCTGGAATCTGAAACCAAAAGGGAAAGCGCTGGAAAATCTTGCAGGTCTGGCACCATCTGTAAGAGTAAAAAGAGCTGACGTTTCGAGTCCTGATGACACTTTGTCAAAGCTTTAACACAGGGTCACCTGGATTGGAAACATCAGCTCTTTTTTCTCCTGCTGCCAGACCCGCTGAGATTTTCCAGCGCTTTCTCTTTCGGCCCGAGGTTTTACGTTTGAATTTGGCACTACGATGTTTCACTCGTGGTACGATCCAAGTTTTGGGTTCATTCGTTCGTTTGAAGAAACGAGAGGACAGCAGTAGTATGGGTTTTAAAATGGTTTTCTTTTCGTAAACGGAACAACATAGATAGCTAGCTGTTAAGGTTTGGATTAACAAAGTGACGGAAGGAAAAGAAAAGCAAACTTGGAGATTGCTTTCTCAGTTAGGCCCTTGAACTGGACTGGACTTTAATAGGATATTGAAACTGACAAAAATACACACTAAAATCCAAAATATATTTCAACCCTTATCTTGTTATTGGATATTACTGGGTTTGAATCCTGCCCTGGATCACTGTTTGTGTGGAGTCTGAATGTTTTCCCGTGTCTGCATGAGTTTCCTCCCACAGTCCAAAGGTGTGTAGGTTAGGATGATTGACCTTGCTAAAATTGCCCTTAGTGTCCTGAGATGCGTTAGTTAGAGAGATTAGTGGGTAACTATGTAGGAATATGGATATAGGGCCTGGGTGGGATTGCGGTCGGTGCAGACTCGATGGGCTGAATGGCCTCTTTCTGTGCTGTAGGCCTTCTGTGATTCTATGAAATGTTTTTCTCAGACTGTCTTTCTGGACTGAGACAATCTTCGCAGCTTTTTTAAAATTCATTTATGGGGCATGGGCATCACTGGCTGGCCAGCATTTATTGCCCATCCCTAACTGCCCTTGGAGAGCAGTTGAGAGTCAACCACATTGTTGTGGCTCACGTAGGCCAGACAGGGGTAAAGATGGCAGATTTCCTTCCCTAATGGAACCAGATTTTTGACAATGGGTCATCAATAGCTTCTTAATTTCAGATATTTTATATTGAATTAAAATTCCACCGTCTGCCATGGCGAATTCAAACCCGGGTCCCCCAAAACATTAGCTGGCTTTCTGTATTAAAATTCTAGCGATAATACTATTAAGCCATCGCTACCTTTGCTGTTATGAGAAGTTTGTTTGCCTGCGTTGTGTACCTTTCAGGAATGCAGTCAAATTTTTTTGCTAACTCTTCTGTTTCTACATGTAGTCAAGCTAGCTACAGTTGTTCCACTTAGTAGAGTTAGTCGACCCCTACAGTCTGGCATTTAAATGTAACCGTGCATAGGTAGAAATATCTTAAAATGAAGTATTCACATAGACAGAAGCAAACAGGGCTCTGCATACACAGGATCTCTCACAAATGACCCAGTAGAAGCTTTTATCAAATTAACTTTATTTAAAAACACAGTTAAAATATAACGAAAAGAATTAGCATAACTTTTTACCAGTTGCAAGACTCAAACGTAGTCTAAACCCTAACAGCTAGCTACCTCTGTTGTTCCAAGTCAAACACCATCCCGCAGAGACATACCCCTTTTCAGACTTAGCACAAAAAGCAAGTATACTCATGCGATGCTGGGTTTTCAGTTTATTTTTTTTTTACACGTGCTATAAATTGGCTCTTTAATCTTTGAAATAAGTCTCTGAGGCTTCCCAGTCCTGGAACTTTGCAAAAAAAAACCTCTGGAGACAAAAGTGACAAGAAAATGATTGTTGAGGGTAGGGCTTGTGCATGTTGTCTACATGGACTTTAGTAAAGCATTTGACAAAGTCCCTCATGGTAAGTTAGTACAAAAGGTTAAATCACACAGGATCAGGGTTGAACCAGTTAAATGGATACAGAACTGGCTTGGCCACACAAGACAGAGGGTAGCAGTGGAAGGGTGTTTTCCCGAACGGAGCTCTGTAACTAGTGGCACAGCGATCAGTGCTGGGATCCCTGCTGTTTGTAAGAAAACGTAGCTGGTCTGATTGGCCAGTTTGCGGATGGTACTAAGATTGATGGAGTTGCGGATCATGGTGAAGATTGTCAGCGGGATATTGATAGGCGGGAAAATTGGGCGGAGAAATGGCAGATGGAATTTAATCTGGACAAATACGAGGTGATGCATTTCGGTGGATCCAATTCAGGTCGGAGCTACAAAATAAATAGCAGAACTGTCAGGAGCGTAGACAAGCAGAGAGATCTGGGAGTGCAGGTCCACAGATCTTTAGAAGTGGCAGCACAAAAGGTAAAGGTTGTGAAGAAAACATGTGGCGTTGCTTATCTTCATCGGCCGGCCCAGCGAGTATAAAAATTGGCAAATTATGTTACAGTTGTATAAAATGTTAGTTCGGCCACATTTGGAATACTGTGGCCAGTTCTGGTCACCCCACCACCAGAAGGATGTGGAGGGAGTACAGGAAAGATTTACCGGGATGTTGCCTGGCATTGGAGGGTATTAGCTATGAGGAGAGATTGAATAAACTGGGATTGTTCTCCCTGGAAAGACTGAGGCTGAGGAGGTGACCCGGTGGGAGTTTATAACTTTATGAGGGGCATAGATAGGGTGAGCAGTTGTAAGCTTTTTCCCAGGGCAGAAATGACGATTACAAGGGGACTCAAATTGAAGATAAAGTGGGGGTGGGGGGGGGCGAATGTTCAGTGGAGATGTGCAGGGGAAGGTTTTATGCAGAAGGGTGATGGGGGCCTGGATTGGACTGCCAAGTTGGATGGTTGAGGCAGATACGTTAGCAATGCTTAAGACTCATCTGGATAGGTACATGAAGAGATGGGGAAATAGTGGATAACAGACAGTTGCCTAGATAGGACAACATGATCAGCACGGGCTTGGTGGACCGAAGGGTCTGTTCCTTTGCTCTGCTGAGTGGGGGGGGAAGGGGAGAGAGAGAGAGAGAGAGACGCTGTCTTCTTTTGTCAGCTTCTAACAGCAGCTGAGAACCAAAACTAAAACCTTAGACTTTTCTGTGGGGGGGTGGATAAAAGAAAGTCCCCAGGCATCGCCTGACCTGTCAATCATCCCCAAACCAAACTCCACTCTGCAATCCCGAAAGGACCATAAAACTCCAGAACCCTGCATTAGAACATAGAACACCACAGCACAAACAGGCCCTTCGGCCCACAAGTTGCGCTGATCACATCTATATCTACCAATGCACAGACTTATCTATAACCCCCTATCCCATTCGTTCCCATGTACTCATCCAGAAGTCTTTTAAAAGACCCCAGCGAGTTCGCCTCAACCACCTCCGACGGCAGCTGATTCCATTCGCTCACCACCCTCTGAGTGAAAAACCTACCCCTAACACCCCCTCTGTATTTGCTTCCCTGCACCTTATATCTGTGTCCTCTCGTAGTGACCATTTCAGCCCTGGGAAAATAGCCTTTGAGAATCCACCCTATCTATTCCTCTCAACATTTTATAAACCTCTATCAGGTCGCCTCTCAACCTACGTCTTTCCAGAGAGAAGAGACCCAGCTCCCTCAACCTGTCTTCGTAAAACATGCCTCCCAATCCAGGCAGCATCCTTGTAAATCTCCTCTGAACTCTCTCAATAGCCTCTACATCCTTCCTATAATGAGGCGACCAGAACTGCGCACAGTACTCCCAAGTGGGGTCTGACAAGAGTCTTATAGAGCTGCATCATTACCTCCCAACTGCTAAACTCAACCCCTCGATTAATGAAGGCCAGTACACCGTACGCCTTCTTGACCACATCCTCCACCTGCGAGGCCGATTTAAGAGTCCTATGGACCCGGACCCCGAGATCCTTCTGCTGTACAACACAGCTAAGACTCCTACCCCTGATATTGTACCCCTTCATCCCATTATTCTTGCCAAAATGGACCACTACACATTTATCCGCGTTGAAGTCCATCTGCCACTTCTCCGCCCAGTCTTGCATCCTGTACATGTCCCGCTGCAACTTCTGACGTCCCTCCAGACCATCCACAACACCACCACCACAACATTAGGGCAGATTGAAATCAGCATGGTGTCAATTATACTGCTTCAGTAACAATTAGAGGGCACCGGGGTACGGGCATCTCGGTACCGACAACAGGCAGGGCCTGCTAGAAACAGAAATAAGACTAAAATACTATTCTTCAGGGTGCTGTATTGTCACACACGTGCGTTGCTAGACAGTGACTAGAGCTGGCTGAACGGGCAGTGGATGGGTCACTCACCCTGGTGTCACCTTTGCTGCATTATCAGGTGCAGGAATTTGAACACATCAATGGGAAATGGAGTATGCCAGAGCTCATCCCAGAGGTCACCGCCGATTCCAAGAAGTCATCCAGAGCCTCGTCTCCTGTAGTGAAAACAGCAACAACTACACCAGAGCCGAGCTGCAGCAACACGCCCTGCACCTCCAAACCAGGTACGCAGAGAGAACCGTGTGCACACAACCCGCCCTGCACCTCCAAACCAGGTACGCAGAGAGAGCCGTGTGCACACAACCCGCCCTGCACCTCCAAACCAGGTACGCAGAGAGAACCGTGTGCACACAACCCGCCCTGCACCTCCAAACCAGGTACGCAGAGAGAACCGTGTACACACAACCCGCCCTGCACCTCCAAACCAGGTACGCAGAGAGAACCGTGTACACACAACCCGCCCTGCACCTCCAAACCAGGTACGCAGAGAACGTGCACACGTAACACGCCCTGCATCTCCAAACAGGTACGCAGAGAGAACCGTGTACACATAACCCGCCCTGCACCTCCAAACCAGGTACGCAGAGAGAACCGTGTACACATAACCCGCCCTGCACCTCCAAACAGGTACGCAGAGAGAACCGTGTAACACATACACAACCCTGCACCTCCAAACCAGGTACGCAGAGAGAACCGTGTGCACACAACCCGCCCTGCACCTCCAAACCAGGTACGCAGAGAGAACCGTGAACACATACCCGCCCTGCACCTCCAAACCAGGTACGCAGAGAGAACCGTGTACACATAACCCGCCCTGCACCTCCAAACCAGGTACGCAGAGAGAACCGTTGCACACATAACCCGCCCTGCACCTCCAAACCAGGTACGCAGAGAGAACCGTGCACACGTAACACGCCCTGCATCTCCAAACCAGGTACGCAGAGAGAACCGTGTGCACATAACCCGCCCTGCACCTCCAAACCAGGTACGCAGAGAGAACCGTGTACACATAACCCGCCCTGCACCTCCAAACCAGGTACGCAGAGAGAACTGTGTACACACAACCCATCCTGTACTTCCAAACCAGGTACGCAGAGAGAACCGTGTACAAACAACCTGCCTTGCACCTTTGTTTCTTCTATCGTGAAGAGAGATGCAGGAGTCGTTCACCTGCCATAACTCTACTGTCCATTCCCAATTCTCCAGACACATTTTCTGTAGGACAAATGCTCACTTTGTTAAATAATTTCCTATTTAATTTCTGTAGAAATTCTGACTGACTGTTTATAGTCCTGGACAACTTTCGCCAGTACTGCTAGTTTTTTTTCCTCCTGATCAATCCTTTTGTCCTTCTTTGACATTCTTCACACTATTTACAATCTCCTAACCTGTCACTTCCCTTTGTGCAAATATGTGCTTTTTCGTTAAGTTTGGGGGCGACACAGTGGGTTAGCGCTGCTGCCTCACAGTTCCAGGGACCCGGGTTCAATTCTCGGCTCGGGTCGCTGTCTGTGTGGAGTTTGCGCACTCTCTCCCTGTGTCTGCGTGGGTTTCCTCTGGATTCCTCCCACAGTCCAAATATGTACAAATTAGGTGGATGCTGAAGTGCTCCTTAATGCCAAATATGTGTGGGTTAGGTGGAATGGCCATGCTAAATTGTCCCTTAGTGTCCAAAGATGTGCAGGTTAGGTGGAATGGCCATGCTAAATTGCCCCTTAATGTCCAAAGATGTGCAGGTTAGGTGGATTGGCCATGCTAAATTGCCCCTTAATGTCCAAAGATGTGCAGGTTAGGTAGATGTATTGGCCATGCTAAAATTGCTGCTCAGGTTAAGAATTAGTGCGGTAAACACACAGAGCTTAGGTGGGTTACTCTGTCAGAATCAGTGCAGACTTGATGGGCCAAATAGCCGCCTCCTACATTGTAAGGATTCTATGATTCTTAGTACTGTCTTTAACTTTTTTCGTTGGCTACAGATGTTGGATCCACCACTTGGAATTTTTCTTCCTCTGTGGAATGTGCCTGTGTATTCTGAAATATCTCTTTAAACGTATGCCATTGCGTGTCCGCTGATCTGTTCCTTTTAAGCCGGTTCTCTCTGCTTTCCTGCCCTCCGTAACTGTCCGTATTCAAGTTCAAATGCTAGTCTTTGGATGCACCACACCCCCTCCTTCCCCTCCAGCGCTGCCCCGTCCAAACCAGGAATACAGAGAAACACCCTGTACACAGCCATGTCCTCGCCCCTCAACCAGGAACCCTGTGTACATTGCCAGTCATGATGTAGAGATGCCGACATTGGACTGGGGTAAACTCAGTAAGAGTCTGGCAACACCAATTTTAAATCCAACCGATTTATTTGATAGTAAATCTGCGAACTTTCGGCATTTGTGGCCTTCGTCAGGCGAATGAGGTGTTCTGGTCTCCAAAAGTACACATATCAACACAGACAGTCACAGATTGCTGATTAGAATGCGAATCCTTACACCTAACCTGCCATTCAAGTCTTAAAGTGGCTAACAGCAGAGGTTAGAGGGATGTGCATTGTTTCCAGACAGCACAGTAAGTGAGGTTTTTTTGCTAACCCAGGCAAGTCACGGGGGTTACAGATAGTGTGACGTGAAGCCAAGATCCCTATTAAGACCGTCCTCATGTGTGCGGGAACTTGGCTATCAGTCTCTGCTCAGCGACTCTGTGCCGTCGTGTGTCGTGAAAGCCCCCTTGAAGAACATTTGCCAGTACCAGACAAGCAAACACACAGACATGTATCTAACAGCAAAATGTGTTTGTTTTATTTCCATATGAACAGCAACTCCTGCCCCAAGTGACAAACTGGAGGGAAGTGGAACTCCCGTTGAGAAGGAAGTGATGGATGCCAAAGAGGAAGAGGCGAACGGTGCTACAAAGGTGGAAGGAGAGGTAGCTTCTACCTTCTGAATAAAGGCTGCGAAGGGGGTGGGGAGGGTCGTGCTTTCAGGTGGCGGCGGTCCCTGTTGTTCAGAGAATCCCTACTGTATAGAATGAGGCCATTCAGTCCATCGGGTCTATCTCTGCAGCCCCATCCAGGCCCTATTCCAGTAGCCAACCCACCTAACCTGCATATCTTTGGACACTAAGGGGCAATTTAGCATGGCCAATCCACCTAACCTGCACATCTTTGGACACTAAGGGGCAATTTAGCATGGCCAATCCACCTAACCTGCACATCTTTAGACACTAAGGGCAATTTAGCATGGCCAATCCACCTAACCTGCACATCTTTAGACACAGGATTACATGGCCAATCCACCTAACCTGCACATCTTTAGACACTAAGGAGCAATTTAGCACGGCCAATCCACCTAACCTGCTCATCTTTGGACACTAAGGGGCAATTTAGCATGGCCAATTCATCCAACCTGCACGTCTTTGGACACTAAGGGGCAATTTAACATGGCCAATCCACCTATAGTTGAATCGCAGCGTGGGTCACTGCCTGTGCGGAGGCTGCACATTCTCCCCATGTCTGTGTGGGTTTCCTCCGAGTGCTCTGGCTTGCCCCCACAGTCCAAAGACGTGCTGATTGGGGTGCATTGGCCCTGCTAAATTGTCCCTCGGTGTTATCCAAACAGGTGCTGGAGTGTGGCGATTTTCACTGTAACTTCACTGCAGTGTTAATGTAAGCTTTACTAGCGACGCTAATAAATAAACTTGAAATTAACCTGCACGCCTTTGGACTGCGGGAGGAAACCCACGCAGACACGGGGGAAAGAACGTGCCCTCCACAAAGTCGGTGACCCGAGGCAGGAATTGACCCCGGGTCCCTGGTGTTGTGAGGCTGTAGTTCTAAGCACTGGCCCACCCCAAACTCTGCAGCCTCAACCTGTGTCCATTAGGATACCGACACTGGTGTAACGGGGAATACTTGCTCCCAATTCTCCTTACCTGAACTATTGATGTACTTGTTTTTATCCTACAGGTGCTTTGGTCCACCTTGTTGTCTAACAAAGGGCACACGCGATGGGTCGAGAAAGGGCTGCTCTTGGATTTTTTTTTTGAGAGTATCCTAGTGCTTCATGTCATTAGTGCATGCTTGACCTGGACCATTTGATGGGCAACACGACAGCTCAGTGACTATCGCGGCGCTGTGCAGATACATGGATTTGGGCCTGTGTCTGTGGGAGTTTGTGCATTCTCCCCGTGCTTGCGTGGGTTTTCTCTGGGTGCTCTGGTTTCCTCCCACATCCCAAAGATGTGCTCTTAGGCTAATTGGTAAAACAAATTCTCCCTAAATTGTCTCAAATTTGGTTTTTAATCCATAGATCTATAAACATGGACAGGGATCTCGGGTAGAGGTGGGAACATCAGGGTGGTGGCGCGTGCTGGTTGGGCTGAAGGGCCTGTTTCCCGTGCTGTTTTGTTCTTTGTTCTTTGATTGAATATAAAGAATGTGATGAGAAATCAGTAGTGATCACACGAGTGGATCTAGAGGTAGCCTGTTGCCCAGCTTGATCCTTTTACCGATCTCTGTGTGAGCACCTTGTTGTGCAGTGTCATCCATTGCTATAAACCTTCTCAGTTTTTGCTCGTGGCCAGCTTGTGCACATTAATCTCCCTCCTTTTAGACTCCCAGTACAGAGGAAAATCCCGCGGCTGCTGAGAAAGCTGAGACCCAGCCACCAGTCAGCGAAGAGGTCAAGGAGCAGCCGGAAGAGGAGGAACAGAATGCAGAGGTGGAGGGACAGGAACCAGCGTCCAAAGATGAGAAACAAGGTACCGGAACAGGTGAGAAATGCTCAGGGGGAATATGTGGGGTGAGGGCAGAGACGCTGGATGGAACAAGATGGGTTAGCATTTCACGAAGGACGATTGTTTATCGACACACCTTCAGTACCAACAGTGTTTTTGTATTCGTAGAACCCCAACAGTGCAGAAGGAGGCCATTCAGCTCATCGAGTCTGCACCGACAATAATCCCATTCAGGCCCTATCCCCATAATGCCTTGCATTTACTGTAATTAATACCCCTGACACTAAGGGGCAATTTAGCATGGCCAATCCATCCAACCTACACGTCTTTGGACACTAAGGAGCAATTTAGCATGGCTAATCCACTCCAACCAGTACATCTTTTGATTTGTGGGAGAAAGTTGGAGCGCCTGAAGGAAACCCACAGAGAAACGGGGAGAACGTGCAGACTTCACACAGACAGTGACCCAAGCCGGGAATCGAACCCGGGTCCCTAACGCCGTGAGGCAGCAATACTAATTGCTATATCAGTGTGCCGCCCATTCTGTTGGGACATGGAGAGACGGAGGGGATAGAGGAGAGGAATTGTCCTATGCTCTGTCAGTGATTGTTATCCAGCCTCTCCCGGTGAGAGGGAGGAGCTGTTGGTTAAATGGAATGAACTTGGTTACAGATCAGCCATGTTGTAATCTGAATGCCCGAACAGGCTCGAGGAACTACCTTCCTGCTCCAGTGTGTCTAACATGAGGTCAAGGCAAGAATAGAGTTTTACTGTGCTGTCGATGTTAGGCCAGGCTCGGAATGTGACTTACTGCACGAATAAGGCAGGGTTGGGAATCCTGGCAGAGGAGATCCCTTTGTGGGCCAGGCTCTGCGACAAGGCAGACGCCACCCCTCCCCGTCTCTTTCCCCAAGTCCCCCAACTCAGCGCTGTTGATGTTCAAGAGGATTTGGTGGAACCGTATTATCCACAAAAAAAAAACATGTGCTTATACAGCATGCCCTGACTGTTCTCCTTTTAACTCCCAGAGGCGGAAAGGAGCGGTGAGGAAATCCCGGTCGAAAAGGCTGACGCAAACTCAGAGGTGAAAGAAAAGACAGAGCCGGAGAGCGCTGGTGTCAAAGGTAACCACCCCTCCCCCCTGAGTGTGAAAGGCAAACACGACACACTGCCCGTCGATCTCACCCCCACCCCCCAAGTGTGACAGGTAACCACAGCGCTGTCTCTCAGACACCTTGTAATGATGTAGAGATGCTGGCGCGGGACTGGGGTAAACTCAGTAAGAGGGTCTGACGACGCCAATTTTAAATCCAACCGATTTATTTGATAGCAAACTGGCAAGCTTTCGGCCTTTGTAGCCTTCGTCAGGCGAATGAGGAAGGCCGAAGGCCTCGTTCGCCTGACGAAGGCTACAAAGGCTGAAAGCTTGCCAGTTTGCTATCAAATAAATCGGTTGGATCTAAAATTGGCGTTGTCAGACCTCTTTCTCAGACACCTTGCCCATCGAACTAACCCTCCCGAGTGTGAAAGGTAAACACGAGTCTCTCCCCATCGTTCTGGCCCTCCAATGTGAAAGGCCTTGCTGCAACTGTGCAAGGTACTAGGGAGGCCGCAACTGGGGTACTGTGCGTAGTTATGGTGTCCTTTATTTGCGGAAGGATATATTGGCCCTGGAGGGAGTACAGAGAAGGTTCGCCAGGCTGATACCGGAGATGAGGGGGTTGGCCTATGAGGAGAGATTGAGTAGACTGGGCCTGTACTCGTTGGAATTTAGAAGGCCGAGGGGAGATCTTATAGAGATATATAAGATAACAAAGGGGCTAGATAGGGCAGAGAGATTCTTTCCACTTAGAAAGGAAACCAGAACTAGAAGATACAGCCTCAAAATATGTTGTGGTGGGGGGAGGTCAGTTTAGAACAGAGTTGAGGAGGAACAACTTCTCCCAGAGGAATTCTCTGCCCATTGAAGCAGTGGAGGCTACCTTGTTGAATATGTTTAAGTCACCGGTAGATAGATTTCTGATAATTTAAGGGTTATGGGGAGAAAGCGGGAAAGTGGAACTGATCCACTTCAGATCAGCCACGATCTTGCTGGGGCAGGCTCAAGAGGCTGGATGGCCCTACTCCTGCTCCTATTTCTTGTGTAACCGCAGCCCTATCCAACACGCTGCACCCCCCCCCCCCCATCGATCTCACCCTCCTGTGCGTGAAAGATAAACGCAGCACCGTCACACACGCGCCCCGCCATCGACCTCAGCCTCCGAGCGCGAAAGGCAACCACAGCACTGTCCCGCGGAAACTCTCCCCATGTTCCTATCCAATTACCTTGACACTGCCCTTTTAGGGTACCGGAGCAGAAACCCTACGATGTATCATGAAGCCAGGCGGACCCCATCACTTGTGCCTTGTAGCTGACAGACAGGCTTTGAGGGGGGAGGGGGGGGTGGTCAGGAGGTGAGTTACTCGCCAGAAGATGCTGACTGTTGATTCCACTTGCCGTTTCTTTCAGTAAATACAGAGGAGTCAAAAGCCGACAAGGACTTGAGATCCAGCAGTCTCAAGGATGAGAGCAAGAACAACGGGAAGAGGGAGGAGGACAGGACGGAGAAGTGCAAGTTCATGTTTAACATTGCGGACGGTGGTTTCACAGGTGAGTGAGCACGCAGTCTGAAAGTTTCCGACCACTATTTAACACCATTGCCCTTGGCAATTTGACAGTGGGTTGGGTAGCTACAGGATTCAGAATTAAAATAACGTGTAAAAGAACCAGGAGGGATATTGTTGTGCTATCTTTGATTCAGTTCATTTTTGTCACATGTGTTGGGATACAGTGAAAAGTATTGTTTCTTGCACAGTATTACAGACAAAGCATGTGGTTCACAGAGAAGGAGAGGAGCGGGTGCTACAGTCATAGCTAGGGTGTAGAAAAAGGTCAACTTTTTGCAAGGTAGGTCCGTTCAAAAGACAACAGCAGGGAAGAAGCTGTCCTTGAGTCGGTCGGTACATGACCTCAGACTTTTATATCTTTTTCCCCTTGGAAGAGAGTGCGTCCGGGGTGCGTGGGATCCTTGATTATGCCGGCTGCTTTTCCCGAGTCAACGGATGGGAGGCTGGTTTGCGTGATGGGTTGGGCTACATTCACCATCTTTTGTAGTTCCTTAGTCTTTTAATTTCCTTAGTCTTCTGAAAAAATAGAGGTGTTGGTGGGTTTTCTTAACCACGTAGTGTGGGTTTAGTAGGTTTGCCCATCCTTGGAGCATGGATGATGGGCTGGCCCTTGCCAGTCCTCCCTCCTTACAGATTAATTGCCCATTGCAGTGAGCTAGGGGTGACAGAATATCCTGCCAACACACACTGATGGCTGGGACACAGGTAGCACTGACTCTAATATTTTTGGCTGGAAGCTGATCATGGTATATCTCTTCACAGAATTACACACACTGTGGCAAAATGAGGAGAGGGCGGCCATATCCTCCGGGAAAGTGTCTGAAATTTGGCACCGTCGGCATGACTTCTGGCTGCTGTCCGGCATTGTTGTGTATCCTTTTATTGTTGCACCCACACGGACACAGAGTAAAGCTCCCTCTACACTGTCCCCCCATCAAACACTCCCAGGACAGGTACAGCACGGGGTTAGATACAGAGTAAAGCTCCCTCTACACTGTCCCCCCATCAAACACTCCCAGGACAGGTACAGCACGGGGTTAGATACAGAGTAAAGCTCCCTCTACACTGTCCCCCATCAAACACTCCCAGGACAGGTACAGCACGGGGTTAGATACAGAGTAAAGCTCCCTCTACACTGACCCCCATCAAACACTCCCAGGACAGATAGAGCACACCCTGTCAAATCCCAGCTCTGTGATAATATCAACTGCAAAGGCCATGAATCAAAGATAGAACTTTTATTGGCTATTCTTCGGTTACCCAACTTCATGGTACCTTGAAACTGACTGTTTGCAAAAACGTTATACGTGATGTTCCTGATAACTTTCTACATCTTGGAGACTACTAGTCTGCGCACCATTCTTGTGGATGCTTTGGTCATTGTTACGCTGGATGATGAACGGTATTCACAACTGCAAGCAGTGTGACCCCACAGTCCGTGCCCCCCCCCCCCATTTTACCCCAGACACAGTCCTGACACATCACCTTTGAGGCCTCACGTTTGTAATAGATCCTCAGACCCTGTTGTCGGAACTTATAAGGTATTCGGACACAGGATTTTCGACTGATGGATCCTTTTATTGCCTCCTTATTGATAAGGAAAGGAGAATTGGAGAATTCCTAAGGCTTGTGCAGTCTGCCCTGCTCAGTTTTGTAGTTTTAAAAAAAAAAGTGTTGTTTCTGGTCACGTATATTGGCAAACCATTTACATAAGATACAAAAGGGCAGACCCGAGACAGTAGCTGTTTAATCGTGTCCCGTCGAAAATGGAATAATCTTTATTGGTGGATAGAGTGGCCATTCCAACAATGGTCATTTAATCATGCATTAATCACAGTTTTGGTGCTGTTAGCAAGGACATTCAGCTGTAGTGCTGTTGCTTAATTAGAGTGAAACATCCCCTTTCGTCCGCGCTGACTGTTTTACGTATGTGCGGAGACAGCCAGTCTGCAGTGAAGGCGATGCTAATTCTCCTCCTCCTCCCCCCCCCCCCCCCAACCGAGCTCGATTCTCCTCTTCTACTGGAACGAAGTGCCCCTTAACTCCCGATAGGTATGGCTATGCCAGGTGGCAGGACATTCAGAACGATGCCCGGTTTGCCATCATCAACGAACCCTTCAAGCTGGAGGTGAACAAAGGAAACTTCCTGGAGATGAAGAACAAGTTTCTGGCCCGGCGGTTTAAGGTGAGTGGCGAAACGGTGCTGGAGGCAGGGAGGAGAGACAACTTATGGTTCTCCCTTTGATCGTGAGATTTGCTGAGGCGTTTTACAGGAGCACAATCAGACAAGATCTGGTACGCGGCCGCTTAGGAAGTTTAGGAAGATGAATCGGTGATCGTCAATGAGGCAATTAAAATTGGGATGCACTTAGAGGCCTGAAATTGCAGAGATCTCTAACGACAGCACAGTGGTTGGCGCTGCTGCCTCACAGCGCCGGGGACCGGGGCTCAATTCCAGCCTCGAGTGACAGTGTGGAGAGTTTGCACGTTCTCTCCCATGTGTGCCTGAGCTTCCTCCAGGTGCTCTGTTGTCAAAGACATGCAGGTTAGGTGGATTAGCCATGCTAAATTGTCCCTTAGTTCAAAAGATGTGCAGGTTAGGTGGATTGGCCATGCTAAATTGCCCCTTAGTGTCCAAAGACATGCAGGTTAGGTGGATTAGCCATGCTAAATTGCCCTTTAGTTCAAAAGATGTGCAGGTTAGGTGGATTGGCCATGCTAAATTGCCCCTTAGTTCCAGAGATGTGCAGGTTAGGTGGATTAGCCATGCTAAATTGCCCCTTAGTTCAAAAGATATTAGGTTGGGTGGATTGGCCATGCTAAATTGCCCTTTAGTTCAAAAGATGTGTAGGTTAGGTGGATTGGCCATGCTAAATTGCCCCTTAGTGTTCCAAGATGTGCAGGTTAGGTGGATTGGCCATGCTAAATTGCCCCTTAGTGTCGGGGGATTAGTTAGGGTAAATACATGGGGTTAGGGAATAGGGCGTGGGTGTAATTGTGGTCGGTGCAGACCTGATGGGTGCGTTGGCTGTGCTAAACTCTTCCTCAGTGTTAGCCGAATGGGTATCGGAGTGTGGCGACTAGGGGATTATCATAGTAACTTCACTGCGGTGTCGATGTAAGCTGACACTGAGGAATGAACTTTGTGAAAAAGCAATGCGTTGCCGCCCTGTGACTCGGGGAGGGATCTGACGCGCCTCCTTCTGTCTTTGTGGTTAGCTGCTGGAGCAGGCGTTAGTAATTGAGGAGCAGCTGCGGAGGGCGGCCTACCTGAACATGACACAAGATGCCACCCACCCGGCCATGGCCCTCAACACTCGCTTTGCCGAGGTGGAGTGCCTGGCTGAGAGTCACCAGCACCTCTCCAAGGAGTCGCTGGCAGGAAACAAGCCTGCAAATGCTGTCCTCCACAAAGGTAAGCCCGCGATCGCTGCTGGCGTTCGCCTCCAGTTAAACAAGAGACGTGTGTTTCCAGGAGCCCCTTTCGCGCAAGCTACAGACGAACCAAAGCCTTTTGCAGCCAGTGTGGTGCTACGTCTGTTGCCTTGGAAAAGAAATGGGTGTTTAGACGGTTGCGTGCGTAAGATGGGGATATGAGCCAAACAAGGCAACTGGGGATAGCTTAGGGGCTTTAAAGGAAAACAGGGCCAACGTGAATAAGTTGGGCCAAAGGGCCTGTTTCCATTGCTGTAAACCTCTGTGATACTGTGTGCCAGTATTGTAATGAAACATAGAACGTTACAGCGCAGAACAGGCCCTTCGGCCCTCGGTGTTGCACTGACCAATTAAGAAAAAGCAATGACCCTCTAACCTAAACCATTCCCTTTTCATCCATAAACTTATCAACTAACCTCTTAAACGCCCCCAAACTTGGCGCGTCTACAACTGCAGCAGGCAGGGCATTCCATACCCTTACCACCCTCTGGGTAAAGAACCTACCTCTGATATCTATCCTATAACTATCACCCCTTAATTTAAAGCTATGTCCCCTCGTGCTAGCTTTCTCCATCCGAGGAAAAAGGCTATAACTGCCCACCCTATCTAAACCTCTAATCATCTTATATGTTTCAATAAGGTCTCCTCTTAGCCGCCTTCTTTCTAACGAAAACAACCTCAAGTCCCTCAGCCTCTCCTCATAAGACCTGCCCTCCGTACCAGGCAACATCCTGGTAAACCTCCTCTGCACCCTCTCCAATGCCTCCACATCTTTCTTGTAATGTGGGGACCAGAACTGCACACAATACTCCAAGTGCGGCCGCACCAGAGTTTTGTACAGTTTGCAACATGACGCTGCGGCTCCGAAATTCAATCCCCCTACCGATAAAAGCCAAGGCTGCGTCATGGAGGAAGTGCAGCAGCCAGTTACAACAGGCGGTAGGGTGATATTGAAAATCTCGATCTCGGGTGGCACCGCGGGTTAGCACGGGCCACCTCACAGCGCCAGGGCCCGTGTTCCATCCCCGGCTCGGGTCGCTGTCTGTGCGGGGTCTGCACGTTCCCCTCGTGTCTGCGTGGGTTTGCTCCGTTTTCCTCCCACAGTTCAAAGATACGCGGGTTAGGTGGGTTGGCCGTGCTAAATGGAGATGTCAGGGCTTAAGCTTTTCACTCAGAGAGTGAGCGGAATCGGCTGCCGTCGGTGGTGGTGGAGGCGAACTCGCTGGGGTTTTTTTTTTTAAGAGACTTCTGGATGAGTACGTGGGATTTAATGGGATTGAGAGGTATAGATAGTTCAATGGCCTGGCTAGGTATGGATGTGATCTGCGCAACTTGTGGGCCGAAGGATCTGTTTGTGCTGTCCACCCATCTTACACATGTTACTGTCTAACTTAGGCTAATTGGCAGAACAAATTCTTCCTAAATTGTCTCAAATTTGGTCTCAATCCATAGATCTATAAACATAGACAAGGATCACGGGTAGAGGTGGGAACATCGGGGTGGCGGCGCGGGCTCGAAGGGCCTGTTTCCCATGCTGTTTTGTTCTTTGTTCTATGTTCTAAGTTGCCCTTTAAAGGTGTGTGGATTAGATGGATTGGCCATGCTAAATTGCCCCTTAGTGTCAGGGGGATTAGCTGTGTAAATATGTGGGGTTACGGGAATGGGTGTGACTGTGGTCGGTGCAGACTCAATGGGCCGAATGGCCACCTCCTGCACTGTAGGGATTCTGCGATGTTTAAAATCTGGTGCTGAGGAATGGCCCCCCCTTTACCAGCTCTCTCTCTTTCTCTCTCTCTCTCTCTCTCTCTCTCTCTCTTTCTCTTTCTCTTTCTCTCCCCTAGTGTTGAACCAGCTGGAGGAGTTGCTGAGTGATATGAAGGCCGATGTCACTCGACTCCCCTCGACGCTGTCGCGAGTCCCGCCGATAGCCGCCCGCCTCCAGATGTCAGAGCGCAGCATCCTCAGCCGATTGGCCAACAAGGGAAGCGAAGCTGTGAATACGCCGGTACGTCTCGTCCTTGCTTACTGACCAGCAGCCGAACTGTCAACGTGCTGAGGCCGCCTGTCCGAGGAGGCACGGTGTGAACAGGGGGTTAGCACTGCTGCCTCACAGCGCCAGGGACCCAGGTTCGATTCCCAGCTTGGGTCACTGTCTGTGTGGAGCCTGCACATTCCCCCCATGTTTGCGTGGGTTTCCTTCAGATGCTCCGGTTTCCTCTCTCATTCCAAGGATGTGCAGGTTAGGTGAATTGGCTGTGCTAAATTCTCTTTATTGTCCAAAGATGAGCAGGTTAGGTGAATTGGCCATGCTAAATTGCCCCTTAGTCTCCAAAGATGTGCAGGTTAGGTGGATTGGCCATGCTAAATTGCCCCTTAGTCTCCAAAGATGTGCAGGTTAGGTGGATTAGCCATACTAAATTGCCCCTTAGTGTCGGAAGACACGTGGGTTAGTTGGATTGGCCGTATTACATTAACCCCTTGTGTCAGGAGGATTCGCAGACTGGGGATGTGGTATTAGGGCCTGGGTAGGATTGTAGTCGGTGCAGATGGGCCGAAT
Source organism: Sphyrna mokarran (assembly GCA_024679065.1). Lineage (NCBI taxonomy): Eukaryota > Metazoa > Chordata > Chondrichthyes > Carcharhiniformes > Carcharhinidae > Sphyrna > Sphyrna mokarran. The sequence goes on from JAGIQG010000037.1 coordinate 18,642,273, forward strand.
GTCTCCCAGCATCGTCGGGATTCTACGATAGACTGACGTGGTTGAGGTCAGCCCGGATCGGCAGCCTAGGACCGGCTGTTGTTTAACACTTGCTCAGTTTTATTTCCGTGCTGATCTGGGTTTGGTGTTGTTTCCTCCAGACCTTTCCTCCAGGTCCATACACCACATCTCAAGCTTACGGTGGCTCCTTTGGGCCTCTTGCAGCAGTGAGCACGCCGATGAACTTCAGCCCGGTGCCAGGAGGCTCCTTTGTAACAGGTTAGTGACGCAGTCGCAGTTGATTAGCCGCGCTTGGGAGGGGGGGGGTGCGGGGTGTGTGTGCCTTGGATGGGTGGGCTAAAGGGTCGCCGCCTGTGTATCTCTGCACTCATTCCCTCCAGGAATGATGGCAGTTCTGGGATTTTTTTTTTTGGTCAACGGTTTGAGAGATCACAGCCTGAGTACTGCTTCACCCTTTCATCCCAGCAGTAAGGAGGGTTAATCCTTGTAAGGCAGGAGGGCTCCCTGGACAAGTGAGGGATAGATATCTCTGCTGAGTGTCTGCCCAGCTGGGAGACTGGAGCAGGGTTGGAAGCTCCCCATTTTCTGATCCAGAATGGCAGCACTGGGGAAGATAGTCAGTGTAGAAACATAGAAGATAGGTGCAGGAGGAGGCCATTCAGCCCTTCAAGCCTACTCTGCTATTCACCACCATCATGGCTGGTCATCCAACTCAGCAGCCTAATCTTGCTCCCCCACCAATAACTTTTGATCCCGTTCGCCCCAAGTGCTATGTCCGACCGCCTCTTGAATACATTCAATATTTTGGCAACAACTTCCTGTGGGAATGAATTCCACTGGGTGAACAAAGAACAAAACAGCACGGGAAACAGGCCCTTCGGCCCAACGAACCCGCGCCGCCACCCCGATGTTCCCACCTCTACCCGCGATTCAAAGGGTGAAGAAATGTCTCCTCACCTCCGTCCCTAAACGGTCTACCCCCCCAATCCTCAGAATGTGACCCTCTGGTTCTGGACTCAGAACCCCCCCCCCCACCACCACCACCACCACCACCACCACCGGGAGCATCCTCCCTGCATCTACCCTGTCTGGTCCTGTTAGACTGTATGGCAGAAGGGGCCAGAAATGGCCACAAAGGGTGACCACGTAACCCTCAGCGTTGGGCAGGTGGTAAGGGGTTAACAGCGCCGGCCTCCAGCTTCCACCCCCTGGCGTGACGGAGCCGTGTGAATGTCAAGAGGCCTGCAGGAAACCCTCCACGTCTGTCGTGAGCCCATTGTCGTTGCTGACGTCGTAGAATCATCGAGGTTTCCTTTAGAGAAGGAAATCTTGCTGCCCTTAACGTGTCTGGCCAACTCCAGACCCACAAAAACGTGCAGCATGGGAACAGGCCCGTCAGCCCAACTTGTCCACACCGCCCCTTTGTTTTTTAATAACCACTAAGCTAATCCCAGTTGCCCGCAATTGGTCCATCTCCCTCTACACCCATCTTACCCTTGCAACTGTCTAAATGCTTTTTTAAAAGACAGAATTGTACCCGCCTCTACTCCCACCTCTGGCCAGCTCATTCCAGACACTCACCGCCGTCTGTGAAGAAATTGTTTCTCCGGACACGCGGTTACTGACCTTGACCAGGCCAGAGTGCTTGCTGACCTTCAGGAGAGGCAACGCTCTCTCTGGGCTTCATGCTCCTCCTGCCACGAGAACCCAGGATGTAGAGATGCCGGCGTTGGACTGGGGTAAACACGGTAAGAAGTCTGACAACACCAGGTTTAAATCCGACCGGTTTATTTGATAGTAAACTCACAAGCTTTCGACCCTCTGGTCTCCGTCAGGCGAATGAGGTGTTCTGGTCTCCAACAGCACAGACTGTTTACAGATTGCTGATTAGAATGCGAATCTTTACACCTAACCTGCTATTCAAGTCTTAAAGTAGCTAACAATGTGAGCATCCGGAGCACTGAGCACAGGTTAAAGAGATGTGTATTGTCTCCAGACAGCATGGTAAGTGAGATTTTTTGCTAACCCAGGCAAGTCGTGGGGGTTACAGATAGTGTGACGTGAAGCCAAGATCCCTGTTTAGACCATCCCCATCTTGCCTTCACGTCACACTATCTGTAACCCCCACGATTTGCCTGGGTTAGCAAAAGACCTCACTTACTGTGCTGTTTGGAGACAATACTTTAACCTGTGCTCAGTGCTCCGTCCACTCACGTCGTTAGCCACTTTAAGACTTGAATAGCAGGTTAGCTGTAAAGATTCGCATTCCAATCAGTAATCTGTAAACACTCTGTGCTGTTGGAGACCAGAACACCTTGGGAAGGATGTAGAGGCTATTGAGAGGGTGCAGAGGAGATTTACAAGGATGCTGCCTGGATTGGGAGGCAGGCCTTAGGTTGAGGGAGCTGGGACTCTTCTCACTGGAGAGACGTAGGTTGAGAGGCGACCTGACAGAGGTTTATAAAATGTTGAGAGGAATAGATAGGGTGGACTCTCAGAGACTATTTCCCCGAGCTGAAATGGTCACTACGAGAGGACACAGATTTAAGGTGCAGGGAAGCAAATACAGAGGGGATGTTAGGGGTAAGTTTTTCACTCGAGGGTGGTGAATGAATGGAATCGGCTGCCATAGGAGGTGGTAGAGGCAAACTCGCTGGGGTCTTTTAAAAGACTTCTGGATGAGTATATGGGATAGGGGGTTATAGATAGGTCTGTGGATTGGTAGATATAGATGTGATCAGCGCAACTCGTGGGCCGAAGGGCCTGTTTGTGCTGTAGCGTTCTATGTTAACACCTCATTCACCTGACGAAGACCATAGGGTCGAAAGCTTGCGAGTTTACTATCAAATAAATCGGTTGGATTTAAATCTGGTGTTGTCAGACTTCTGACAATGAGAACCCAATGCAGTGTTCGCTGGATGTGCAGAGTAACACACATAAGTGTTCACTTTCCATGGGGCAGGTGGTTTGCAAGAAAGCCCAGGATGGATGAGGCACGGAGATAATAATAGTCCGGAAGAGCGGGGAATAGTGTGCGTGCGTCAAACACCTTAGCTCCCTCAATCATGGATCCGATGGTGATTTCCTGTGAAGGATTTGGTTGGTGCTCTGACTGGTTTACAGACACCAGTGTCCTGCAAACGGAAACACCCAAGCATCGGGGCCCCTGGGATGAGGTGCTTCTGATTTGTGTATAATGTTAAGTGCTGGATGCTGTCAAACACTTCAATCAGGATCTGATGACGTTAACTGGTTTTGATTGCCCGTCACTGCTGGCCTCAGTGGGGAGGAAGCAGATGAGCGATCGCTGAAGCTGTCCCAACCTGGTGCTGTACGATGTTCCTGGGAACCAGCACGTACAATATACACTGTGGAGATTAACCTGCCGTTTATAGAATGAAAACCCCAGTCTCCAACCAGCTGGGTTAAACACACTGGGCAGCTGCACTCTCGCAATGTGTCACCCCACTCCCAGACATCATTCAGAATTACGCTTGGGTAGGACGGATCACACCACTGGAGACCTGGAGCAGAAAGTCTTCTTTTAAATTCTTCTCTGAGCGCTCCAGTTTCATCCCGCAGTCCAAAGATGTGTCGGTTCGGTGGATTGACCATGATAAATTGACCCTTGGCGTCAGGGGGATTAGCTGGATAAGTACGTGAGGTTACGGGGATAGGGCCTGGGTGGGATTGTGGTCGGTGCAGACCCGATGGGCCAAATGCCTCCTGCACTGCAGGGATTCTATGAAATTGGAGGGGGTCAGTGAAACTTCGGGTGGCACAGTGGGTTAGCGCTGCTGCCTCAGCGCCAGGGACCCAGGTTCAGTTCCCGGCTTGTGTCGCTGTTTGTGCAGACCCTGCACGTTGTCTCCCATTTTCGGCATCTGGGTGCTCTGGTTTCCACCCAAAGTCAAAGATGTGTAGGTTAGGTGGATTGACCATGCTAAATTGCCCCTTAGTGTCCAAAGATGTGCAGGTTAGGTGGATTGGCCATGCTAAATTGCCCCTTAGTGTCCGAAGATGTGCAGGTTAGGTGGATTGGCCATGCTAAATTGCCCCTTAGTGTCCAAAGATGTGAAGATGAGAAGGATTAGCAGCCCAGTGAAGGTCCTCTGAACTACTCCAGTGCAACCACACCCCACCCACCCTCCCACACCCACACCCCGTAAGGAATCCGAAACTGTACAGTGTATTCCAGGGGTGGTTTCATCATTGCCCGACACTGTTGCAGCAAGACGTGCCTATCAAATCGTATCTCCCTTTATCTACTCGCTGATCCCTTTCACAACTCTTAGTCAGTCACTCCTTCATCTCTTTTCTAGAGAAACAAGCCCCGTTCTGTTTAATTGTTGCTGATTATTTATAGACTTCACTTCTGGTATTAACCGTTTCAAATTCAATTTCAGTAGATCTTTTTATTTTTATGACTTTGTGGTGGCACCTTGGTTAGCACTGCTGCCTCACAGTGTCCGGCTTGGGTCGCAGTCCATGTGGAGTCTGCACATTGTCCCCGTGTGTGCGTGGGTTTCCTCCCACAGTCCGATAGACAGGCAGATTAGGGGTGATGGCCATGCTGAATACTCCCATTGGTACAAATCTATCACCTTGATCCGCTGGCCCTCTGTCCCACCAGTACAGAGCTGTCACCTTGTTCCCCTGTCTGTCTGTCCCACCAGTGTAGAGCTGTCACCTTGTTCCCCTGTCTGTCTGTCCCACCAGTACAGAGCTGTCACCTTGTTCCCCTGTCTGTCTGTCCCACCAGTACAGAGCTGTCACCTTGTTCCCCTGTCTGTCTGTCCCACCAGTACAGAGCTGTCACCTTGTTCCCCTGTCTGTCTGTCCCACCAGTACAGAGCTGTCACCTTGTTCCCCTGTCTGTCTGTCCCACCAGTACAGAGCTGTCACCTTGTTCCCCTGTCTGTCTGTCCCACCAGTACAGAGCTGTCACCTTGTTCCCCTGTCTGTCTGTCCCACCAGTACAGAGCTGTCACCTTGTTCCCCTGTCTGTCTGTCCCACCAGTACAGAGCTGTCACCTTGTTCCCCTGTCTGTCTGTCCCACCAGTACAGAGCTGTCACCTTGTTCCCCTGTCTGTCTGTCCCACCAGTACAGAGCTGTCACCTTGTTCCCCTGTCTGTCTGTCCCACCAGTACAGAGCTGTCACCTTGTTCCCCTGTCTGTCTGTCCCACCAGTACAGAGCTGTCACCTTGTTCCTCTGTCCCCACCAGTACAGAGCTGTCACCTTGTTCCCCTGTCCTCTGTCCCACCAGTACAGGGCTGTCACCTTGTTCCCCTGTCCCTCTGTCCCACCAGTGTAGAGCTGTCACCTTGTTCCCCTGTCCGTCTGTCCCACCATGTAGAGCTGTCACCTTGTTCCCCTGTCTGTCTGTCCCACCAGTACAGAGCTGTCACCTTGTTCCCCTGTCTGTCTGTCCCACCAGTACAGAGCTGTCACCTTGTTCCCCTGTCTGTCTGTCCCACCAGTACAGAGCTGTCACCTTGTTCCCCTGTCTGTCTGTCCCACCAGTACAGAGCTGTCACCTTGTTCCCCTGTCTGTCTGTCCCACCAGTACAGAGCTGTCACCTTGTTCCCCTGTCTGTCTGTCCCACCAGTACAGAGCTGTCACCTTGTTCCCCTGTCTGTCTGTCCCACCAGTACAGAGCTGTCACCTTGTTCCCCTGTCTGTCTGTCCCACCAGTACAGAGCTGTCACCTTGTTCCCCTGTCTGTCTGTCCCACCAGTACAGAGCTGTCACCTTGTTCCCCTGTCTGTCTGTCCCACCAGTACAGAGCTGTCACCTTGTTCCCCTGTCTGTCTGTCCCACCAGTACAGAGCTGTCACCTTGTTCCCCTGTCTGTCTGTCCCACCAGTACAGGGCTGTCACCTTGTTCCCCTGTCTGTCTGTCCCACCAGTACAGAGCTGTCACCTTGTTCCCCTGTCTGTCTGTCCCACCAGTACAGAGCTGTCACCTTGTCCCCTGTCTGTCTGTCCACCAGTACAGAGCTGTCACCTTGTTCCCCTGTCTGTCTGTCCCACCAGTACAGAGCTGTCACCTTGTTCCCCTGTCTGTCTGTCCCACCAGTACAGAGCTGTCACCTTGTCCCCTGTCTGTCTGTCCCACCAGTACAGAGCTGTCACCTTGTTCCCCTGTCTGTCTGTCTTCCCACCAGTACAGAGCTGTCACCTTGTTCCCCCGTCTGTCTGTCCCACCAGTACAGAGCTGTCACCTTGTTCCCCTGTCTGTCTGTCCCACCAGTACAGAGCTGTCACCTTGTTCCCCCGTCTGTCTGTCCCACCAGTACAGAGCTGTCACCTTGTTCCCCTGTCTGTCTGTCCCACCAGTACAGAGCTGTCACCTTGTTCCCCCGTCTGTCTGTCCCACCAGTGTAGAGCTGTCACCTTGTTTCCCTGTCTGTCTGTTCCACCAGTACAGAGCTGTCACCTTGTTCCCCTGTCTGTCTGTCCCACCAGTACAGAGCTGTCACCTTGTTCCCCTGTCTGTCTGTCTGTCCCACCCGTACAGAGCTGTCACCAGTGTTCATCTGGCTTTCCACCCTGCTTCCATTTACCAGCAGGATACAACACGTGCGACCTTCATCATCTGGTAACACGGTTAGCACGGATGTCCTGCAAATTGAGGTATTCCCTCAGCACGCGTGTTAACACTGTGTGAAAGGAGGTTAGACATTTCCTTGTGCTGTCTGTAGCATTGGGACGCAGAGACCGAGATCTGATCCCCCAGTGAGTGCCGAACAGGTCACGTGGAGGCAGATGGCCTCCTGGACTGTGCCAGGGACGGGGAGCTGGAGATCTCAGCCGTTGTTCTCCACAGCCGCGACCTCGCTGTGGAAGGGAAGTAAATGGGTGGGCGCTGGGCAGTAATGCTGCGATGGCTATTGACCATCATCACGTGAGATGCTCTTTAAAGGAGAGCGGGAGCAAACAGAGAGAAAGCACTGATGCGATCGGGGGTGTCCCGTGTGTTTAAACAGATGTGTTGGAGTCTGGTGTCTCCCATCAGCTTGATTTTTGCACTAATGAAAGGGTTGTTCTTCCTCTTTCTCCTCTCTGCCTTCCTTCTTTCCTCCCTGCCCTTTCTGCCTCCTCCCTCCCCCCCCCCCTTTCTACTCTGTACAAGATCCTGTACAGTTCCCCCCACCAGTGAGCATTCGGCTTCCCGGTTCTGGAGCACTCCCAAGCCAGTGCCACCTCATCCTCCCACAGCCTTTTCCACAGCCTCCCACCCAGAGGCCCATCTCTTTCCGTAACGACAAGCTTCCTACTAACACGCTGGGAACTGCAGGTGCTACGTCAACTACCATCTCGCTCGCTCGCGCGCGCACTCTCATTTTGTCTCTCTCCCTTCGCTCAAAGCTGGTGTCTCCCGCTCATCCCATCCGCCTTTCGCATTTTCAATCGCTCAGACTTTCACCATCAGGATCTCTTTGACGGGCAGGTTGCAATATTTCTCTCAAACACTCAGAGGGATGGATTATCCACCCCCCCCCCCCCCCCCCCCCCCCCCGATTTACAACTGACCTCAGCAGGGTGGCACAGTGGGTTAGCACTGCTGTTTCACAGTGCCAGGGACCTGGGTTCAATTCCAGGTGGTGCAGTGGGTTAGCACTACTGCCTCACAGCGCCAGGACCTGGGTTCAATTCCTGGTGGCACAGTGGGTTAGCAATGCTGCTTCATAACGCCAGGGACCTAGGTTCAATTCCTGGTGGCGCAGTGGGTTAGCACTGCTGCCTTACAGCGCTAGGGACCCAGGTTCGATTCCAGGTGGTGCAGTGAGTTAGCAGTGCTGCTTCATAATGCCAGGGACCTAGGTTCAATTCCCAGTGGCACAGTGGGTTAGCACTGCTGTCTCACAGTGCCAAGGACCCGGGTTCGATTCCAGGTGGTGCAGTGAGTTAGCACTGCTGTTTCATACACCAGGGACCTGGGTTCAGTTCCCGGTGGCACAATGGGTTAGCACTGCTGCCTCACAGCGTCAGGGACCTGGCTTCAATTCCCTGTGGCACAGTGGGTTAGCACTGTGTTTGCACGTTCTCCCTCCCTCCCCATGTCTGCGTGGGGTTTCCTCCGGATACTCCAGTTTCCTCCCGCAGTCCAATGATGTGCGGGTTAGGTGGATTGGCCATGCTAAATTGCCTCTTTAGTGTCAGGGAGATTGACTAGGGTAAACGCGTGGGATTATGGGGATGGGGTTCCTGGATGGGATTCCGGTCGGTGCAGACTCAATGGGTGAATGGCCTCCTTTTGCACTGTAAGAATTTTCTGATTTTTATGAATCTGGAGCCTCCAATAGCCAAAGTCAAGATGTCCCTGCATTCGATGTGGGTAAATTGGCCTCCACCTTCCTTACTGAGCAGTCCCCTTCTGTTCGGTTGGGGGGGGGGGGGGGCTGCCCCTTTTAATTTGCCCCTCAGTTAATTTGCTTTAGTTTAATTGATTGGTCAAAAGAGATTGCCCATTGCCTACACAGAAACCTGAGAAAAACTGTGCCAAGGAATCGGCGGCGGGGGGATGGTGCCTGTCACGTACGATAGGACTGATCACTCAGGTTAACCTGTATCCCTGCCGTTGGAACAGCTCTCGAGTTACCCGTTTGCGCGGTTCACAGAAATAATGACCGATAATTAGTTAGTCCGCCTGCCTGTGTGTGAGAGGGGCGGGGGTAGAATTGAAGGTTTGAGGTTTCTGATCGGGAGGGACTCTTGTTGTTATCCAGAGTGTTAGAGTCACTGCTGCCTTGTTTGATGAGTCCTGCTGGTGAGAGCTCTGTCCCAGTGCCTGCTCGCTCATAACCATTCACTTTCATCGCTGGCATAGACAAGGGGCACCTTCCCTGACCGAGTCTGACTGGCTGCATGTGTGGGCCAGCTACTCTCCATCCATAAACTCCTGCACGCTTGCTATTGCCATTTGTAACTGCGGCGAAGCAGAATCGCGAGCTCTGTTGTAATTATTGACATTGTTTGATGGTTGGCATTAGCATGGGAATCGTGCGTTTGGATAACTATTCAACCAGTGCCTGCAATAGAGTTAATAGAGAAGGATTTGATTTGATTTATTATTGTCACGTGTATTGGGATACAGTGAAAAGTATTGTTTTTTGTGTGCTGTACAGACAAAGCATACTGTTCATCGAGTACATGCGGAAAAGTGTGAGGTAATTCACTTTGGCAGGAATAACAAATGTGTAAAGTATAGGGCTAATGGTAGGACTCTTTATAATAGTGTTGAAGAACAGAGGGATTTTGGTATATGTGTGCATAGATCCCTGAAAGTTGGCAATCAAGTCGATAAGGTTGTTAAGAAGGCATACGGAGTCTTAGCTTTTATTGGTAGGGGGATTGAATTTCGGAGCCGCAACGTCATGTTGCAACTGTACAAAACTCTAGTGCGGCCGCACTTGGAGTATTGTGTGCAGTTCTGGTCCCCACATTATAAGAAAGATGTGGAGGCATTGGAGAGGGTACAGAGGAGGTTTACCAGGATGTTGCCTGGTATGGAGGGCAGGTCTTATGAAGAGAGGCTGAGGGATTTGAGGTTGTTTTCGTTAGAAAGAAGGCGGCTAAGAGGAGACCTTATTGAAACATATAAGATGATTAGAGGTTTAGATAGGGTGGACAGTGATAGCCTTTTTCCTAGGATGGAGAAAGCTAGCACGAGGGGACATAGCTTTAAATTAAGGGGTGATAGTTATAGGACGGATGTCAGAGGTAGGTTCTTTACCCAGAGGGTGGTAAGGGTATGGAATGCTCTGCCTGCTGCAGTTGTAGATGCGCCAAGTTTGGTGGCGTTTAAGAGGTTAGTAGATAAGTTTATGGATGAAAAGGGAATGCTTTAGGTTAGAGGGTCGTTGCTTTTTGTTAATTGCTTGGCGCAACATCAAGGGCCGAAGGGACTGTTCTGCGCTGTAATGTTCTATGTTCTACGTAGGGGAGAAGGATTTGATTTATTATTGTTACATGTATTGGGATACAGTGAAAAGTATTGTTTCTTGCGCACTATACAGATGAGGCATACCATTCATAGAGTACATGGTGGAGGAGAAGGAAAAGAGACAGCGCAGAATGTAGTGCTAGAATCAAAGCTAAGATTTAGAAAAAAGATCAACTTAATAAAACATACCATTCATAGAGTACATAGGGGAGAAGCTTTTGATTTGATGTATTAACATCACATGCATTGAGATACTATGTGCGCTATACAGACAAAGCATACCGTTCATAGACTACATAGGGGAGAAGGATTTGATTTATTATTGTCACATGTATTGGGATACAGTGAAAAGTATTGTTTCCTGCGTGCTATGCAGACAAAGCATACCATTCGTAGGGTTATAAGGGAGAAGGAAAGGAGAGGGTGCAGAATGTTGTGTTACAGTCATAGCTAAGGTGTAGAGAAAGATCAACTTAACGTGAAGTAGGTCCATTCAGAAGTCTGACAGCAGCAGGGAAGAAGCTGCTCTTGGGACATGACCTCAGATTTTTGTATCCTTTTCCCAACAGTAGAAGGCAGAAGAGAGAATGTCCGGGGTGCGTGGGGGTCCTTGATTATGATGCCTGCTCTTCGGAGGTATAGAGTCCGTAGAGGAGAAGGAAAGGAGAGCGTGCAGAATGTAGCGTTGCCATCACGGCCAGGATGTTGCGAAAGATCAGCTTGATGTATGGGCTGCGCTGGTGGCACAGTTGGTTAGCACAGCTGCCTCACAGCACCAGGGACTCAGTTACCAACATGGGCTTGGGTTATTGTCTGTATGGAATCTGCGTGTTCTCCCCACCCCTGTGACTGCGTGGGTTTCCTCCGATGTGTTCTGGTTTCCTCCCATGGTCTGATCAATGTGCAGGTTAGGTTGATTGGACGCGCTAAGTTGACCCTAGTGTTAAGGGGATTAGCAGGGCAAATATGTGGGGTTGCGAGGATAGGGCCTGGGTAGGACTGTGATGGGCCAAATGGCCTCCTTCAGTACTGTAGAGATTCTGTTGTATCTGGTAGGTCCGTTCAACGCAGATGGCAGCAGCGACTTGCAAAAGGATAACCATTAACTTTAGGAATGGATTAGAATATTGTATTAAGAGGGGATAGAGTCGATGTGTGTTTAGCAGGAAGATTGAGAAGCAGTCAGTTTTTGATTTTACTTTCATTTATGGGCATAATTGAATGATCAAAATTTGTAAACATTTTTCACTTTCTCCCCCTGAGAAGTGATTGTTCCCCGGGAGTTGCGATCGGGGTCATCGCTCTCTCTGTGCGTGGAGCCTTGGGTTAATATGCACAGTCCTGATCCCCAATCTGTCCCTGACCTCTGCAGGGGCAGTAAAAAAAGCTGTCAGTCAGTGTCTCTCTCTGTCAGTGTCTCTCTCTCTCTGTCAGTGTCTCTCTCTCTCTCTCTCTCTGTCAGTGTCTCTCTCTCTCTCTCTCTGTCAGTGTCTCTCTCTCTCTCTCTCTGTCAGTGTCTCTCTCTCTCACACATATACTTACATACGAACCTGCCAGATTACCCACTCCTTGTTCTCCACTGCTGAGATTAGGACTGTGAGTATCCCTTCAACGCTATTGGAGAACTATCAGCGGGGCATGGTGGCACAGTGATTAGCACTGCTGCCTCACAGCGCCATGGACTCGGGTTCAATTCCAGCCTTGGGTCACTGTCTGTGTGGAGTCTGCATGTTCTCCTCGTGTCTGCTTGGATTTCCTCCCACAGTCCAAAGATGTGCAGGCTAGGTTGATTGGCCATGCTAAGAAACTGCCCCTTAGTGTCTAGGGATATGTACGTTAGGGGGATTAGTGGGTATAATATGTAGGGATATGGGGGTAGGGCCTGGGTGGGATTGTGTTTGGTGCAGACTCGATGGGCCAAAGGACCTCTTTCTACACTGTATGGTTCTATGGTTGGAGATGTGCAGGGGTTTTTTTTTTACACAGAGGTTGGTGGTGGGGCCTGGAATGCACTGCCAAGTGAGGCAGACACATCAGCGACATTTATCTTGATAAGCTAGGTGAACAGGTAGAGAATAGAGGTATACAGGCTAGACAGAACAAGGTGCCCGGTGCAGGTTTGGGAGGGGGCCTGCTCCTGTTTTGTATTCTTCTTTTTGACCTGGACCATTTGATGGGCGACACGACAGCTCAGTGACTATGGCTGTGCTGTGCAGATACATGGATCTGGGCCTGTGTCTGTGGGAGTTTGCGCATTCTCCCCGTGCTTGCATGGGTTTTCTCTGGGCGCTCCGGTTTCCTCCCACACCCCAAAGATGTGGCTAATTGGCGGAACAAATTCTCCCTAAATTGTCTCAAATTTGGTTTTTAATCCATAGATCTATAAACATGGACAGGGATCACAGGCAGAGGTGGGAACATTGGGGTGGCGGTGCGGGCTCGTTGGGCCGAAGGGCCTGTTTCCCCGTGCTGTTTTGTTCTTTGATTCTGAAGAACAGCGGTTTATCAAAGTGCAGAGAAGCTTGCCTTCCCGGATAGATCTGAGTGGGGAGGTGGAAAGTGAGAGCTGGAGTTCAGCTGGTGCCTTCGTCTGGGGACTCAGCATGCAAAGTGCGAGATGATTCGAGTGTTTGAGGCGGGCCAACTACTGGCACCCCTCGCTCAAACCACCAGCGACTAAATTAAAAGCAACTCCTCGTCCTCCTGCCTCTCCATTTGGGCCCAGCTGATTTACTGACTGTTGTCAGTCTGCCAGCAGTTGTCAGTAGAGGGTGTAAATAAGCTGAGAATGCATTGTAGGGCTTTGGCGAGAGAGAGAGAGAGAGAGAGAGGAAGGAGGTTTACAAGAACATGTTCCAGGGGTGAGAAGCTTCAGTCGCGAGGATACATTGGGGCTGTTCTCCTTGCAGAGGAGAAGGCTTAAGAGGGGATTCGACAGAGGTGCTCAAAGCCGGACAGAGTAGATCGGGGGAAACTGCCCCCTCTCGCAAAAGGATCGAGAGGGATCGCAGGGGGTTAAAGTGATCGGCAAAAGAAACAGACACAAAAGCTTTCACGGCGGCCAGTCGTTTGGGGCACTGCCGGGAAGTGTGGTGGTGGCAGATTCAGTGAAGGCATTCAAAAGGGTGTTAGATGATTATTTGGATAGAAGCATTAATGTGCAGGGGTTACGGGGGAAAAAGCATTAATGTGCAGGGGTTACAGATAAAAGCATTAATGTGCAGGGGTTACAGATAAAAGCATTAATGTGCAGGGGTTACGGGAGAAAAGCATTAATGTGCAGGGGTTACGGGGGGAAAGCATTAATGTGCAGGGGTTACAGGGGAAAAAGCATTAATGTGCAGGGGTTACAGATAAAAGCATTAATGTGCAGGGGTTACAGATAAAAGCATTAATGTGCAGGGGTTACAGATAAAAGCATTAATGTGCAGGGGTTACAGGGGAAAGCATTAATGTGCAGGGGTTACAGAAAGCATTAATGTGCAGGGGTTACGAAAAGCATTAATGTGCAGGGGTTACAGGAGAAAAGCATTAATGTGCAGGGTTACAGGGGAAAAGCATTAATGAGTTCCTTAATGTCCTACTTTGTCTACATTTGTCAGGGGTTACAGAGGAAAGCATTAATGTGCAGGGGTTACAGGGGAAAGCATTAATGTGTAGGGGTTACAGATAAAAGCATTAATGTGCAGGGGTTACGGGAGAAAAGCATTAATGTGCAGGGGTTACGGGGGAAAGCATTAATGTGCAGGGGTTACAGGGGGAAAGCATTAATGTGCCGGGGTTACGGGGGAAAAAGCATTAATGTGCAGGGGTTACAGGGGAAAGCATTAATGTGCAGGGGTTACAGATAAAAGCATTAATGTGCAGGGGTACAGATTAAAGCTTTAATGTGCAGGGGTTACGGGGAAAAGCATTAATGTGCGGGTACGGGGGCATTAATGTGCAGGGGTTACAGGGGGAAAGCATTAATGTGCAGGGGTTACGGGGAAAAAGCATTAATGTGCAGGGGTTACAGAGAAAAGCATTAATGTGCAGGGGTTACAGAAAAAGCATTAATGTGCAGGGGTTACAGATAAAAGCATTAATGTGCAGGGGTTACAGGGGAAAAAGCATTAATGTGCAGGGGTTACAGGGGAAAAAGCATTAATGTGCAGGGGTTACAGGGGAAAAGCATTAATGTGCAGGGGTTACAGATAAAAGCATTAATGTGCAGGGGTTACGGGGAAAAAGCATTAATGTGCAGGGGTTACAGATAAAAGCATTAGTGTGCAGGGGTTACGGGGAAAAGCATTAATGTGCAGGGGTTACGGGGGGAAAAGCATTAATGTGCCGGGGTTACGGGGGAAAAAAGCATTAATGTGCAGGGGTTACGGGGGAAAAAGCATTAATGTGCAGGGGTTACGGGGGAAAAGCATTAATGTGCAGGGGTTACGGGGGGAAAAGCATTAATGTGCAGGGGTTACGGGGGGGAAAAGCATTAATGTGCAGGGGTTACGGGGGAAAGCATTAATGTGCAGGGGTTACAGGGGGAAAGCATTAATGTGCAGGGGTTACGGGGGAAAAAGCATTAATGTGCAGGGGTTACAGGGGAAAAGCATTAATGTGCAGGGGTTACGGATAAAAGCATTAATGTGCAGGGGTTACAGATAAAAGCATTAATGTGCAGGGGTTACGGGAGAAAAGCATTAATGTGCAGGGGTTACAGGGGAAAGCATTAATGTGCAGGGGTTACAGGGGAAAAAGCATTAATGTGCAGGGGTTACGGGGGAAAAGTATTAATGTGCAGGGGTTACAGATAAAAGCATTAATGTGCAGGGGTTACGGGGGAAAAGTATTAATGTGCAGGGGTTACAGATAAAAGCATTAATGTGCAGGGGTTACGGGGGAAAAGCATTAATGTGCAGGGGTTACAGATAAAAGCATTAATGTGCAGGGGTTACAGGGGAAAAGCATTAATGTGCAGGGGTTACAGAAAAGCATTAATGTGCAGGGTTACGGGGAAAAAGCATTATGTGCAGGGGTTAAGATAAAAGCATTAATGTGCAGGGGTTACAGGGGAAAAAGCATTAATGTGCAGGGGTTACAGGGGAAAAAGCATTATGTGCAGGGGTTACAGGGGAAAAAGCATTAATGTGCAGGGGTTACAGGGGAAAAAGCTAATGTGCAGGGGTTACAGGGAAAAAGCATTAATGTGCAGGGGTTACAGGGGAAAAAGCATTAATGGCAGGGGTTACGGGAAAGATTAATGTGCAGGGGTTACAGATAAAAGCATTGGGTGGGAAAAGCATTAATGTGCAGGGGTTACAGGGGAAAAAGCATTAATGTGCAGGGGTTACAGGGGAAAAAGCATTAATGTGCAGGGGTTACGGGGGAAAAGTATTAATGTGCAGGGGTTACAGATAAAAGCATTAATGTGCAGGGGTTACGGGGGAAAAAGCATTAATGTGCAGGGGTTACAGGGAAAAGTATTAATGTGCAGGGTTAACAGGACACCAACTCCTGATGCTCTTTTGGCGAGCTGGTGCAGAGATGATGGGCTGAATGGCCTGCTTCTGTGCTGTAACAGTTCTGTGAAGCATGGGGCGGGGTGCAAACCAAGCTACTGAGACTACAGCAACAATACTCTGTACTCCGTCCTGCCTATGATTTATCTCCTTCACGTCTGAAGGCACAGGCTCTTGCTGCTAACAGAAACACTCAGCCCCGCCAGTTACTCGGCCTACTTGGCCCTGCGTGGGAGTTGTCATACTTATTGGAAAGTTAGCTGGAGTAGGCTGGGTGCTCTTCTTCAGAGAAGAGAAGGCTCAGGCATTACCTGACACAGACTGACTGTGCCCTCAGTCAGAGAGAAGATAGGTGGATTAGCTGACGCAGTCTGACTGTGCTGTCAGTCGAAGAGAAAGCTGAGGGAATACCTGACACTGACCGTGCTGTCAATCGGAGAGGAAGCTCAGGGAATACCTGACATAGTCTGACTGTGCTGTCAGTTGGAGAGAAGGCTGAGGGAATACCTGACACGGTCTGACTGTGCTGTCAGTTGGAGAGAGGGCTGAGGGAATACCTCACACAGTCTGACTGTGCTGTCAGTCGAAGAGAAGGCTCAGGGAATGCCTGACACAGGCTGTGCTCTCAGTTGGAGAGAAGGCACAGAGAATACCTGACATAGACTGACTGTGCTGTCAGTTGGAGAGAAGGCTCAGAGAATACCTCAGCCTTCCCTCCAACTGACAGCACAGTCAGTCAGTGTCAGGTATTCCCTGTGCCTGTGGGAATGCCTGACACTGACTGTGCTCTCAGTCAGAGAGAAGGCACATGGAATACCTGACACTCACTGACTGTGCTGTCAGTTGGAGAGAAGGCTGAGGGATTACCTGACACAGACTGACTGTACTCTATCGGAGAGAAGGCTGAGTGAGTACCTGAACACAGACTGACAGTGTTCTCAATCAGGGCTGTTCATACCCAGCCAAGCACTGCAACACCCTAGCACAAACATGCACGCACACACATACACACGCTGGCACATGTACACACACAGGTGAACAAGTTCACATTCAGGCAGGGGTGCACACATGGGTAAAAGTACATACACAGGCACACATGGATACAAACACATGGTCATCGACTGAAGTGGTTACAGATACGCTGACACATGGGCAAAGGCATACTCATAGGCACAGAACTAACATTCGTGCCACACAAGTGCGAGACAATCTTAATTTCCAACAAAGAATCTAACCAATATCCCTGTGACTGAACAAAAAGCAAATCATTTTTGACTTTGTTTAATTTACTCATTGGGAACTCAATGAAGGCTTCACCATCACTGAATCCCCCCACTATTAACATCCTGGGGATTATTATCACTGAATCCCCCATTATTAATGTCCCAGGGATTATCATCACTTAATTCCCCACTATTAACATCCTGGGGGTTACCATCACTAAATCCCCCACTATTAACGTCCTGGGGGTCACCATCACTGAATCCCCACGCTATTAACATCCTGGGGGTTACCATCACTGAATCCCCCCACTATTAACATCCTGGGGGTCACCATCACTGAATCCCCACGCTATTAACATCCTGGGGGTCACCATCACTGAATCCCCACGCTATTAACATCTTGGGGGTTTGTTTTTTGGGGGTTTGTTTTTTGGGGGTTGTTTTCTCACCAAGACTCCTGAGACAACACCTTTTAAACCCATGACTGTTTACATCTGGGAAGACGAGGGCTGCATTGCAGTAGCACCATCCTCAAGTTTCACTCCAAGTCTGTAAAGATATTGGCTATTCCTTCACTGTGGTTGGGAATGGTGGCACGGTGGGTTAGCATTGCTGCCTCACAGTGCCAGGGACCCGGGTTCGACCCCTGGCTCAGGTCACTCTCTGTGCAGCAGAGTCTGCGCGTTCTCCCAGTGTCTGCGTGGGTTTCCTCCCACAGCCCGAAAGACATGCTGGGTTAGGGGTGCGTCGGCCGTGCTAAATTCTCCCTCAGCGTTACCCGAACAGGCGCTGCAGTGTGGCGGCTGGGGGGGATTTTCACAGTGACTTCATCGCAGTGTTAATGTAAACCTCACTTGTGACACTGGTAAATAATTGGATAGATTACTCGCCAAGCTGGCACAGGCACAGTGGGCTGAAGGGCCTCCGTGTGTGCTGTATGATTCTGCAGTGGGTTTGCCTGACTAGTGAGGTGTCCCGTGTGTGTGTGTGTGTGTTCACTTTGCTTTCGGTATAGACACATGGCAGGTTCACAAAAGGACTGTGTTAGTTACAGGTTTCAATAGCAGGTGAACAAATATCAACGTAGCTCTCTTTGTCTGACTCATAACATCCTCCGCTGCTGCTTAAACACGGGGTGTTCAATGTTTCAATCGTTCGTAGCCCAGTTTCCCCTGATAACCTCAACCTTGTGTACGTGAAGTAGCTTTAAAATGTAGTCACAGTTTGCATGTCGGGAAATATGTTGCCAGTTCGCACAAGCAGCAATATGATCGTGGTCACATCGTTAACAATAGTGGGTACTCTCGTGATGTTGTTTGAGGAGTTAGTGTTCATCCAGGTCACTGACGGGGAAGGGAGTGGGGAATTCCCATCTTGCTCTCCAAATAGCGGCACGGTAGTGCAGCGGCACTGCTGCTCCACAGCTCCAGGGACCTGGGTTCAATTCCTGGCCTGGATCGGTGCCTGTGTGCAGTTTGCACATTCTCCTCATGTCTGCGTGGGTTTCCTCCGGGTGCTCCAGTTTCCTCCCACAGTCCAAAGATACGTGGGTTAGGTGGATTGACCGTGCTACATTGCTCCTGAGATGCGTAGGTTAGAGGGATTAGCGGGTGGATATGAAGGTAGGGCCTGGGTGGGTCGGTGCAGACTCGATGGGCCGAATGGCCTCTTCCTGCACTGTAGGGATTTTATGATTCTTATGAACTACTTACCACAGGTGTTTTCGGTTACGTGGGACTCGCTCCCATGGGGAGCGGGGGAGAATGGGGGATTTGCTCCCGTGGGGACGGGGGAGAATGTGGGACTTGCTCCCATGGGGAGCGGGGGAGAATGTGGGACTCGTTCCTACGGGGGAGTCGGGGAGAATGTGGGACTCGCTCCCACGGGGGAGTGGGGGAGAATGTGGGACTCGCTCCCACGTGGGTTGGGGGAGAATGGGGGACTCGCTCCTGCGGGGAACGGGGGAGAATGTGGGACTCGCTCCCACGGGGAGTGGGGGAGAATTTGGGACTCGCTCCCATGGGGAGCGGGGGAAGAATGTGGGACTTGCTCCCACTGGGAGCAGGGGAGGTAAATATTATCAAGGGGGAAGCTGGATAAACACGTGCGGGAGAAAGGAACAGGGTGAGATGAGCTTATGGAGTATAAATACTGGAGACTGGTGTGTTTCTGTGCTGTAATTCTGTTCAGGCAGTGTGAATCTGTGTGCGCGCCGCGTCTGTACATGTGAGTGTGTGTGTGTGTTCTTGTGGAGTTTCACTGTGAGGTGTATCGGCTTGTTTTAAGCTGCTCGGTATGCTGGGGCGTTCATCATTTCTCATCGTTCATCGCGTGTCCAGGGAGGGAGGGAGGGAGAAACGGTGTGTTCAGTCAGTGTATTTACCCACGTCACTCCTTCCACCCTCCTCACGTTCCCTGCCCGGAGCTGGCCGCTACCACTGAAAGCTGAACGAGAGAGGCTTTCCTCTCCGAGCACAGGCAACAGCAGCCCCGCCGGTAAGACTCGCCCTGCGATGCGGCCAATCCGTCAATCACTCTGTCACCGGCCAGGAAATGGAGACCTGCTGGTGGTGACAGGGCTGTAAGAACGAGAGGTGACTGTTCAGACTCCTGAGCCTATTCCATCGTTCTATTCAATCCCGGTCTCGGGTCGCTGTCTGTGTGGAGCGTCTCCCTGCATCTGGGTACTCCCACACTCCAAAGATGTGCAGGTTAGGTGGATTGGTCATGCTAAATTGTCCCTCAGTGTCCAAAGATGTGCAGGTCAGGTGGATTGGCCGTGCTAAATTGTCCCTCAGTGTCCAAAGATGTGCAGGTCAGGTGGATTGGCCGTGCTAAATTGTCCCTAGTGTCCAAAGATGTGCACTTTGGGTAGATTGGCCATGCTAAATTGCCCTTTTGTGTAAGGGGGATTAGTAGGGTAAATACACGGGGTTGCACAGAGAGAGGGCCTGGGTGGGATTGTCGACGTAGGCTCAGTGGGCCGAATGGCCTCCTTCTGCAGTTACGAATCCCTGAGCCAATTACCTTGATTAGGTCAAGGGAGCGGTGTCTGCGCAAATTCCTCCGTAACAGTGGAAGAGGGCCTTGCACCCCCTCCAAAGCCTCGGGTACCCTGCCTGAAGGTGCGGCACCCCGATGCAGCGGGTGGAATCGAGAGTAAGGTGCTGCGTGAGGAACAGTAGTTTCAGACACAGTCTCCCTGTCACGAGCTGCGGCAGGCTAGGAAATGGGGAATGTGGAAGAGTGACGTGGCTATTGTATCCTGAAAGCGTCCCGTCAACGTGAATGACCTCTTTTTTTTGTGTCCCCCTCACCACCCCTCTCTCTCTCTCTCTCTCCTTCTCTTTCAGCATCCAACGGTCCTGCGTTGGAGAGAAAGGAAAACAGCAAGGATGGAGTGAATGTGGAAAAGAAAGACAAAAGTGGAGAGATAATATGCATAGATGACTGACACCACCTCCTCCACCCTCTCCTTCCCCTGCCCGCAACGCTGGCTATGTTTATATTTTGTGTTTGGAGAAAGAGAGCGAGAGAGCAGAAGGGACTGGCGATGTTGTTACTGTGTGTGTTAAATGCCCCGGTGGGGTGGTTGGGCGGGGGCGGGGGGGGGGGGGGGGGGGTTGTGTGTGTGAGAATACGTGTGGGAAGAGGGGCTGTTCCTCACAAAGATGGTTAAATGATTTATTGGCATCCCTCTCCACTTCACTCCAAACTACCAGAGATTTACTTTGTTCCCTTTCCCAGGCACTGATGGGAACAGTTGTAGTATTTGCTGACCTTGTTTCCAAACGGTTTTAGTAATTCACGTGAAGCCTTTTTACTCCCTGAGTGACTTTCTCCCTCTCTCTCCCTGCACCGTCTGCCTGCCTTAGGGGTCTCATCTCTCCCAGCATTTCTGACACCTCCCCATTCCTTGCCTCTCCCACTCTCTGTCCCTCTTGCTTCCTCTTACTCTGCCCCCTCCCTCTCTCTCTATATCTCTTTCTCTCTGTCCCCTCCCCCTCTCTCTCTCTCTGCCCCTCTGTCGCGCCCTCCCTCTCTTGTGCCCTCCCTCTCTCTTTTGCCCTCTCTGTGCCCTCCCTCTGTCTCTGCCCCTCTCTCACCCCCTCTCTCTCTCTGCTCCTCCCTCGTGCCCCCTCCATCTCTCTCTGCCCCTCTGTCACGTTCTCTCTCTCTCTCTGCCCCTCTGTCACGTTCTCTCCTCTCTCTGCCCCTCTGTCGCGCCCTCTCTCTCTCTCTGCCCCTCTGTCGCGCCCTCTCTCTCTTTCTCTGCCCCTCTGTCGCGCCCTCTCTCTCTCTCTCTCTCTCTGCCCTCTGTCGCGCCCTCTCTCTCTCTCTCTGCCCTCTGTCGCGCCCTCTCTCTCTCTCTCTGCCCCTCTGTCGTCTCTCTCTCTCTCTCTGCCCCTCTGTCGCCGCCCTCTTCTCTCTCTCTCTCTGCCCCTCTGTCGCGCCTCTCTCTCTCTCTCTGCCCCTCTCTCTCTCTCTCTCTCTGCCCCTCTGTCGCGCCCTCTCTCCTCTCTCTGTCGCGCCCTCTCTCTCCTCTGCCCCTCTGTCGCGCCCCTCTCTCTCTCTCTGCCCTCTGTCGCGCTCTGTCGCGCCCACCTCTCTCTCTCTCTCTCTGCCCCTCTGTCGCGCCTCTCTCTCTCTCTCTGCCCTCTGTCGCGCCCTCTCTCTCTCTCTCTGCCCCTCTGTGCGCCCTCTCTCTCTCTCTCTGCCCCTCCGCCCTCTCTCTCTCTCTCTCTGTGTGTCGCCCTCTCTCTCTCTCTTCTCTCGGCCCCTCTGTCGCGCCCTCTCTCTCTCTCTCTGCCCCTCTGTCGCGCCCTCTCTCTCTCTCTCTCTGCCCTCTGTCGCGCCCTCTCTCTCTCTCTCTGCCCCTCTGTCGCGCCCTCTCTCTCTCTCTCTCTCTGCCCCTCTGTCGCGCCCTCTCTCTCTCTCTCTGCCCCTCTGTCGCGCCTCTCTCTCTCTCTCTTGCCCCTCTGTCGCGCCCTCTCTCTCTCTCTCTCTGCCCCTCTGTCGCGCCCTCTCTCTCTCTCTCTCTGCCCCTCTGTCGCGCCCTCTCTCTCTCTCTCTCTCCCTCTGTGCCCTCTCTCTCTCTCTCTCTGCCCCTCTGTCGTGCCCTCTCTCTCTCTCTCTCTCTCTCTCTCTCTCTCTCTCTCTCTCTGCCCCTCTGTCTCCCTCTCTCTCTCTCTCTGCACCCTCTCTCTCTCTCTCTGCCCCTCTGTCGCGCCCTCTCTCTCTCTCTCTGCCACTCTGTCGCGCCCTCTCTCTCTCTCTCTCTCTGCCCCTCTGTCGCGCTTTCTACCCCTGTCTCGCACCCCCTGTCTCACTGACAACACCTCCCGTCCCTTTTTCATATAGACCTCCAATGCCATCTGTTGTGAAGTGAGATTAGTTGGAGTTTAAACATTGCCAGCCTCAGTTGGTAGCTTCATAGTTGGGTGTTCCATCTCTGATTACCACTGAGTGAAAGGAGTTAAAGATGACCCCCTCAGGCGTGTTGGGTGGACAGGGAGAGGAAGTCATTTGTCATTCTCCTCAAACGGCATCCCCACCCCCAGAAACTTGACACTGTTTGACCACAGAAGGCTTCACCTCCAGCTTCCACTTACCCGATGGAGATATCCCCAGGCTGTGATGTGATGCAGCCCTAGGCCAGACCATCCATTGCCCCCTCACTGAGATGGCTGCCTCTGATCTACGGGTTGCATAGATCAGAAACCCAGTGAGGTGTTAGCAGGTGAACTGGCACTGTGACCAGCGACTGTGCGATGCTGGGGCCTCATTAGGTGTTTGTCGCCCTTGAAGTTTCTGAGGTGGCTCCACACCGATACTGATTAATAACACAGCCTGCTTGGAGGTGCTGTGTTTCACAATCACTTGGTTTGATAGTTTCCATGCCTAGCTTTGCCAGATTGCTGTCTCATGTAAAGAATAATTCTCTGTGCCCACCCACCCCCAACTCCCCTTTTCAGCTTGATGGCTCCCAAAGCAGTAATGGCACAGGTGTCCAGTTTGGAATATTGAGGGCGTCCAGTTTGGAATATTGAGGGCGTCCAGTTTGGAATATTGAGGGCGTCCAGTTTGGAATATTGAGGGCGTCCAGTTTGGAATATTGAGGGCGTCCAGTTTGGAATCCGGGCACTAGACCATTTGGTTTTCCCAAGGTGCAGCCATCCGTCACCGTGGTAAATCATTTTCTTTATTTCTCTGGAAGGAATCTCATTTAAGAAGGGTGGGGCGGAGGTGGCGGAGAGGGGCCCCTATCGACTAGAAAATTGGCATCCTGCTCACTCACTTTGTGCTTCCCAGTGGCCTGAACTTCAGCTCAGCTGTGTCTCCTGCTGTTTTATAAATTCAGTTTTTTTTTATTTAAAGAAACATATCTGGGACAAAGAGATGAAACGCAAACCCATTTTGTGGAATTGAGAATGGGGGGGGGTGTTTGGAAACACGCCCGGGAGTTTGTCACACTGCTGACAGTGGGAAAAGTAATATTCTCCAAGTTACTTGGCACGGCGCTGCGCGTTCCTTGACAATGCTGGCTAACTTGCTGCATGTTTTATGTTCAGCTTCAAGATTTTCCCAGTTCTGCTGCCAACTACAGCCTCTCTCTCTCTTTCTCTCTCCTCCTCTTTAAGTTAACAGGGATGTGGGTGGTTTCGGGTGGGGTAGAGTTGGTAGGTGGACTCTGGGAGTGCACTTCAACTTGTTGCTCTTCAGAGGGAAACCCTTTTCCACCCCACCCCCACCCTTCCCAGTGATTGAGAAGAATGGCGGGATCGGGATGGGGATGGTGGTGAAGATGAGAGATAAAAGCGGGGGTGGGGGGGGGGTGGTTTGGTTTGTGAGTGAGGGAGCAGAAAATGCCCTAGGAGGGACAAATTTGTTCAAGTTTTCTACCCGTTGCCTGGCTTTGCGAGTGGGTATGGGTCCCCTTCCCTTTATATATGTGTGTGTGTGTGTGTGCGCGTGCGATTGTGCATGTGTGCGCCTACATACGTGTGTATGCATGTGTGCGCGCATGTATATATTGTGCGTCCGTACGTGTGTGTACGCGAATGCATGTGTGTTTGTGCACTGTACGTGTGTGTACACGTATGCTTGTGTGCGCGCCTGTACGCGTGTATGTATTGTGCGTCCGTACGTGTGTGTGTACGCGAATGCATGTGTGTCTGTGCACTGTACGTGTGTGTACACGTATGCATGTATGCGTGCCTGTGTGCGTGTATGTATTGTGCGTCCGTACGCGTGTGCACGATTGCATGTGTGTGTGTGTGCGCCTGCGTGTGTCTGTGCACTGTACCTGTGCGCACGCATATGCGTGCGTGTGTGCGCGCACGATTGCGCATGTGCGCGCCTATGCACGTATGAGTGCCTGCACCTGTGTGCGCTCGCCTGTACGTGTGTGTATGTGTATGTATGCGAATGCATGTGTGGTGTGCCTGCACGTGTGCGCATGAGCAAGAGACTGTACCAATCGACCGAACAGCTTCCGTCCTGAAGCTTATGATTTTTGCCAGATCGGGGGTGGTGGGGAGGCAGCGGAGCTGTACCCCGCTTGGGGTGGGGAGGATGCTGGTTGTTACGAGTGAAGGTAGGAAGAGGAGCAGGAATAAACTGGGTGGGGGGTGTATTATAATCGAGAGAAGGTGGGTTGTTGTGACCTTCATTCTGTTCACATCTCGCATGTCCAGCAAACTCATGGATCCTTGGCTCGGAGGGGGCTGGGAAAGTCAGTGCCGTCCCTCCCCGCCCCCCACCTCCCTTTCTCCTCATCCTCCTCCTCCTCCTCCCTCCGCCTAACCCAGGAAGCAGCATTAACCCGTTCACTGCCAGTGTGGGAAAGCAGACATAGGAGTGAGAAAAAATGCTTTGAAGGAAAGGAAAGGAAAAGAGAAGTATACACTTTAAATTATGTCTGCATAATCTGTTTCGGCTGACATCTATTATTACTTAATATCCTTTGTTTTAAAAGAATATATTGAAGAATGTTTTTTCATTAAAGTTTTTTTTTGTTACATGTTTGAAATTGCTGCGGTCGTGCATTGTTCCTGGGTGCCGCAGTATCCTTGGGAGTGTTGAACTGACTGGGGGTGTGTGTGCGCGCTCACGTTCTCTTCCCCCTCCTCCCCGTTCAGTCAGCCCAAGTCCTCTGCTGCGAGTCTCGAGGAAAGGAAGGAGGTAAAAATTACGTACGCCGCACTCACTCACTCACCCCCAAACCTCCAGCGCACCAAATCACATGAGCGATTAGAACATTGGTGCCCCGAGACCCGTGCACGTGGTTCAGGCTGAGGTGGTGAGGGAGCATTGGTGCTCTGGATGAGCCCTTAAACTGAGAGCTCGCCAAACGTGGCACACTCTCTGGGGTTAGCGCTGCTGCCTCACGGCACCAGGGACCCGGGTTCGACTCCCGGCTTGGGGGTCACTGTCTGTGCGGAGTTTGCACGTCCTCCCCGTGTCTGCGGGGGTTTCCTCCGGGAGCTCCGAGTTTCCTCCCGTGGTCTGAAAGACGCGCCGGTTAGGTGCTAAATTCTCCCTCGGCGTTACCCGAACAGGCGCCGGAGTGCGGCGACTAGGGATTTTCACAGTAACTTGAGTGCAGTGTTAATGTGAGCCTTACTTGTGTGACACTAATAAATAAGCTTTAACCTGCGTCACTTCGGGTGGGCTGGTAAAAATCCCATGGTCATGGTTTCGGAAACAGACACGGTGACACGGGGGTTAGCATTGCTGCCTCACAGTAGCAGGGACCCCGGGTTCAATTCCGGCCTTGACTGTACTACGTCTACACATTCAGCTCCCCCGTGTCTGCATGGGTTTCCTCTGGTTTCCTCCCACAGTCCAAAGATGCACAGGTTAGGGGTGGATTGGCCATGCTAAGTTGCCCCTTAGTGTCCAAAGATGTGCGGGTTAGGTGGATTGGCCATGCTAAATTGTCTCTTACAAAGAACAAAACAGCACGGGAAACAGGCCCTTCGGCCCAACAAGCCCGCACCACCACCTCGATGTTCCCACCTCTACCCGTGATCCCTGTCCATGTTTATAGATCTATGGATTAAAAACCAAATTTGAGACAATTTCGGGAGAATTTGTTTTGCCAATTAGCCTAAGAGCACATCTTTGGGATGTGGGAGGAAACCGGAGCACCCGGAGAAAACCCACGCAAGCACGGGGAGAATGCGCAAACTCCCACAGACACGGGTCCCAATCCATGTATCTGCACAGCACAGCGATAGTCACTGAGCTGTCGTGTCAAATGGTCCCAGGTCAAGCGTACACTAATGACGTGAAGCACTAGGATACTCTCGAAAAAAAACAAATCCAAGAGCAGCCCTCTCACGACCCATCGCGTGTATGCCCCTCGTTAGACAACAAGGTGGACCAAAGCACCTGTAGGATAAAAACAAGTACGTCAATATCATGTGTCAGGAGAACTAGCTTGGATAAACGCATGAGGTTACGGGGATTGTAGTCGGTGCTGACACGATGGGCCTTCTAATGCATTGTGGAGATTTCTACGAACTGCCTTGTCCTTCGACCAGCGGGTTATCTGAAGGTTTATCAGTTGTTTGTGGGAGCTTGCTGTGCACAGAGTGGCTGTCGCATTTCCGACCTCACAGCAATGACCCCGCCGTAAATCTGTACTGAGCCTACAGTTTGTGGTAGTTATAGGACGGATGTCAGAGGTAGGTTCTTCACCCAGAGGGTGGTAAGGGTATGCAATGCCCTGCCTGCTGCAGTTGTAGATGTGCCAAGTTTGGTGGCGTTTAAGAGGTTAGTAGATAAGTTTATGGACGAAAAGGAATGGTTTAGGTTAGAGGGTCATTGCTTTTTCCTAATTGGTCGGCGCAACATCGAAGGCCCTGTTCTGCGCTGTAATGTTCTATGTACACATTCTCCCCCCTCCAGCCTCCTGTGTCTGTGTGGGATTGCTCCGGTTTCCTCCGAAAGATGTGCGGGGGGTTAGATAGATCGACTGTGCTAATAGTGTCCCAAACTTGTGTTTTGTCTTGTGCACGGTGACGGGAGGTGGTGGGGCTGGTGACACTAGTCCATGACGCTGGGGGGGGGGGGGGGGGGCAGGGTGATGGTGATCTGCGGCGTGATGGTGTGAAGGGTGGAGCTGTGTTAACAGCACCGTGCTTTTGCTGGTAATCTGGAACGGCCTCACTTTTTTTTCTTAGAATTTGGGGTGAGAATTGAACACCGCTTCCTGTTTTTTTTTCTCTCTCGAGCATTTCTTTTCAAAACAAAAAAACCAGAGAAATGCTGACTCACAACAGAACCATTCAGCCCCTGGCTGTGCGGTGGGGGGGGGGGGAACAGAAGGGAGGCCATTCAGCCCCTCGCTGTGTGGCAGAGAGGAGGAACAGGAACGCAGCCATTCGGCCCCTGCGCTAATCCCATTTTCTGTCACTTTTCCTCTTATCCTTGAACGTTCAGGTTTTTCAAGTGTTGATCCAGATTTCCTTTTGGAAGGTTTCCAGCCTCCACTACCTTCCCAGGCAACGCACTCCAGATTCCCAACACCCTCTGAGTGGAACACTGTTTTCTCAAACCTCCCCTCTGAATCTGCTGCCCCCTCACCCTGAAACTCTGCCCCCCCCCTCCCCCACTGTGATTGACCCGTCACCCCAGGGGAATGGCTGCTCCCTACTCCCCCTGTCCACTCCCCTCGTGATCTTGCATACTACAATCATGTTTCCCCCACCCCACCAGCCTCCTCTGCTCCAGAGAAAACAACCCAAGCCTATCCATCTCTCCTATTAGCTCCAATGCTCCATCCTAAGCAGCATCCTGGTGAATTCCCACTGTACCCCCTCCAGTGCTGTCACACCCTTCTTATAGTTACCCTCTGTCGGTGCGGCGCTCCCTCGGCGCTGACCCTCTGTCGGTGCGGCGCTCCCTCGGCGCTGACCCTCTGTCGGTGCGGCGCTCCCTCGGCGCTGACCCTCTGTCGGTGCGGCGCTCCCTCGGCGCTGCGTTGGGAGTTTTGATCTGAATGATGTGTCTCACTCCATAATGTGGCCATTCATCTGCTGATGTTTGTCCATTTAATCTCACTGTCCTTTTCTCCCCGAATGTTTCTCTGCAGGCTCTCTGTCTGCCTGAGATTTATTGTATAATTCTGAGTGTCCAACTCAGGCTTTGATTCCCCACCCTTTCACTGAGCGCATTCCAAGTCATAACTCATTGTGTGAAATAATCTCCAAAATTCCCTGCAGTTGATTATTTTCAATCTGTGACTCTCCGGCTGCTGACACACTGAAAACAGTTTCTCCCTTCTGGCTCGATATAATTCCTCAGCATTCTGAACACCTCGCTTCAATCTCCCCCTCAACCTGCCCTGCTCCACGGGGAACCGTCCCAGACTCTCCCACACTCTCCACGTGAACAGAAGTTACCCCCTTCCCCCAGCCACCCCTGGTATCATTCCAGTGCAGAAGTCTGAAGAATGCTCAGCACTTCTGGCAGCTAAGTTTATTCATTAGCGTCACAAGTCGACTTAACGTTAACACCGCAATGAAAATCCCCTAGTCGCCACATTCCAGCGCCTGTTTGGTAAACACTGAGGAAGAATTTAGCACGGACTGTGGGGTTTGATTTGATTTATTATTGTCACACGTATTGGGATACAGTGAAAAGTATTGTTTCTTGTGCGCTTTACAGACAAAGCATACCGTTCACAGAGAAGGAAAGGAGAGTGTGCAGAGTGTGGTGTTATAGCCGTAGCTAGCTAGGCTGTAGAGAAAGATCAGCTTAATGATTAGGGGCGGTATGGTAGCACATTGGGTTAGAACTGCTCCTTCACAGCTCCGGGGACCTGGGTTCGATTCCTGGCTCGGGTCACTGTCTGTGCGGAGTTTGCGCGTTCTCCCTGTGTCTGCGTGGGTTTCCTCTGGGTGCTCCAGTTTCCTCCCACAGTCCAAACATGTGCAGGCTAGGTTGATTGGCCGTGCTAAAGTGCCCTTAGTGTGCCGGGATGCATAGATTAGTGGGTAAATATGTGGGGATAGGACCTGGGTCGATTTGGGGTTGGTGCAGACTCATTGGGCCAAATGGCCTCTTTCTGCACTGTAGGATTCTATTCTATGACTTCTAATGCAAGGTATTTAGAAGTCTGACAGGGAAGAAGCTGTTCTTGAGTCGGTTGGTACGCGACCTCAGACTTTTGTATCATTTTCCTGATGGAAGAAGGTGGGAGAGAGAATGTCCAAGGTGCCTGGGGGTCCTCGATTATGCCGGCTGCTTTTTTCCGAGGGAAGTGTAGACAGAGTCAATGGATGGAGGAAACTGGAACATCTGCAGGAAACCCACGCAGGCACGGGGAGAACATGCAAACTTGGCGCAGAGAGTGACCCAAGCCGGGAACCCGGGTCTCTAGCACGGGGAAGCAACAGCGTTAACCACTGTGTCTGTGGAGAGAGAGAGAGAGAGAAAAAGTAACAGTTAATATTCCAGATGTGATGAAATGTTATTGACTCAAGGTTAACTTGTGTTTTTCTCTCTCTCTGGTGGCTGCACAGTGGTTAACGTAAGCCTTCTTGTGACACTAATAAACTCTCCACAGACACCGCCTGAGTAATTTCTGCCTTTATTTCATTCCCAGTAAACCCCTTCCTGTCACGACCTTGGCATCGGGGACCCACGTCTCTGTGCGTCAGAGGCGAGTGTTGAGCCACCGATGCTTACTTGACGGCGAGAAAGAGGGTGCGTCGCACTACATTCCTGAGCTGTCTCTCACTCTCGAGCACCTGGGCTGTTTGGCAGGCAGTTTACTACTTTTGGTTTCTGCGGCCCTGTCTCCTCCCTGTTCCTCTTTATCCTTCAGGCTTTCTGGCTTTTATGAGATGCACGTTATTTCCTTGTCAACAAAGCTTTAATTACACTCCCCCACCCCCTCCCCTTTATCCTGAACTCCCTGGGTGGCCCAGTGGGTTAGCACCACTGCCCCTCAGTGCCAGGGACCCGGGTTCGATTCCCTGTTGGGGTAACCGTCTGTGCGGAGTCTGCACATCCTCCCCATGTCTGCATGGGGTTTTCTCTGGGTGCTCCAATTTCTTCCCAGACTCCGAAAGACGTGCTGGTTAGGGCGCATTGGCCATGCTAAATTCTCTCTGTTACTCAAACAGGCAGTGGAGTGTGGCGACAAGGTGATTTTCACAGTAACTTCATTGCAGGGTTAATATAAGCCTATTTGTGACATTAAGGGGCAATTAAGCCTATTTGTGACATTAACACTAAGGGACAATTTAACATGGCCAATTCACCTAACCTGCACATCTTTGGACACTAAGGGGCAATTTAGCAAGGCAAATTCGCCTAACCTGCACATCTTTGGACTGTGGGAGGAAATCTGAGCACCTGCTGGAAACCCATGCAGACACAGGGAGAATGTGCAGTCTCCATACAGACAGTGACCCAAGCCGGGAATCGAACCCGACCTGCAAACGTGAGCAACTGATCGAACTGCGAACGTGAGCAACTGTCGGAGGTCGGCTTGGGCCGAATGACCTCAGCTGGAGCTCCGTCCTCTGTCCAGTTAACCCCTCGTCGGCTGCTCAGAGCCGTAACCTGCGAGCGAACTTGTGGGTTCCTGCTGGGCTTCGCCCTTGGGGAGGGTTCTGTGTTGCCTGCTCTCTGTTTCCTGCCATCAACCACAGCTTCCGTCTGGGCCAGCTCAGTATCGGGGTGGAAAGGTCAGAAGGACAACTCTTTTACCTCCTTCCCCTGTAGCCACCATTCAACACTGAGGGCAGCAGGCACCACCAGGCGATGGAGGGTTTGCAAGTCTCCAGGGGCTCCCTTATTGCAACGATGGCCCCCACACCCACACTAACTCCCCCGTTGCCCCTTCTTTCCCCAAGCCAAGACCTATTGCGGCTCAGTGCGACTCTTGTCTCTGACTCAGATTGTTATATTCCACGCCAGAGACTCAATAGATCAAAGCTCTCAGAGAGGCACTGAGGGAGCATCGCACTGTCAGAGGGTCAGTGCTGAGGGAGCATCGCACTGTCAGAGGGTCAGTGCTGAGGGAGTGCCGCACTGTCAGAGGGTCAGTGCTGATGGAGCGCCGCGCTGTCAGAGGGTCAGCGCCGAGGGAGCACCGCACTGTCAGAGGGTCAGTGCTGAGGGAGCGCCGCGCTGTCAGAGGGTCAGTGCTGAGGGAGCGCTGCGCTGTCTGAGGGTCAGCGCCGAGGGAGCCCCACCCTGCCAGAGGATCAGCGCTGAGGGAGCGCCGCTCTGCTGCGTCATAGTGCCAGGGACCCGGCTTTGATTCCAACCTCAAAAGGATCACCAGTTGTGTGGAATTTGCACGTTCTCCCTGTGTCTGCGTGGGTTTCCTCCAGATGCTCCAGTTTCCTCCCACAGTCCAAAAGACGTGCGGGTTGGGTGGATTGGCCGTGCTCAATTGCCCCTTAGTGTCAGGAGACTGGCAGGATAAATACACGTGTTGTGGGAGTGGGCCTGAACGGGATTGTCGACAGTACAGGTTCAGTGGGCCGAATGGCCTTCTGCACTGTAGGGATTATTTGACAGGCTCCCAAATAGTCGACGGAAACCAGGAGCAAATATCCAAGGAGATCACAGAGAGTTCCAAGAAAAATGTGGTGATCATTGTCAGAGATTTTAACTTTCCCAACATTGACTGGAACAGCCATAGTATTAAGAGGGTTGGACGGAGAGAAATTTGCTGACTGTATGCAGGAGGAATTTCTCATTCGAAATGTGGATGGCCCGATTAGGGAGGAGGCAAAACTTGACCTCCTCTTGGGAAATAAGGAAGGGCAGGTGACAGAAGTGTTAGTGAGGCATCACTTTGAGGGATTACTTTGACCACAATTAGTTTGAAGACAGCTATGGAGAATGATAGGTCTGTCCCACAGGTTGAAATTCTAAACTGGGGCAAGGCCAATTTTGATGGTATCAGGCAGGAACTCTCAAAAGTTAATTGGGCGGGGGGGAACCTATGGGAAGGAAAAGAGTCGTCTAGCAAGCGGAAGGCTTTCAAAAATGTGTTAACCAGAGATCAGGGTAAACACGTTCCTCATAGAGTGAAGGGCAAGGCCGGCAGAAGTCGGGAACTCTGGATGACTCGGGATATTGAGATCCTGGGGAACGAGAAGGAGGAGGCACATGACATGCGTTGGCAGCTGGGATCCTTTGAAGGGTGTAGGAGTAGAGTTAAGAGAGAAATCAGGAGGACGTGAGATTATTTTGGCAGATAAGGCAAAGGAGAATTCAAAAAGTTCCTAACAAATACATGAAGGGCAAACGAGTAATGAGAAAAAGTAGGCTCTCTTAAAGATCAACTTTGGCAGGAATAACAAATGTGTAGAGTATAGGGCTAATGGTAGGACTCTTAATAGTGTTGATGAACAGAGGGATCTTGGTGTATGTGTCAATAGATCCCTGAAAGTTGGCAATCAAGTCGATAAGGTTGTTAAGAAGGCATACGGAGTCTTAGCTTTTATTGGTAGGGGGATTGAATTTCGGAGCCGCAACGTCATGTTGCAACTGTACAAAACTCTGATGCGGCCGCACTTGGAGTATTGTGTGCAGTTCTGGTCCCTACATTATAAGAAAGATGTGGAGGCATTGGAGAGGGTACAGAGGAGGTTTACCAGGATGTTGCCTGGTATGGAGGGCAGGTCTTATGAGAGAGGCTGAGGGATTTGAGGTTGTTTTCGTTAGAAAGGAGGCGGCTAAGAGGGGACCTTATTGAAACATATAAGATGATTAGAGGTTTAGATAGGGTGGACAGTGATAGCCTTTTTCCTAGGATGGAGAAAGCTAGCACGAGGGGACAAAGCTTTAAATTAAGGGGTGGTAGTTATAGGATGGATATCAGAGGTAGGTTCTTTACCCAGAGGGTGGTAAGGGTATGGAATGCCCTGCCTGCTGCAGTTGTAGATGCGCCAAGTTTGGTGGCGTTTAAGAAGTTAGTAGATAAGTTTATGGATGAAAAGGGAATGGTTTAGGTTAGAGGGTCATTGCTTTTTCTTAATTGGTCGGCGCAACATCGAGGGCCAAAGGGCCTGTTCTGCGCTGTAATGTTCTATGTACTAAAGTCACTTGTGTGCGATCCAAAGGAGATTAGGTGAGATGCTAAACGAATATTTCTCATCAGTTTTTACTATTGAGAAAAACATTGATGTTAGGGAACTTGGGGAAATAAATAGTGATGTCTTGAGGAGGGTACATTTTACAGAGGAGGCGAATGCCGGAAGTCTTAAAGCGCGTCAATCCCTGGGATCTGACTAAGTGTATCCCAGGACATTGTGAGAGGCTAGGGAAGAAATTGTGGGTCCCCTAGCCGAGATATTTGAATCATCGATAGTCAGGGGTGAGGTGCCTGAAGATTGGAGGGGGGCAAATGTTGTGTCTTTGTTTAAAAAGGGCTGCAGGGAAAAGCCTGGGAGCTACAAGGCCATTGAGCCTCACATCAGTGGTGGGTAAGTTGTTGGAAGGTATTTTGAGAGACAGGATCTACAGGCATTGAGAGAGGCAAGGACTGATTAGGGACAGTCAGCATGGCTTTGGGTGGCACAGTGGGTTAGCATTGCTGCTTCACAGCTCCAGGGTCCCGGGTTCGATTCCCAGCTCGGGTCACTGCCTGTGTGGAGTTTGCACGTTCTCCTCGTGTCTGCGTGGGTTTCCTCGAGGCACTTGGGTTTCCTCCCATAGCCCAAAGATTAGGTTAATGCTAAGAAATTGACCCTTAGCGTCCAGGGATGCGTAGGTTAGAGGGATTAGCAGGTACAACATAGGGGTAGAGATTGGGTGGGGGTTGTGTTCAGTGCAGACTCGATGGGCCAAAGTACGATTTATGAGTGGAAAATCATGTTTCACATTTGAGTTTTTTGAAGGTGTAACCAAGAAAGTAGATGAGGGCAGTGCAGTTGATGTTATCTACATGGACTTTAGCAAGACCTTTGACAAGGTACCGCATGATAGATTGTTGTATAAGGTTAAATCTCACTGGATCCAGGGTGAGGTATCTAAATGGATACAAAATTGGCTTCTTGACAGAAGCAGAGGGTGGTTGTAGAGGGTTGTTTTTTGAACTGGAGGCCCTGTGACCAGCGGTGTGCCTCAGGGATCAGTGCTGGGTCCACTGTTATTTGTCATTTATATTGATGATTTGGATGAGAATATAGGGGGCACGGTTAGTAAGTTTGCAGATGACACCAAGATTGGTGGCATAGTGGACAGTGAAGAAAGTTGTCTCCAATTGCAATGGGATCTTGATCAAATTGGGCCAGTGGGCTGACGAATGGCAGATGGAGTTTAACTTAGACAAATGCGAGGTGATGCATTTTGGTCGATTGAACCAGGGGCAGGACTTACTCAGTTAATGGTAGGGGCGCTGGGGAGAGTTACAGAACAAAGATATCTAGGGGTACATGTTCATAGTTCCTTGAAAGTGGAGTCACAGGTGGACAGAGTGGTGAAGAAGGCATTCGGCACGCTTACTTTCATCGGTCAGAACATTGAATACAGGAGTTGGGACGTCTTGTCGAAGTTGTACAAGACATTGGTAAGGCCACACTTGGAATACTGTGTACAATTCTGGTCACCCTATTATAGAAAGGATATTATTAAACTAGAAAGAGAGCAGAAAAGATTTACTAGGATGCTACTGGGATTTGATGGATTGAGTTATAAAGGCTGGGATAGACTGGGACTTTTTTCTCTGGAGCGTAGGAGACTGAGGGGTGATCTTATAGAGATCTATAAAATAATGAGGTCAGCTAGATAGTCAATATCTTTTCCCCAAAGAGGGCATAAGTTTAAGGTGAGAGGGGAGAGACACAGAAGTGTCCAGAGGGGCAATTATTGAGTGGTGGTGAGTGTCTGGAACAAGCTGTCAGAGGCAGTAGTAGAGATTTAAAAAAAAATTTAGACAGTTACATGGGTAAAATGGGTATAGAGGGATATGGGCCAAATGTGGGCAATTAGGACTAGCTTGGGGCTTTTAAAAAAAAGGATGGCATGGAACGGCCTCCTCCAGTTCCTGTATAACAGGCTCGAGGGGCTGAACGGCCTCCTCCAGTTCCTGTATAACAGGCTCGAGGGGCTGAACGGCCTCCTCCTGTTCCTGTATAACAGGCTCGAGGGGCTGAACGGCCTCCTCCTGTTCCTGTATAACAGGCTCGAGGGGCTGAACGGCCTCCTCCTGTTCCTGTGTAACAGGCTCGAGGGGCTAAACGGCCTCCTCCTGTTCCTGCATAACAGGCTCAAGGGGCTGAACGGCCTCCTGTTTATTCTGTGTAATGTGTTGAAGGTGATGGAATTGTTTCCTGTGGGACGTGGCTACTCTCTCTCTCTCTGTCTCTCTCTGTCTCTCTGTCTCTGTCTCTCTGTCTCTGTCTCTCTGTCTCTGTCTCTCTGTCTCTGTCTCTGTCTCTCTGTCTCCGTCTGTCTCTCTCTCTCTGTCTCTCTCTCTGTCTCTCTCTCTGTCTCTCTCTCTGTCTCTCTCTCTGTCTCTCTCTCTGTCTCTCTCTCACAGTAACTTCTTTTCACAGTAACTTCATTGCGGTGTTAATGAAGGATAACACAGTGGTTAGCACTGCGGCCTCGCAGCGCCAGGCATCCGGGTTCGATTTCCGGCTTGGGTCTGTGTGAAGTTTGCGCGTTCCCCCCGTGTCTGCGTGGGTTTCCTCCGGGTGCTCCGGTTCCCTGCCCCCCCCACCTCAGTCTGAAAGACGTGCTGGTTAGGACGTGCTAAATTCTCCGCTGGTGTCACCTGAACGGGCACTGGAGGTTAAAAAGAAGTTTGCTTATTAGTCACAAACAGGCTGACAGCAACACCGCAATAAAGTTACAGTGGAAAGCCCCCTGTTCGCCACACTTTGTCTGGCGCCTGTTCTCAGGCAGAATTTAGCAGGGGCCGGTGCACCCTAACTTTTCAAACTGGAAAGAATTCCACCCACACGTAAACTTTACTTATTAGTCACAAGTCAGGCTTGCATTCACACCGCGATGAAGTTATAGTGAAAATCCCTCCAGTCGCCACGCACTCCAGCGCCTGTTCGGGTAGCACCGAGGGAGAATTGAGCACCGAACCGGCGCGTCTTTTCGGACGGTGGGAGGAAACACACAACACACGCAGGGGAGAAGGCGCGGACCCCGCACAGGCAGGCACCTGAGGCCGGGGATCGAACCCCCCCCGCCGCCTTCCCCGAGGTAGCAGCGCTGACCACCGTGGGGGATTTTCGCAGTGGCTTCACTGCGGTGTTAATGTGAGCCGACTGCTAATTTAAAGCACGCCGAGATTATCCTTTCTAAAACATAAAGCCCGCAAAAACTGCGCGCACGCCACTCCGGACACGCTCTCAGCAAGAGCCTGTGTGTGTGGCTGCAGTGAGAATTGCTGGTGACTCCCAACTGCCTTGCTATAAAGGCGAACGTACCAATTACCTTCGCAACTGTTGTTACTGTAGCCGGACTTTACCCTGTGACTTGGGTGTGTTTGCCTGGGAGGGGAGGGGAGGGGGGCGGCTGGTATCTGTAACCCAGTCAGTTTCCCTCTTCATCCCGTCGACGCCGTCTGCACTCGTTCAACCCCGGCAGCTGCCAGACACGCCTCGAATTATCAGCCTCTTGTTTGGCACCTTCCCCCCGCCCCGCCTCTGGGAGCTTGGCCAGGGTTTCTAAGAAGCCTCTTAAAAAGGGGTACTAGGAATGGTCGAGCGTCTCCCGCTATCTTGGGGGAAAAGCAGCCGGCATCGTTAAGGACCCACCCCGCACCCCGGACGTTCTCTCTCCTGCCTCCTTCCGTCGGGGAAAAGGTACAAAAGTCCGAGGTCACGTGCAGAAAAACTTCTTCCCAGCTGCCGTCAGACTTTTGAATGGACCTGCCTCGCATTAAGTTAATCTTTTCTCTGCACCCTAGCTATGACTGTAACACTACACTCTGCACTCTTTCCTTCTCTACGAACAGTATGCTTTGTATAGCACACAAGAAACAATGCATGCGACAATGATAAATCCTTCTCCCCTATGTACTCAATGAAGGGTATGCTTTGTATAGCGCGCAAGAAACAATACTTTTCACTGTATCCCAATACATGTGACAATAATAAATCAAATCCTTCTCCCCTATGTACTCAATGAAGGGTATGCTTTGTATAGCGCGCAAGAAACAATACTTTTCACTGTATCCCAATACATGTGACAATAATAAATCAAATCCTTCTCCCCTATGTACTCAATGAAGGGTATGCTTTGTGTAGCGTGCAAGAAACAATACTTTTCACTGTATCCCAATACAAATGACAATTATAAGTCTAACAGTAGTTAGCACTGCTGCCTCACAGCGCCAGAGACTCGGGTTCCATTTGCTGTTTGGGTCACTGTCTGTGTGGAGTTTGCATGTTCTCCCCGTGTCTGCGTGGGCTTCCCCCGGATGCTCCGGTTTCCTCCCACAGTCTGAAAGATGCGCTGGTTAAGGGTGCGTTGGCCGTGCTAAATTCTCCCTCAGTGTTACCCGAACAGGTGCCGAAGTGTGGCGACTAGGAGGATTTTCACAGCAACTGCATTGCAGTGTTAATGTAAGCCTGCTTGCGACTAATAAAGAAACTTAAAGGTGCTACCGGGACTTGATGGACTGAGTTATAAGGAGAGGTTGGGATAGACTGGGACTTTTTTCTTTGGAGTGTAGGAAGCTGAGGGGGGATCTTATAGAGGTTTATAAAATAATGAGGGGCACAGATCAGCCAGACAGTCAATATCTTTTCCCCAAAGGTAGGGGAGTCTAAAACTAGAGGGGCACGGGTTTAAGGTGAGAGGGGAGAGAGACAAAAGGATCCAGAGGGACAATTTTTTCCCCTCCTCCCCGGTGCATGACTACACGGTGGCACAGTGGTTAGCACTGCTGCCTCATGGCGCCAGGGACCCGGTATCGATTCTCAGCTCGGGCCACTGTCTGCCTGGACCTGCACATTCTCCCCATGTCTGCGTGGGTTTCCTCCGGGTACACAGTCCAAAAACTGGTTAGGGTGCATTGGCCGTGCTAATTTCTCCCTGAGTGTTACCCGAACAGGCGCTGGACTGTAGGGATTTTCGCAGTAACTTCACTGCGGTGTTAATGTAACCCAACTCGTGACAATACTAGTAAGTAAATAACACTGTGGGAACCTGAGGATTCAACCCCAAACTCCCTCCCCGTAACTCTCAGCTTCATCGCACTCCATCTTGTAACTCTTACCATGAAATCAGAATCATCAAGTGATGTTCATCAAACACTTTGTGTAGTGGACACCGAGTGTGAGTCAATAGCTAACCAGAGGGAAGGTGGGGGAGAAAGGACAGTGCTAGAGAGAGACAGAGAGAGAGAGGCTAGGGTCGGTAACGAGAGACTGGGGTAGAGAGACAGAGACTGGGAGAAAAAAGAGCAAGAGAGACTTGGGTAGAGAGAGAGAGGGGGGGGAGAGACTGGGGTAGAGAGACAGAGACTGGGAGAAAAAAGAGCGAGAGAGACTTGGGTAGAGAGAGAGAGGCTGGGGGAGAGACTGGGGTAGAGAGAGACAGAGACTGGGAGAAAAGAGAGCGAGAGAGACTTGGGTAGAGAGAGAGAGGCTGGGGGAGAGTCTGGGGTAGAGAGAGACAGAGACTGGGAGAAAAGAGAGCAAGAGAGACTTGGGGAGAGAGAGACTGGGGGAGAGACTGGGGTAGAGAGAGACAGAGACTGGGAGAAAAGAGAGCGAGAGAGACTTGGTAGAGAGAGAGAGGCTGGGTAGAGAGAGACTGGGAGAAGAGAGACTTGGAGAGAGACTGGAGAAAAGAGAGCAAGAGAGACTTGGGTAGAGAGAGAGACTGGGGGAGAAAAGAGAGGACAGAGACTGGGAGAAAAGAGAGGAGAGAGACTTGGGTAGAGAGAGAGAGGCTGGGGGAGAGACTGGGGTAGAGAGAGACAGAGACTGGGAGAAAAGAGAGCGAGAGAGACTTGGGTAGAGAGAGAGAGAGGCTGGGGTAGAGAGAGACTGGGAGAAAAGAGAAGAGAGAGTTGGGTAAGAGAGAGAGGCTGGGTAGAGGAGACTGGGAGAAAGAGAGCAAGAGAGACTTGGTAAGAGAGACTGGGTAGAGAGAGAGAGACTTGGGTAGAGAGAGACTGGGAAAAGAGAGCGAGAGAGACTTGGGTAGAGAGAGAGAGAGAGTGGGGGAGAAATTGGGTAGAGAGAGACAGACTGGGAGAAAAAAGAGCAAGAGAGACTTGGGTAGAGAGGAAGAGAGGCTGGGGTAGAGAGAGACTGGGAGAAAAGAGAGCAAGAGAGACTGGGGTAGAGAGAGAGAGACTGGGGGAGAAATTGGGGTAGAGAGAGACAGAGACTGGGAGAAAAAAGAGCGAGAGCAACTTGGGTAGAGAGAGACTGGGGGAGAAATTGGGGTAGAGAGAGACAGAGACTGGGAGAAAAAAGAGCAAGAGAGACTTGGGTAGAGAGAGAGAGGCTGGGGTAGAGAGAGACTGGGGTAGAGAGAGACAGAGACTGGGAGAAAAGAGAGCGAGAGGGACTTGGGTAGAGAGAGAGAGACTGGGGTAGAGAGAGAGAGACTAGGGGAGGACTGGGGTAAAGAGAGCAGAGACTGGGAGAAAAGAGAGCAAGAGAGATTTGGGTAGAGAGAGAGGCTGGCGTAGAGAGAGAGGCTGGGGTAGAGAGACTGAGAGAGACTTGGATAGAGAGACAGAGACTGGGAGAAAAGAGAGAGAGAGACTGGGGTAGAGAGAGAGAGAGAGACTGGGGGAGAGACTAACTGGGAGAAAAGAAAGAGAGAGACTCAGGTAGAGAGAGAGAGAGAGACTGAAACGGGGATAGAGAGTGAGAGAGGCTAGAATGAAACTATTGCCCTGAGTCAGAGATATGAGTACAAGTCACCTTCCTGTTGAGTTAAAGCGGTGTATTGGAGCGTGCTGTTGGTTTAATTAATCGGGAATGTCTGTGAGACAGTCACTCCCTGACACGATCTGTGCCCCAGCTGATAGGAGCAGTGTGTGTTTGTCAAACTATCTGCTGCTTGGGCGGGGTTAGAGACGGGGAGGAGGAGGAGGATGCTGAGTGAGAGAGTTTCCAGATCAAAGAGAAACTCTCCCCACCCTGGATAACGTGGTCCTGATTAGAATTGAACCGGCACGGAATGGTTTGAGAGTCACCGGTTACGATACAGGATGGAATAGCACAAGGGGAGGCCGTTCAGCCCCACCCAACTGTGCCAGCCCTTTGAAGGAACTTTCGTTCCGTTCCCCAACCCTCCCCACTACGTCAGAAATATCCCATCGGCAATCTGTCTAATTTCATTCCGAAATTTCCCAATGGGATCTGAATCCACAGGGTGTGAAGTTCTGGGTAAGAGATGGGGAAGTGAATGTGAATGAACCTTCTTCCCCAGCGAGGGGGAATGATATGGAATGGGATGGACGATCGAGGGAAATAAATACAAGAGACACGGGGATAGACCGGGACTCGTGGGCGGCACGGTGGGTTAGCACTGCTGATTCACAGCGCCAGGGACCAGGTTCGAACCCTGTGCCCAGGTCACTGTCTGTGTGGAGCTTGCACGCTCCACACCTCTCACTTCTTACCCTCACTATCTCTTCTCCAGAACCTGTTCTCCCCCGTGCCTGTGTGGGTTTCCTCCAAAGATATGCAGGTTAGGTGCATTGGCCATGCTAAATTGCCCCTTAGTGTCTAAAGATATATAGATTAAGTTAGAACGTAAGAAATAGGAGCAGGAGTAGGGCCATCCAGCCCCTCGAGCCTGTCCTGCCATTCAGTAAGATCGTGGCTGATCTGAAGTGGATCAGTTTCACTTCTCTGCTTTATCCCCATAACTCTTAACCCCCTTGTCTATCAGAATCCTATCTACCTGTGACTTAAATATATTCAGCGATGTAGCCTCCACCACTTCAATGGGCAGAAAATTCCAAAGATTCACTCCCCTCTGAGTGAAGAAGTTCCTCTCAACTCTGTTCTAAACTGCCCCCTTAATTTGAGGCTGTGCCCTCTCGTCCTGCTATCCTTTCTAAGCGGGAAGAATCTCTCTACCTCTACCCTATCCATCCCCTTCATTATCTTATACGTCTCTGTAAGATCCCCCCCTCAACCTTCTAAACTCCAACGAGTACAAATCTAGTCTACTCAATCTCTCCTCAAGCTAACCCCCTCATCTCCGGTATCAGCCTGGTGAACCTTCTCTGTACTCCCTCCAAAGGCCAATATATCCTTCCGCAAACAAGGGGACCAAAACTGCACACAGTTGCAGCCTCACCAGTGCCCTGTATAGTTGCAGCAAGACCTCCCTGCTTTTATATTCTATCCCCCTCGCTATAAAGGCCAATTCGCCTTCTTGATCACCTGCTGCACCTGCAGACTGGGTATTTGCGACCCGTGCACAAGGACCCCCAGATCCCTCTGCACCGTTGCATGCTGCAGCTTTTCCCCCTTTAAATAATAATCCCTCCTGCTATTATTTCTACCAGAGTGGATAACCTCACACTTGCTAACTTCATCTGTCGGGTCCTCGCCCACTCACTCAGCCTTAGTTTCTAAAGATGTGCAGGTTAGGTGGATTGGCCATGCTAAATTGTCCCTTAGTGTCCAAAGATGTACAGGTTAGGTAGATTGGCCAGGATAAATTGATTAAATAAGTTTCAGGGGACTAGCAAGGCAAAAGTCTGGGATTGCGGGAATAGGGCATGAGTGGGATTGTGTTTGGTACAGACTGGATGGGCGGAATGGCTCCCTTCTGCGCTGTAGGGATTGTATATTCATCCTCTACGCTCTGGGGAAAAAAAGCCCCAGCCCTCCTCATAACCCAAACCCTTTGGATAACATTCCTTGCGGCGCTCCCTCAGCACCGACCCTCTGACAGTGCGGCGCTCCCTCAGCACTGACCCTCTGACAGTGCGGCGCTCCCTCAGCACTGACCCTCTGACAGTGCGGCGCTCCCTCAGCACTGACCCTCTGACAGTGCGGCGCTCCCTCAGCGCTGACCCTCTGACAGTGCGGCGCTCCCTCAGCACTGACCCTCTGACAGTGCGGCGCTCCCTCAGCACTGACCCTCTGACAGTGCGGCGCTCCCTCGGCACTGACCCTCTGACAGTGCGGCGCTCCCTCGGCACTGACCCTCTGACAGTGCGGCGCTCCCTCAGCACTGAACCTCTGACAGTGCGGCGCTCCCTCAGCACTGACCCTCTGACAGTGCGGCGCTCCCTCAGCGCTGGACCCTCTGACAGTGGCGGCACTCCCTCAGTACTGATCCTGTGACAGTGCGGCGCTCCCTCGGCACTGACCCTCTGACAGTGCGAGCTCCCTCGCACCGCCCTCTGACAGTGCGGCGCTCCCTCAGCACTGACCCTCTGACAGTGCGGCGCTCCCTCAGCACTGACCCTCTGACAGTGCGGCGCTCCCTCACACTGGACCCTCTGACAGTGCGGCGCTCCCTCAGCACTGACCCTCTGACAGTGCGGCGCTCCCTCAGCACTGACCCTCTGACAGTGCGGCACTCCCTCAGCACTGACCCTCTGACAGTGCGGCGCTCCCTCAGCACTGACCCTCTGACAGTGCGGCGCTCCCTCAGCACCGACCCTCAGCACTGATACTGGGTGTGTCGAGCTGAATTTGAACCTCCTGACTGAGTAACGAGTGTGTTACTCAACAGACCCAGAACCTCTTTCGATCAGCTGAGGTTTCAGGAAACGTCAAGACAGTGGACTGTGCCCGGGGAGGGTTGGCAGTATTGGGAGAGGTGTAATTGACGGGAAGTCTCTCATTATTGTTTGAGGAGGATGTATCTCATCACATCATCGTTTTTTGTAAAACCACAACAACTGGTCTGGGCAGTTGTAGCCACTCCCGGGTCGATGAACGATGAGATAATAAGACCAGGGATTGGTTTTGTGTAGATGCTGCTTGGCAGAGCTTACTCTCACACACACACACACACACACACACACATCACGACACCTTGGGTTTCAGCCAGGCTCTGTGAGAGCAGGAGCTTCTGTGGTTCCTCTCGCAAGCTTGTAAGTTGCACCCATTGACAAAACTACCAAAGTTCAAGCGTGCACACGTACAAACACACACACACGTCAAACACGTATACACATGCGCGCGCGCACACACATTCACATGCACACAAACACGTCTATGCATGTAAATACGCACACATGCATGCAC
The DNA here is from genome assembly GCA_024679065.1 of Sphyrna mokarran. Lineage (NCBI taxonomy): Eukaryota > Metazoa > Chordata > Chondrichthyes > Carcharhiniformes > Carcharhinidae > Sphyrna > Sphyrna mokarran. The sequence continues at coordinate 18,685,140 of JAGIQG010000037.1, forward strand.
ACACACACACCCATTCCCCACAAGGAGACCATCGAGTCTTCACTGACCACGATCCCACCCAGGCCCTATTCCCCATGCATTTATAGCACTGACACTAAGGGGTGATTTAGCGTGGCCAATCCACCCAACCCGCACATCTTTGGACCCTGAGGAATAATTAAGCATGGCCAGTTCACCTCACCTGCAAACTCCACGCAGACAATGACCCAAGATCACAGTTGAACCCAGGCCCCTTAGTGTCCAAAAATGAGCAGGTTAAGTGAATTGGCCATGCTAAATTGCCTCTTAGTATCCAAAGATGTGCGGGTTAGGTGAATTGGCCATGCTAAATTGCCCCTTAGCGTCCAAAGATGTGCGGGTTAGGTGGATTGGCCATGCTAAATTGCCCCTTAGCGTCCAAAGATGTGCGGGTTAGGTGGATTGACCATGCTAAATTGCCCCTTAGCGTCCAAAGATGTGCGGGTTAGGTGGATTGGCCATGCTAAATTGTTCCTTAGCGTCCAAAGATGTGCGGGTTAGGTGGATTGGCCATGCTAAATTGTCCCTTAGTGTCCAAAGATGTGCGGGTTAGGTGAATTGGCCATGCTAAATTGTCCCTTAGTGTCCAAAGATGTGCAGGTTAGGTGATTGGCCATGCTAAATTGTCCCTAGTGTCCAAAGATGTGCGGTTAGGAGGATTGCCATGCTAAATTGCCCTTTAGTGTCCAAAGGTGTGCGGGTTGGGTTGATTGGCCATGCTAAATTGTCCCTTAGTGTCCAAAGATGTGCAGTTAGGAGGATTGTCCAAAGATGTGCAGGTTAGGAGGATTGGCCATGCTAAATTGCCCTTTAGTGTCCAAAGATGTGCAGGTTAGGAGGATTGGCCATGCTAAATTGCCCTTTAGTGTCTCAAGGACATGCAGGTTAGTTCATTTATTTGTGATCGCTAGTAGGCTTACATTAACACTACAGTGAAGTTACTGTGAACGTCCTCTAGTCGCCACAGTCTGCTGCCTGTTCAGAGAGAAATTAGCATCTAACCAGCGCATCTTCGGACTGTGGGAGGAAACCCACGCAGACACTGGGGGGGGGGGGGGGGAGACGTGTAAACTCCGCACTGACGGTGACCCCGAGCCGGGAATCGAACCCCGGTCCCTGGCGCCCTGAGGCAGCAGTGCCAACCCGCTGTGCCACCGTGCCATTACCCTACTTGATGGTCCAAAATAGCCGTCTCCTGCCAAAGATTCTACGTGGGGATTCTGTGAACGCAGGGCCCGAGGGACAGGAGTCACGAGGGGTCACTCAACTTTCAGATCAGTAATTTAAAACCAGCTTTATTTTCACACACACACAATTAAAAAAAGAACACTTCCTCTTCCATCCGTTACGGTGTATTTTCTTTTTGCAAGCGTCCAGACAACGGCAGAATAAATAAAATCTAATTTCCCACGCAGGAGATTCGAGGAGACGGCTCGTTACCCTCCCCTGCTCCCCCCACCACTTCCTCTGGAAGTGGGCTACCACCGGCTTGATGGTCCCAGCAACGCCGGTGTGTGTCTGGGCCACACGGGGAGGGCGGGAAACCAGATCTGGTGACACCCCCCCCCCCCCCGGCCTCTTCACCGCCCCCCCCCCCCCCCCAAATCAGTCACTACATCCAAAACCTCTCCCCCCCAGCCCTGACCCCCCAAACCCTGTTCAAACTCTCCATGAGGATGAGGAGGAATAATTTCAGTGAAAAATTGAGTGAGGTTGTTCGGATGAGAGTGGGGGAGCGTGCGCTGGGGGAGATTTGATGGGCTGAACGGCCTCTCTCTCTCCGTCTCTGTGACTCCGGTCCCGGGCTCCGGCTGTAGACGCAGCAGAGTTGTTCTGCTCCGTCGTAGAAGTCAGCCCGCCACTGCAAACTTCCTTTTCTGCTCGTAGAGGCTGCAAGCTCGCTCGCTCGCTGTCACCCTTCAAAGAATAGTGCAGGAGGAGGGCCATTCGGCCCATCGAGACTGCACCGGCTCTCTGACAGAGTGTGTCTTCACCCTGGCCCTCTCCCCCCCCGTCCCATTCCCATAATCCCAACTTATCCCTGGCAGCACACGCATTGTGAGAGAGTCAGGGTGTCGATATCTGTGTGACTCTCTCTCTGTGTCTGTCTGCTGATTGTCTCTCTCGCTGTCTGTATCTGTTTGACTGTCTCTCTATCTCGGAGTCTGTCTCTGTGTGACTCTCTCTCTCTCTCTCTGTGTGACTGTCTCTCTCTCTCTCCCTCTTTCTCTCTCTCTATCTGTGTGACTCTCTCTCTCTCTGTGACTGTCTCTCTCTCTCCCTCTCTCTCTATCTGTGTGACTCTCTCTCTCTGTGTGACTGTCCCTCTCTCTCTCTCTCTCTGTGACTGTCTTTCTCTCTTTCTGTGTGACCATCTCACTGTGTCTGTAACTGTGTGACTATCTCTCTCAGTGTGTGTCTGCATCTGTGTGACTGTGTGTGTGTCTCTCTCTCTCTGTCTGTGTGACTGTCTCTCAGGGTCTGTATCTCTGTGCCTGTCTCTCTCTCTCCTGGTGTCTATATCTGCGTGACTTTGTCTGTCTGTCTGTCTGTCTCTCTCTGTGTCTGTATCCCTGTGTCTGTCTGTCTGTCTCTCTCCTGGTGTCTGTATCTGTGTGACTTTCTCTCTGTGTCTATATCTCTATGCCTATCTCTCTCTCCTGGTATCTGTCTGTATCTGTGTGACTGTCTCTCTCTCTCCGTCTCTCCCAGTGTCTGTACCTGTGTGACTGTCTCTCTCCCCGTCTCTCCCAGTGTCTGTATCTGTGTGACTGTCTCTCTCTCCGTCTGTCCTGATGTCTGTACCTGTGTGACTGTCTCTCCCGATTGTCTGTACCTGTGTGACTGTCTCTCTCCCCGTCTCTCCCAGTGTCTGTATCTGTGTGACTGTCTCTCTCTCCGTCTGTCCTGATGTCTGTACCTGTGTGACTGTCTCTCCCGATGTCTGTACCTGTGTGACTGTCTCTCTCCCCGTCTCTCCCAGTGTCTGTACCTGTGTGACTGTCTCTCTCTCCGTCTCTCCCGATGTCTGTACCTGTGTGACTGTCTCTCTCTCCGTCTCTCCTGGTGTCTGTACCTGTGTGACTGTCTCTCCCGATGTCTGTACCTGTGTGACTGTCTCTCTCCCCGTCTCTCCCAGTGTCTGTATCTGTGTGACTGTCTCTCTCTCCGTCTCTCCCGATGTCTGTACCTGTGTGACTGTCTCTCTCTCCGTCTCTCCTGGTGTCTGTACCTGTGTGACTGTCTCTCTCTCTCTCTCCGTCTCTCCTGGTGTCTGTATCCGTGCGACTGTACTGAGACAGGCAGTGTCCAGCAGTGCCCGGCCGAGGAATCTAGCCCAAGAAAATCCGGGCCGGGGGACGGGGAAACGAGAGAAGGGGCATTTTTCTTTTTTTTCCAAACCGGGAGCTCATTTTTGCCTCACTGTCCACTCTCTCGCATCAGCCGACAGTCACGCTGTCCCCGATCTCTTTGTACTTGACCAGGAAGTAGGGAAAGCACTGGTCGCTGTCGAACAGGACAAAGATCTGAGGGTCCTGTACACTGTCCACGCAGGAGTTGAAGAGGTCGCTGCTGGGGTCGTCGGGCACCAGGGCGGGGGGTCGCCGCATGGCCGGTTTGCCCAGCGTGTGCCTGCCCACCAGCACCTTGGAGAGGAACATGTAGTGGGCGCCGTCCGGGGAGCGCTGGGCGTAGCGGTGCGAGTAACTGGACTTGTGGGCGAAGTAGCTCCCTTGGCCGTAGCGGGTGGCGTGGCGGCCGGACACCCGGGGGTCGAAGTTGTGCTTGCAGATGCCATCGACGGAGGCCTGGGAGGTGCCGTGGAAGAGGTGCTTCTCGCTCAGGAGTCTCTCCTGCTCCGGCAGCTTGCGGTACAGGTACAGCTTCTTCCTACGGCGGGCAAGCAGAGGATGAGAGGGAGAATGGTGGAGGGGCTAAAGGCTCGAGATCCAACCCACCCAACCAGAGAGGGCCCACATCCAACCCCCACCCAACCAGAGAGGGCCCAGATCCAACTCCCACCTGACCAGAGAGGGCCCACATCCAACCCCCACCCAACCAGAGAGGGCCCAGATCCAACTCCCACCTGACCAGAGAGGGCCCACATCCAACCCCCACCCAACCAGAGAGGGCCCAGATCCAACCCCCACCCCCCAACCAGAGAGGGCCCAGATCCAACCCCCACCCCCCCAACGAGACAGGGCCCAGATCCAACCCCCACCCCCCAACCAGAGAGGGCCCAGATCCAACCCCCCCCCCCCACCAGAGAGGGCCCAGATCCAACCCCCACCCCCCAACCAGAGGGCCAGATCCAACCCCCACCCAACCAGAGAGTGGCCCAATCCAACCCCCCACCCCCAACCAGAGAGGCCCAGATCCACCCCCACCCAACCAGAGAGGGCCCGATCCAACCCCCACCCCCCCCCCAACCAGAGAGGGCCCAGATCCAACCCCCACCCCCCAACCAGAGAGGCCCATTATCCAACCCACCCCCCAACCAGAGAGGGCCCAGATCCAACCCCCACTCCCCAACCAGAGAGGGCCCAGATCCAACCCCCCCCACCCCCCAACGGGGAGTGGGGGAGAATGTGGAGATAGGGAAGAGGGTGCACAAGGCTCTCGAGGGATTTGGAAACAATGGGGTTTACTTACCTGATATACTTGTCCCAGAGGAACTGGTTCTGCACCCGCAGTACGCTGAGGATGACGAATTTGGTTTCCAGCATGGTCTTGTGGAAGAGGTTGTACACAACTCTGTACGCCCTTTCTTCTATCGACATCGGCACCTTGATAAAGTCCACGTTGGGGTCCATCGGAATCCAGGTCTCCGGGTAGATGTGGCTACAGTTGGCAGCAGCGGCAAGAGTGGCGCTGGATGGCGAGGGGCTGATTTCCGAAGACCCTGACAATGTTCTAAAGACACGGGGGTTCCCCATCAGCTGCTGTGGTGCTTGAGAAAGGTCAGAGGCAAGCTCACAATTCCCATTGGAGTTCCAAATGACACGCTTACTCCCATCTACACATGGCTCCAACACCCACCCATCTCACTACGAGTTTACCATCCGCACTATTGACTTGACACACATCCGATTTGGGCAAATTTGTGGCCCATCTCTAACTGTCCCTTGAACAAAATGTCTCGCTCGGTTATCACAGAGGGTTGGTTACCAGTCAACCACATTGCCGTGGTTCTGGAGTTACAGATAGGCCAAACCAGGTAAGGGCAGCAGATTTCTTTCCCTCAAGGGACACTGGTTTTTACAATTCATTGCGGATATTACTGAGACTAACGTGAGTCCCACATTCTCCCCCACTCCCCCGTGAGAGCGATTCCCACATTCTCCCCCACTCCCCCGTGGGAAGAAATTCCACATTCTTCCCCCACTCCCTGTGGGAAGAAATCCCACATTCTCTGGGTAAAGAAGTTTCCCCTACATTCCCAGTTGGGATTTACCTGCGTTGAGGTCATTTCAAGGGGAAATGGCGGGTCCTTGTATTACTGCCCGTCTCCCGTTGCCCCTTGAGAAAGTGAGGGATGGTACACCCCACAGCGCTGAATGTGTCAATGCTTGGGACATCTTGCTACACCCCACCAATGTCAGAGTGGGGGGGGGGCATCTCTGAAGTTCCTGCACTCGCGAAGCACTCACTTGAGGTAGGGTAGGAGGGCGACGGTGGACTGGAAGAGAGGTCGCTTCCGGATGCTTCTCTTCCTCCCAGACGTGATGTTCTGCTGGTAGCTGGCTTTGAAGTCCACCTTGTACGTCTGGCTCTGGCTGATGGTGAAGTATCCCACGCCAAAGCCTTTGTGCAAAGCCTCAGCAAAATATTGCGAGAGCGACTGCAAGGGAAAAAGTTTGCAAATTCAGACATTGGGAAAGGGGAGAATCCCCGACAGTGCAGAAGGAGGCCATTTGGCCCATCGAGTCTGCACCTACCACACTGGCCGTGCTGCCAAAACCCCACATATTTACCCTGAGAATCCTCCTGACACTAACAGGCAATGGCCAATCCACCTAAAAAAACCCTACACATCTTTGGACACTAAGGGGGGCAATTAGCATGCCAATCCACCTAACCTGCACATCTTTGACACTAAGGGACAATTTAGGCATGGGCCAATCCCCAACTACCATCTTTGGACACTAAGGAACAATTTTAGCAGGCCAATCCATTTAAACCTGCACATCTTTGGACACTAAGTGACAATTTAGCATGGCAATCCACCTAACCTGCACATCTGCACATCTTTGGACACTAAGGAACAATTAGCACATGGCACTAATCATGGCCCAGTAACCCTGCACATCTTTGGACACTAAGAACAATTTAGCATGGCCAATCCATTTAACCTGCACATCTTTGGACCCTAAGGGCAATTTAGACATGGCCATTCCACCTAACCTGCACATCTTTGGGACACTAGGGACAATTTAGCAGGCCATCCACCTAACCTGGCACATCTTTGGACACTAAAGGGGCAAATTTAGCATGGCCATCACACCTTAACCGGCACATCTTTGGACACTAAAGGGCAATTTAGCATGGCAATCCCCCTAACTGCACATCTTTGGACACTAAGAGACATTTAGCATGGCCAACCACCTAACCTGCACATCTTTGGACACTTAATGGGACAATTTAGCATGGCCAATCCACCTAACCTCCATCTTTGGACACCTAACATGCAATCACCTAACTGCCATCTTTGGACACTAGGGGATGGCCAATCATAACCTGACATCTTTGGACACTGGGCCAAATCCACCTAACCTTGCACATCTTTGGACACTAAGGGGACAATTTAGCATGGGCCAATCCACCCTAACCGCACAATTTTAACATGGCCAATCCACCTAACCTGCACACATCTTTGGACCTAATGAGCAATTTTAGCATGGCCAATCCACCTAACCTGCACATCTTGGACCTAAGGACAATTTAGTGCATGGCCATCCATTTAACCTGCATCTTTGGACACTAATGGGAAATTTTAGCATGGCCATCCACCTAACCTGCACATCTTTGGGGCACTAATGACAATTTAGCATGGCCAATCCACCTAACTGCACATCTTTGGACACTAAGTGGGAAATTTTTAGCATGGCCAATCCACCTAACCTGCACATCTTTGGACACTAAAGGGCAATTTAGCATGGCCAATACATCTAGTCTACACATTTTTGGACACTAAGAGGCAATTTAGCATGGCCAACGCATCTAATCTACTCATCTTTGGACACTAAGGGACAATTTAGCATGGCCAATCCACCCTAACCTGCACATCTCTGGAGACTAAGGGTTAATTTAGCATGGATATTCCACCTAATCCACACATCTTTGGACACTAAAGGGCAATTTAGCATGGCCAGTCCACATAACCAATCCTTTGGAGTGAGAGAGGAAACCAGAGCACCCGGAGGAAACCCACGCAGGCACGGCAGGAGAGCATGCAGACTCCGCGTAGTCCGTGACCCAAGCCAGGATTCGAACTGGGGCCCCTGGCGCTGCAAGGCAGCAATGCTAACCCGCTGTGCCATCGTGCTGCCAAAAGACCACTCGAAAAACAATGCAAGATCGCTCAAGGACAAAGACGGCAAACACAATCGTTCTCCTAAATCCCAACTCCTCTTTGCATCTCTACAGATTCCCTCGTCTACTAAGGAAATTCGGCATGTCCGCTACGATTCTCACAAGCTTCTACAGCTGCACTATAAAAAGCATTCTTTTCAGATGGTTGGTTGGGATTATATTCACTGGTGTTAGGAAGAGTGGGAGGGGGATCGCGTAGAAACTTATAAAATTTGAACAGGGTTAGACAGGGGTAGACTCAGAAAGAATAGTCCCGATGGTGGGGATAGTCCAGAACTAGGGGGTCATAGTTTCAGGATAAGGGGTAAAACTTTTTAGGACTGAGGTGGGGAGAGATTTTTTTCACCCAGAGGGTGGTGAATGTATGGAATTTACCTCCAGAGAAAGTAATTGAGGACAAAACGTTGTGTGATTTCAAGCAGAAATTAGATATAGCTCTTGGGGATAAAGGGATCGAGGAATTATGGAAGTAAGTGGGGGTGCGGGGAATCAGGATATTGAATTTGATGATCAGCCATGATCAGAATGAATGGCGGAGCGGGCTCGAAGGGCCGAACGGCCTCCTCCTGCTTCCAGTTTCTGTGCTCTGCCCAAGACCGCAAGGAACTACGAAAGGTGGTGAATGTAGCCCAATCCCATCACGCAAACCGGCCTCCCATCCATTGACTCTGTCTACAATACCTCGGGGAAAAGCAGCCGCCGTAATCAAGGACCCCCCCCCCCCCCCCCCCCCCCCCCCACGCACCCCGGACATTCTCTCTCTTCCACCTTCTTCCCGTCGGGAAAAAGATACAAAAGTCTGAGGTCACGTACCGACCGACTCAAGAACAGCTTCTTCCCTGCTGCTGTCAGACTTCTGAACGGACCCTACCCTCGCATTGAGTTGATCTTTCTCTACACCCGAGCTGTGACTGTAACGCCACATTCTGCACCCTCTACTTCTCATTGAACGGTATGCTTTGTCTGTATAGTGCACAAGAAACAATACTTTTCACTGTGTCCCAATACGTGTGACAATAATACAGCAAATTCAATCTGTGTCCCTTCTGGTTAGTCATCCTCCTGTCCCCAGAAAACCCTTTCTCCTCATTCCAACTCCATCCAAACCCTCCCTCCGGATTTTGAACAGTTTCTGTCCTGAGTGTGTCTTGCTCTCAGGATTGGCTCGTCCTCTGTGTTACTCTCTCCGAGTTTGAGAGTGACTCATAGCTCCTCAGTCCCCATGACGATGCCGGACTCCTACCTCGGGATATTCTTTCCACTCTAACATATCCCTCCAGTAGTATTTCCAGGTCGTGCGGAAGATGTGACAGGGGTCAACGTCCGAGGTACTTAGCCGCCTCAGCCTATCGAATGTCTGGTCCTGAATGGTCATCCCGTCAAAGTTTGCGATGAAACTCCGGTCTCTGATGGGGAAAGCAAAGAGATCTTTCAGCTGGAGGCCACTGGTGGTTGTATCAGAATGAACTGGACAGGGCTCCATGACTCTGGACAGGCCCCTGTAAATCTGGACAGGCCTCTGTGACTCTGGACAGGCCCCCTTGACTCTGGACAGGCCTCCGTGACTCTGGACAGGCCTCTGTGACTCTGGACAGGGCCCTGTAACTCTGGACAGGCCTCTGTGACTCTGGACACGGCCCTGTAACTCTGGACTGGCCTCTGTGACTCTGGACAGCCTCCATAACTCTGGACAAGCCTCTGTGACTCCGGACAGGCCTCTGTGACTCTGGACACGGCCCTGTAACTCTGGACAGCCTCCGTGACTCTGGACAGGCCTCCGTGACTCTGGACAGCCTCTGTGACTCTGGACAGGCCCCTGTGACTCTGGACAGGCCTCCGTGACTCTGGACAGGCCTCCGTGACTCTGGACAGGCCTCCGTGACTCTGGACAGGCCTCCGTGACTCTGGACAGGCCTCCATGTCTCTGGACAGGCCTCCGTGACTGGATAGGCCCCTGTGACTCTGGACAGGCCTCCGTGACTCTGGAAGGGCCCTGTAACTCTGGACAGGGCCCTGTAACTCTGGACTGGCCTATGTGACTCTGACAGTGTGTGGGGTTGGGTGTTGGGTGTGGGGCCCCTGTGACTCTGGACAGGCCTCCGTGACTCTGGACAGGCCTCCTTGACTCTGGACAGGCCTCTGTAACTCTGGACAGGCCTCCGTGACTCTGGACAGGCCTCCGTGACTCTGGACAGGCCCCCGTGACCCTGGACAGGCTCCATGTCTCTAGACGCTCCGTGACTCTAGACAGGCCCCTGTGACTCTGGACAGGCCTCCGTGACTCTGGACAGGCCTCCGTAACACAGTCTCACATGAACACACATGCACACAGAAACACACATACAATCATACACACCCACCAGTTGCAGCAGTTGAGGGGGGGGGGGGAAGAGAGTAGAATTAAATCAAGAGGAGATTTGATCGCTGGCGTTCAAAATCATGAGGGAGCCAGTGTGGAGTGGACGGGGAGAAACTGTTCCCCCTCCCTCTCCGTGTCTGCTGGGGACACAGAGTATTGGCGAAAGGAGCAACAGGGAGAGAATTACGATGGGGGTCGGAGAGGAGGAAGGTGCCAGTGGTGGGGGGGTGGGGGGGAGGGACTCACCTGTCGCGCAGCGTTATCCTCTCTTTGTCGGGGTCGCAGTACAACCTCTCGAGGGCCTCTTGTGCGTCCTCCTGCACGCTCTCCCAGCGCAGGCTGGCGGCCCGCCTCAGCTGCCAGTGGTAGGGCAGGGCGGTGTGGTGCTGCGGGCAGTCATCGCCCCGGGGGCAGGAGCCCAGCAGGAAGTGGGAGCAGATGGCCACCCCAGGGCCCTGCCGGGTGTGGTACTGCAGCTGGGTCAGCACGTCCAGCAGGCCATCCAGGCTCAGCTCCTCGGGGCCCTCGCAGGCCCAGGGCCCGCTCTGATCCCTGCGCTCCGCCTCCTGCAGCTCGGCCTCCACCTCCTGAGCGGACGGGAAGTCCCAGTCCGCCGGCGGCAGGGCCTGGCCGGGGGCCCAGCCGTCCGTGCTGGCTAGGCCCGGCTGAGCCTGAAGTAGTAGGCCGGCCCCTTCCTTCTTGATCAGCTGCTTGATCGTCCGCAACAGTCGCTCGCTATCTTTCCTCCTGCGCAGCGAGTGGCCCTTGACCAGCGAGTGACCCTTGACCAGCGGGGCCCCCCGGGCCCCGTCCGCGTACGCTCCTGCCATGTGTCCCGCCACTCTCGACTCTTGTCCGGCAACCCTACCGTGGGAAGACACGGGCAAAATAATTAACTGGTGAATATTTGCACAGAGCCTGAACCTCGGAATGGAGAGCGAGCCACAATTCCACCTCCCCCGCCCCCGGCCCATCTTCCCTGACAGCGCTGCGGGTGTACCTACACCTCAACGGGCTGGGTTCAAGATGACCACCGCCCTCTCGGGGGTGCAATTAGGGATGGCCAACGAATAATGTGGGTGTCCTGTATGAGTAACTGACCCCCCCACCCCAGACACAATTGGGAATAAGAACGAAGCACAAAACAGCACGGGAAAAACACAGGCCCTTCGGCCCAACCAGCCCACGCCGCCACCCCGATGTTCCCACCTCTACCCGCGATCCCTGTCCATGTTTATATATCTATAGATTAAAAACCAAATTTGAGCCAATTTAGGGAGAATTTGTTTTGCCAATCAGCCTAAGAGCACATCTTTGGGATGTGGGAGGAAACCGGAGCACCTGGAGAAAACCCATGCAAGCACGGGGAGAATGTGCAAACTCTCACAGACACAGGCCCAAATCCATGTATCTGCACAGCACAGCGATAGTCACTGAGCTGTCGTGTTGCCCATCAAATGGTCCAGGTCAAGCGTACACTAACGACGTGAAGCACTGGGATACTCTTGAAAATAATCCAAGAGCAGCCCTCTCACGACCCATCGCGTGTCTGTCCCTCGTTAGACAACAAGGTGGACCAAAGCACCTGTAGGATAAAAACAAGTACATCAATATCATCATCTATTTACACACTTCCCAGGAACTCCCAATATTGGGGAATATTAGGGACAGGCAACTAACAGTTCAATTGGAAAGGTTGGATTTGATGAGTGTCTTAAAGGGGCAAGAGAGAGAGACAGAGAGGGACAGAGAGTGAGTTAGAGAGAGTGTGTGTGAGAGAGAGAGAGTGACAGAGAGTGTGAGAGAGAGAGAGGCAGACAGAGACAGAGAGTGAGTTAGAGAGAGTGTGTGTGTGAGAGAGAGAGTGTGACAGATTCAGAGAGTGACAGAGAGAGGGAGAGTATGACAAAGAGAGACCGAGAGAGTGAGAGAGACAGAGTGTGTGAGAGAGAATGCAACAGAGACAGAGATGAGACAGAGAGACAGAGAGTGTGACAGAGAGACAGAGGTTGCGACAGAGAGACAGAGTGAGACAGAGACAGAGTGAGACAGAGAGACAGAGAGACAGAGAGTGTGACAGAGAGACAGAGGGTGCGACAGAGAGACAGAGTGAGACAGAGAGACAGAGAGTGTGACAGAGAGACAGAGAGTGAGACAGAGAGACAGAGAGTGTGACAGAGACAGAGTGAGACAGAGAGTGTGACTGAGAGACAGAGGGTGCGACAGAGAGACAGAGTGAGACAGAGAGACAGAGGGTGTGACAGAGAGACAGAGTGAGACAGAGAGTGAGACAGAGAGACAGAGGGTGTGACAGAGAGACAGAGTGAGACAGAGAGACAGAGGATGTGACAGAGAGACAGAGTGAGACAGAGAGACAAGGGAGACAGAGAGACAGATGAGACAGAGAGTGAGACAGAGAGACAGAAGGAGTGACAGAGAGACAGAGTGAGACGAGGGTGAGACAGAGAGACAGAGGGAGACAGAGGATGTGACAGAGAGACGAGTGAGACGAGGGAGACAGAGAGACAGATGGACAGAGAGAGAGACGAGAGACAAGGAGACGAGAGACAGAGTGACAGAGAGAGACAGAGAGACAGAGGATGGTGACAGAGAGACAGAGTGAGACAGAGGACAGAGGATGTGACAGAGAGCAGAGAGAGACAGAGAGAGAGACAGAGAGACAGAGGAGAGACAGAGAGGTGAAGACAGAGAGACAGAGGGAGAGACAGAGAGAGAGACAGAGAGACAAAGAGAGAGACAGAGAGACAGAGAGAGAGACAGAGAGACAGAGAGAGACAGAGAGACAGAGAGTGAGACAGAGAGACAGAGTGAGACAGAGAGAGAGACAGAGAGACAGAGAGAGCGACAGAGAGACAGAGTGAGACAGAGAGACAGAGAGAAGACAGAGAGAGAGACAGAGAGACAGAGAGACAGAGAGAGAGACAGAGAGACAGAGAGTGAGACAGAGAGAGAGACAGAGAGACAGAGTGAGACAGAGAGACAGAGGGAGAGACAGAGAGACAGAGAGAGACAGAGAGTGAGACAGAGGATGTGACAGAGAGACAGAGAGAGACAGAGAGTGAGACAGAGAGACAGAGAAGAGACAGAGAGACAGAGAGAGAGACAGAAAGACAGAGAGAGGCAGAGAGACAGAGAGAGAGACAGAGAGACAGAGAGAGGACAGAGAGACAGAGTGAGACAGAGAGACAGAGAAGGACAGAGAGACAGAGAGTGAGACAGAGAGACAGAGTGAGACAGAGAGACAGAGAGAGAGACAGAGAGTGAGACAGAGAGACAGAGGGTGAGACAGAGAGACAGAGAGAGAGACAGAGAGTGAGACAGAGAGACAGAGGGTGAGACAGAGAGACAGAGAGACAGAGAGTGAGACAAGAGTGTGACAGAGACACGGAGTGTATGGCAGAGAGACAGACTGTGTGGGAGAGAGACAGAGAGCGCAAAAGAGACACAGAAAGTCAGAGAGAGACAAAGTGTGTGAGAGAGTGTGAAGAGAGACAGACTGTATGACAGAGAGAGAGAGAGAGAAACAGATGGAAGAGAGAGAAAGAGGCAGAGGGAAAAGTTGCGGTTTCTTTTGAGTTGCAGTTACAATTGTTAGCTAGAAGCTGTCACTCAGAGAGAGAAATCCTTTTCAGACACCAGGCCGGACGCAGAATTAGATTGATTTGGAAAGTGGGAGAGTGAACGGGGACCGAGGGAATCCTGTCACAGAGAGAAAGAGGGAAATGGTGACTCAGTGACTGAACAGGAAGCTGGGAGACCGGGTGACTCAACAGACGGATAAATCCACCTCTCTTCACGCAAACTGCTTTCCAAAACTGCTCGGCTCAATAATCGGTTAGGCTCTCTATCAGTCCCTGTGCTCTCCCCTGACACTCTCCCTCCCACCCTCTTCCTTAACCTCTCTCCCATCCCCCTCTCTCTCTCCCTTTCTTATTCTCCACTTCCCTCTCCCTCCTTCCGTCCATCTCTTGCTCCCTCTTTCCTTCTCCGTCTCACACTCTCCCTGCCTCTCTGTCCATCTGCTTCTCTGTCTACCTGCCTCTCTCTGTCTGCCCGTCACTCTGTGCCTCTCTGTCTCCGTCTCCTTCTCTCCCTCCCCTATCTGTGTCATTCCCTCTCTTTCATTCTGTAGCTCTCATTTCTTTTCTCCCCTTCCTTCCCTCGCTCCCCCACCCCCTCCCCTCCCCTCGTCTTGCATCCTTCCCTCTCTCTCTCTCTCTCTCTCTCTTTCTCCCTCTGCCAACTCTGTCTCCCCTTCCCTCTCTCCCCAATTTCACCTCCCGCTCCTTCGCTAGAATCATGGACTCCCTACAGTGCGGAAGGAGGCCATTCAGCCCATTGAGCCTGCACCGACCACAATTCTTGCCCCCGTAACACCACACATTTACCTGGCTAATCCACCCTTTGGCACTAGGGTCAGTTTAGCATCCACCCCAAACCGGCACGTCTTTCGGACTGAGGGAGGGAGCCGGAGCACCCGGAGGAAACCCACGCAGAGACTGGGACAACGTGCACACTCCGCACAGACAGTGAGCCTGAGCCGGGAATCGAACCCGGGTGCCTGGCGCTGCGAGGCAGCAGTGCTAACCTGCTGTGCTGTGATTTTCTCCGTCACTCACCTGTCTCAGATGAAAAACGTGACTCCCTGTATTTCCCAGATCCTCAATCTTTCCACAATTTGTGCTGATTTCCCCTCACTGGGATCCAGTGCAGACAGTGCTGTGCTGATTTCCCCTCACTGGGATCCAGTGCAGACAGTGCTGTGCTGATTTCCTCTCGCTAAGATCCAGTACAAAAAGTGCAGTGCTGATTTCCTCTCACTGGGATCCAGTGCAGACAGTGCTGTGCTAATTTCCTCTCACCAGGATCCAGTGCAAATAGTTCCGTTGATATCCTCTCACTGGGATCCAGTGCAAAAAGTGCTGCACTGATTTCCCTCTTACGGTGATCCAGTGCACAGTGCGGTGCTGATTTCCCTCTCTATGGGATCCAGTGCAAAAAGTGCAGTGCTGACTTCCCCTCACTGGGATCCAGTGTGGACAGTGCTGTGTTGATTTCCTCTCACTGGGATCCAGTGCACAGTACGATGCTGATTTCCCTCTGACTGGGATCCAGTGCAGTGCTGATTTCCCTCTGACTGGGATCCAGTGCAGTGCTGATTCCTCTCTGATTGGGATCCAGTGCAATGCTGATTTCCCTCTCACTGGGATCCAGTGCAATGCTGATTCCTCTCACTGGGATCCAGAGCAGTGCTGATTTCCCTCTGACAGGAATTCAGTGCAGTGCTGATTCCTCTCTGATTGGGATCCAGTGCAATGCTGATTTCTCTCTCACTGGGACCCAGAGCAGTGCTGATTTCTCTCTCACTGGGACCCAGAGCAGTGCTGATGTCCTTCTCACTGGGACCCAGAGCAGTGCTGATTTCCCTCTCACTGGGACCTAGAGCAGTGCTGATTTCTGTATCACTGGGATCCAGTGCAATGCTGATTTCTCTGTCACTGGGATCCAGAGCAGTGCTGATTTCCCTCTGACTGGGATCCAGTGCACTGCTGATTTCTGTATCACTGGGATCCAGAGCAGTGCTGATTTCCCTCTGACTGGGATCCAGTGCAGTGCTGATTTCCGTATCACTGGGATCCAGAGCAGTGCTGATTTTCAGTCCAGCTTGCTACTTTCTGAGCAGACGTGCCCCATGCCTTCGGTTGCCGATGTCTGGGTTTCGTTTTGTGTATGTGCACTGTCTTTTATACTCAGAGAGTGAGTTCCCCCAGGCGACTGACAAGCAATCTCCTCCCCTTCCAGTTCAAAAAAAACCAGCTCCTCCCAGAGATTACTCAAATGAAACTGACAGCACCAAGGCACTGGGGCACTTCACACACACACACAGACTTATTCACTAAACATCCTGCCTTGTCCTTCCACACTTTACAGGATCCAATCCCTCCTCTCCCCCTCCCTATCTCTGTAACCTCCTCCAGCCCCCGATACACCCCTCCTATCTCTGTAACCTCCTCCAGCCCCTATACACCCCTCCCTATCTCTGTAACCTCCTCCACCTATACACCCCTCCCTATCTCTGTAACCTCCTCCACCCCTTACACCCCTCCCTATCTCTGTAACCTCCTCCAGCCCCTATACACCCCTCCCTATCTCTGTAACCTCCTCCAGCCCCTATACACCCCTCCCTATCTCTGTAACCTCCTCCACTCCCCGCCCCTATACACCCCTCCCTATCTCTGTAACCTCCTCCAGCCCCATACACCCCTCCCTATCTCTGTAACCTCCTCCAGCCCCTAAACACTCCTGCCTATCTCTGCAACCTCCTCCAGCCTCTAAACCGTCTATGTAGACACGCCTGCATTCCTGTCAGTAAAAGGGAGTTGTGGGGGGTGGGGATGGGGTTGGGGGGTGTGGGGGGGGGGGGGGGGGGTTGTGGGTGGGGATGGTGGGGCAAGGGGAGGTTGCAGGGAGAGGGTTAAATTGAAGTCAAGGTGTAAATGCAGGGTGCTGCTGTGCTGAGATACCAAGGGTAGAGATGATGGCTTCTGCAGTTGATAAGCTGAGGCAGAGATTGTTCATCTTCAGCGAGAACATTCTGCAGGAATTTGTGTTTTTTTTAAAGATACATTCCGTTAAACCAATGTCTTCTCAATTCTTTTTCTAGTTCAGCACTTTTACCAAAAAACTATCTTTCCCAATCCATCTCTCATGGTCTGTGGAATGAGAGATCAGATAGTATTCATTGAATCATAGAATCCTGTAGAAGGAGATCATTTGGCCATCAACTCTGCACTGACCACAATCCCACTCTATCTTGTAACCCCATGCATTCAACCTAGCTAGTCCCCTGACACGAAAGGACAATTTAGCATGGCCAATCCACCTAACCTGTACATCTTTGGACACTGAGGGTAATTTAGCATGGCCAATCCACCTAATCTACACATCTTTGGACACTAAGGGGGCAATTTAGCATAGCCAATCCACCTAACACCTACAAACATCTTTGGATACTAAGGGGCAATTTAGCATGGCCAATCTACCTATCTATACATCTTTGAACACTAAGGAGGCAATAGCATGGCCAATCCACCTAATCTTACATTTTGGATACTAAGGGGCAATTTAGCATGGCCAATCTACCTAATCTATACATCTTTGAACACTAAGGAGCAATTTAGCATGGCCAATCCACCTAACCTGCACATCTTTGGACACTAAGGGTAATTTAGCATGGCCAATCTAATCTACACATCTTTGGACACTAAGGGGCAATTTAGCATAGCCAATCCACCTAACCTACACATCTTTGGATACTCGCATAGGGATACTAAGGGGCAATTTAGCATAGAATCCACCTAACCTACACACTTTGGATACTAAGGGGCAATTTCCAATCCACCTAATCTACACATCTTTGGACACTAAGGGGGCAATTTAGCATAGCCAATCTACCTAATCTGCACATCTTTGGACACTAAAGGGCAATTTAACATGGCCAATCCACCTAACCTGCACATCTTTGGATACTAAGGGGCAATTTAACATGGCCAATCCACCTAACCCTCACATCTTTGAACACTAAAGGGCAATTTAACATGGCTAATCCACCTAACCTACACATCTTTGGCAGGAAACTGAACACTGCATAGGGGAGGGAACCCACACAGACACGAGGAGAAAGTATAGAGTCCGCACAGACAGTGACCTGAGGCAGGAATCGAAGACAGATCCTTGGCACTGTGAGGCAGCGACGCTAACTGCTGTGCCAACACCCTTGTGTCTGAATAAAACCTCAAGAAATTGGAAAATGGATCTGAAATAAATGATCTACTGTATAATGTATGGATGGCACAGTGGCACAGCACGTTAGCACTGCTGCTTCGCAGCGCCAGGGTCCCGGGTTCGATTCCCGGCTCGGGTCACTGTCTGCGCAGAGCCTGCACATTCTCCCCGTGTCTGTGTGGGTTTCCTCCGGGTGCTGCCAATTCCTCCCCCAAAGATGTGCGTGTTAATGGATTAGCCATGTGAAATTACCCCTAAATTCTTCAACATGAAACTCAAGAGCTAAAAATTCCCCTATCTCCTGTTCTTGTAAATCTCTCTCTGCATCTTCTCGATGACACTTCTGGATTTGATTTATTATTGCCAGATGTATCGGGATACAGTGAAAAGTATTGTTTCTTGCGCGCTGTACATTCAAAGCACACCATTCGTAGATAAGGAAAGGAGAGAATGTAGGGTTACAGCCATAGCTAGGGTGTAGAGAAAGATCAACTTAATGCGAGGGTAGGTCCATTCAAAAGTCTGACGGCAGCAGGGAAGAAGCTGTTCTTGAGTCGGTCGGTACGTGAGCTCAGACTTTTGTACCTTTTTCCCCGACGGCGGAAGAGGGAAGATGGTGTGAAGGTGCCGGTGTTGGACTGGGATGGGCACATTAAGAGGTCTCACAACCCAAGGGTTAAAGTCCCAACAGGGGTTATTTGGTAGCACGAGCTTTGGGAGCGCTAGTCCTTCATCAGGCAAGTGGGAGATCTGTATCCTTATCTCACCCCCGTTTGTGAACAGAACTCCCACTCGCCTGATGAAGTGGAGATGAGGGCGTTGGATTACGAGGAGAGACCGAATAGGCTGGGTTTGTACTCTTTGGAGTTTAGAGGGCTGAGAGGGGATCTTGTAGAGATAATGAAGGGGACGGATAGGGTAGAGGTTGAGAGACTCTTCCCGCTTAGCAACGATAGCACAGCCTCAAGATTGGAGGGGAGGGGAGGGGGGTTCAGATCAGAGTGGCGGAGGAGTTTCTTCACGCAGAGGGTGGCGAATCTTTGGAATTCTCTGCCCGATGATTGTGGTGGAGGCTTCTTTGCTGAATATGTTCAAGTCAAGAGTTTTTGAGAGACAACGGTTACGGGGAGAAGGCGGGAAAGCGGCACTGAACCACTGCAGATCGGCCGTGATCTTACTGAATGGCGGGGCAGGGCTCGAGGGGCTGGATGGCCCCACTCCTGCTCCCTATTTCTTACGTTCTGAAGGGGCAACGCTCCGAAAGCTAGTGGCCTGTGCTACCAAAATAAACCCTGTTGGGGGGGGGGCTTTGACCTGGTGCTGTGAGACTTCCTTAGCAAAGAGAGAACATCGGGGTATTCTTTAGGGATGACATAGAGAATGGGCTGTGAGGCTCCGGCGGAATTCCCCTGAAACACAAAAGATAATCAAACAGTGATTCGGCGAGACATAAAAAGAAACAACAGCGTCCAAACAGATGATTCAGAAGATGAAAGGGTGACTAGGGAAGTTGTAGATTCTTTTACTTACGGTCACCGTCCAGGGCGGGCCCACTCCAAAAGCTTTGTCTCCTTTCAATCTCATGTGCCTGAGCTTCCCAGCTGGGAATCTGCCCTCCCATGAGTGATTGTTTCCTCCATCCCCGTGGTGTGCGGTTATTATTAACCTGCTCTCGTCGAAAACATATGATTCCTACGTGTGTAGATGAGGCGGATTGGCCGTGCTAAATTGCCCCCTTAGTGTCCAAAGATGTGCAGGTTAGAACATAGAACATTACAGCACAGAACAGGCCCTTCGGCCTTCGATGTTGCGCCGACCAAAATAAAAAGCAATGCCCCTCCAAACTAAACCATTCCCTTCTCTTCCATATACTTATCAACTAACCTCTTAAACGCACCAAACTTGGCGCATCTACAACAGCTGCAGGCAGGGCATTCCACTCCCTAATCACTCTTTGAGTAAAGAACCTGCCTCTGATATCCGTCCTATAACTCATACCCCTTAATTTAAAGCTGTGTCCCCTCGTGCTAGCAAAGGTGGATTGGCCATGCTAAATTACCCCCTAGTGTCCAAAGATGTGTAGGTTAGGTGGATTGGCCATGCTAAATTGCCCCTTAGTGTCCAAAGATGTGTAGGTTAGGTGGATTGGCCGTGCTAAATTGCCCCTTAGTGTCCAAAGATGTGCAGGTTAGGTGGATTGGCCATGCTAAATTGCCCTTAGTGTCCAAAGATGTGTAGTTTAGGTGGATTGGCCATGCTAAATTGTCCCTTAGTGTCCAAAGATGTGCAGGTTAGGTGGATTGGCCATGCTAAATTACCCCTAGTGTCCAAAGATGTGTAGGTTAGGTGGATTGGCCATGCTAAATTGCCTCTTAGTGTCCAAAGATGTGCAGGTTAGGTGGATTGGCCATGCTAAATTGCCCTTAGTGTCCAAAGATGTGCAGGTTAGGTGGATTGGCCGTGCTAAATTGCCCTAGTGTCCAAAGATGTGTAGGTTGGTGGATTGGCCATGTAAGTTGCCTCTTAGTGTCCAAAGAGTGCAGGTTAGGTGGATTGGCTGTGCTAAATTGCCCCTTAGTGTCCAAAGATGTGCAGGTTAGGTGATTGACCATGCTAAATTGCCCCTTAGTGTTCAAAATGTGTAGGTTAGGTGGATTGGCCATGCTAAATTGCCCCTTAGTGTTCAAAGATGTGAGGTTAGGTGGATTGGCCATGCAAATTGCTCCTTAATGTCCAAAAGATTTGAATGTTAAGTGGATTGGCGGTGCTAAATTGCCTCTTAGTGTCCAAAGATGTGTAGGTTAGGATGGATTGGCCATGCTAAATTGTCCCTTAGTGGCCAAAGATGTGTAGGTTAGGGTGGATTGGCCGTGCTAAATTGTCCCTTAGTGTCCAAAGATGTGTAGGTTAGGGTGGATTGGCCATGCTAAATTGCCCCTTAGTGTCCAAAGATGTGTAGGTTAGGTGGATTGACCATGCTAAATACATGTGGATATAGTTGGGTGGAAGGGGTCAGGGGTGGGGGGGAGAAGGTTGGGTGGAATGCACTGACAGAGAGTCGCTGCACGTTCGATGGGCCGAATGGCCTCTCCTGCTCAGTCTTGTGGTGGCAGGCCACATCAAGGGCTGGGTGGGGTGTGAGGATGAGGGTGGGGGGAGAGTTGGAGGGTGGGGGGTGGTTAAGCCAATGTTTGCGTTAGAGGAGGTGACCTGAATGGAGGAGATAGAGAGTGAGGTCTCTTGGGGTTGGGGTCCATAGGACTCATAAATCGACCTCGCAGGTGGAGGAAGTGGTCAAGAAGGCGTACGGTGAACTGGCCTTCATTAATCGAGGAATAGAGTTCAGGAGTCAGGAGGTAATGATGCAGCTCTATAAGACTCTTGTCAGACCCCAGTTGGAGTATTGTGCGCAGTTCTGGTCGTATCATTATAGGAAGGATGTAGAGGCTATTGAGAGAGTTCATAGGAGATTTACAAGGATGCTGCCTGGATTGGGAGGCAGGCCTTATGAAGACAGGTTGAGGGAGCCGGGACTCTTCTCACTGGAGAGACGTAGGTTGAGAGGCGACCTGACAGAGGTTTATAAAATGTTGAGAGGAATAGATAGGGTGGACTCTCAGAGACTATTTCCCCGAGCTGAAATGGTCACTACGAGAGGACACAGGTTTAAGGTGCTGGGGGGCAGGTACAGAGGAGATGTTAGAGGTAAGTTTTTCACTCAGAGGGTGGTGAGTGAGTGGAATCGGTTGCCGTCAGTGGTGGTAGAGGCGAACTCGCTGGGGTCTTTTAAGAGATTTCTGGATGAGTACATGGGACTTAATAGGATTGAGGGTTATAGATAGGCCTGGTAGGTAGGGATATCATTGGCGCAACTTGCGGGCCGAAGGGCCTGTTTGTGCTGTTAGTGTTCTACGCAAACTCAGTTAGTCGGTGCCGCTCCTGTCCTGGTCTACTTTGGCTCACATCGTTTGCACATCAATCTCTGTATCTCCCCGAGTGTCACGCCAGCCGACACTCCCACCTCCCCACCCCCAACCCCTCCCCGCCCCGCCCCTCCCAGCCAACCCCCACCCCCCCCCCCCTCCTTTTCCCCGTCTCCGTCCCACTCCGGCTGAGAGAGAGAGAGAGAGAGAGAGAGAGAGAAAAGGGCGGGACGGAGGGGTAAGGTCCGATCCAAAAGTGAGCACTGTTCGAAACAGAAAGCAATCTGTTTCTGGCACTGCGGGGAGAATAAATAGGGACTTTAGTCTCTCACACACACACGCACGCACGCACGCACACAAACACACTGGCACGTGACCACCAGTGACTTTCAAAGCTAAAAGTGGGAGGGAAAGCAGAAAATAAGTGCAGGAAAAATATTACAAAGCAGAACCAGGAAACTGGGGCCCCCTCTGTCACAGCTGGACAGGAGGGGAAAGGGGGGTTGGAGGGGGGGGTATTTTTTTTGTTTGGGAGAAGTAGTTGCGGGGGAGGGAGGGGGATGCAGGCCAGGGGGCAAAAGGGGGCTTTGTTTCCGTTTCCACCCCCCCCCCCCCCCACAACAACCCCAGGGGTCGCGCTCCGTAAACAGGAGCTTGGTCGCTCCCCCCCTCCTCCCCAAGTCTTAACTCGCGCCGAGCCCCGGTCTGTCCCCCTACCCCCAACACCACACCGCCACACACCCTATTATTCTCACCACTGCTGGCCCACACTCGCCCACTCTTCCCTCTGTCTGCCCCAATTCTGCCCCCGCGCTCGCCCACCAGCACCCCCCCCCCCCCGTTCCCTCTGTTCTCACTCCCTCCCCCTGCCTCTCCCTCTAACTCTCCCCTACACTCACTCGCTGACCACCCCACCCCCGTCCCCTCAGCCCCATTCCCAATCTCCCCTCCCCCTAACCCCTCTCCCCTACACTCACTCGCTCACCACCCCCCTCCCGTCCCCCCTCAGCCCCCTCCCAATCCTCTCCCCCTCCCCCCTACCCTCTCCCCTACACTCCACTCGCACACACCCCCTCCCTTCCCTCAGCCCCCCCACTCCCAATCCTCTCCCCCTCCCCCTAACCCTCTCCCCTACATCACTCGCTGACCCACCCCTCCCGTCCCTCTGCCTCACGT
This sequence comes from Sphyrna mokarran, assembly GCA_024679065.1. NCBI lineage: Eukaryota > Metazoa > Chordata > Chondrichthyes > Carcharhiniformes > Carcharhinidae > Sphyrna > Sphyrna mokarran. The sequence continues at coordinate 18,708,015 of JAGIQG010000037.1, forward strand.
CCTCCCCCTGCTCTCCCTCTAACCCCCCCCCTCCCCTACACTCACTCACTCACCACCCCACCCCCGTCCTCAGCCCCTCTCCCAATTTCCTCTCACCCCCCCTCCCCCCCGCACTCGCTCACCACCCCCCCATCCCTCAGCCCCACTCCCAATCCTCTCCCCCTTCCCCCAACCCTCTCCCCTACACTCACGTTTCACTCACCACCCCCCTTCGTCCCTCTGCCTCAACTCCCTCCCCCTGAGCCTCTCCCCCTAACCCCCTCCCCTACACTCCTCAATCACACTCCACCCCCGTCCCTCAGCCCCACTCCCAATCCTCTCCCCTCCCCCGCACTCGCTCACCACCCCACCCCGCGGGGGGTTCCCTCAGCCCCACTCCCAATCCTCCCCCCGTCCTCCACACACCACCCATCCCCTTTCTCTGCCCTCCTCCCCCCCACCTCCCCCATCCTCCTTCCCGCTGTCCCCCCCCCTTCCCCTCCACTTCCCCCTTCCCCACGCTTGCCCTCACCCCCTTCTCTACCTCACTCCCCTCCCCTGTCCGCATTTGCCTCCCCCACTGTCTCTTCCCGATTCCATCACTCGCACTCTCACTCCCTCACACTCTCCCCTTAGTCCCCTCTCCCCCTCCATCACCCTCCCCCTTTCCCCCTTTCCCCTCCCTCACTATCTCCGCTCTCCGTCACCTCCACCCCCCCCCGCACCACACACACACCACACCCCCCCCACACACCCCGTGCCCCCCCCCCGCACACACACCACACACACCCCCACACCCCCCCCCCGCGCCCCACACACACACACACCACACACCCCCACACCCCCCCGCCACACACACACACAACACACACACCCCCCACAACCCCCCCCCGCCCACACACACACCATACACACACACACCCCCCCACACCCCCCCCGCCACCACACACACACACACCCACACACCCCCACACCCCCCCCGCCCCACACACCACACACACACACACCCCCACAACCCCCCGCCCCACCCAACACACACACACCCCCCCCCACACACCCCCCCTCCCCCCCCGCCCCCCCCCCACACACCACACACACCCCACCCCCCCCACACCCCCCCCGCTCCCCTCACCCCCGCCCACACACACACACACACACACAACACACCCCACCCCATCCCCCGCCCACACACACACACACACACACCACCGCCCCCCCACACCCCCCCCAGCCCCACACCACACACACACACACTCCCCACCCCACACCCCCCCCGCCCCCCCCGCCCCCACACACACACACACTTACACTCCCCACCCACACCCCACCACGCCCCCCCCGCCCCACACACAAACACACACACACCCCACCCCCATGCTCGCTGACTCTCATCATGGATCCCATATTTAAGCAATTTCTCAATTTAAATTTTCCATAAATTAGCTCTACAACCCCTCCCTCTCTCTTACCTCCTCCAGCCCATCTACACCCTCTTACAACCCCCTCCTATCTCTGTAACTCCTCCACCACTATACCCATCCCTATCTTGTAACCTCCTCCAGCCCCTTACACCCCTCCCTATCTCTGTAATCTCCTCCAGCCCCAACAAATCTCCCTGTCTCTGTAACCTCCTCCAGCCCCTACAAATCTCCCTGTCTCTGTAACCTTCTCCAGCCACTATAGCCCCTCCCTATCTTTGTAACCGCCCCCAGCCCCTACACCCCTCCCTATCTCTGTAACCTCCTCCAGCCCCTATACACCCCTCCCTATCTCTATAACCTCCTCCAGCCCCTATACACCCCTCCCTATCTCTGTAACCTCCTCCAGTCCCCTATACACCCCTCCCTATCTCTGTAACCTCCTCCAGCCCCTATACACCCCTCCCTATCTCTGTACCCTCCTCCAGTGGAGGGAGAAGGAGGAAAGAGGAGGGGGAAGAGGAGGGAGAGAGGAAGAGGGGGTGAGGGAGAGGAGAAGGGAAGGGGGAAGGGGAGAGGGGTTGACGATGAGGAGGAGGGGAGTGGAAAGAGAAAGAGGGACAGGGTGGGGGAGGAGAGAGAGAGAGGTGGGAGTAGAGGGGTTGAGGGGAGAGGGAGGGGGTGAGGGTAGGAGGGAAGAGGTGGGGAGAGGAGAGAGGGTGAGGGGTAGACGGAGACAATTGGAGGTGAGGGAGTGAGAGGGAGAGGGTGAAGGAAAAGGCAGAGGAGAGGGTGGGAGGGAGGGTGAAGAGAGGGCAGGGGAGGGGAGAGGGAGAGGGAGGGTGGAGGGGTGGGATGGGGGAGGTGAGGGGAGAGGGAGGGGGCAGGGGAGGGGAGAGGGAGGGGGAGGGTGGAGGGGTGGGAGAGGGGTAGGTGAGGGGAGAGGGAGGGAGCCGGGGAGGAGGACAGGGAGGGGGAGTGTGGAGGGTCGAAGAGGGGAGGTGAGGGGAGAAGGAGGGGGCAGGGGGGGGTAGTGGGAGGGGGCAGGGAAGGGGAGAGGGAGGGACAGGAGTGAGGGTAGAGGGAGTGGGGGGAGGAGGTTTGAGAACCCCGGCTGATCATTTCCTGCTCTTAGTCAAAGGGAAACAGAGCAGATTACAGGAAAACCCCCTCCGTGACTCAGAGCAACAAGTCAAGAGAAAATCTCACTCACTGCACTCCCCTCCCTGCTCAACACCCAGCCACACTCACCCCCTGACAGTGCGGCACTCCCTCAGCACTGACCCCCTGACAGTGCGGCACTCCCTCAGCACTGACCCTCTGAAACTGCGGCACTCCCTCAGCACTGACCCTCTGACAGTGCGGCGCTCCCTCAGCACTGATCCTCTGACAGTGCGGCACTCCCTCAGCACTGACTCTCTGACAGTGCGGCGCTCCCTCAGCACTGACCCTCGACAGGCGGCACTCCCTCAGCACTGATCCTCTGACAGTGCGGCACTCCCTCAGCACTGACTCTCTGACAGTGCGGCGCTCCCTCAGCACTGACCTCTGACAGTGCGCACTCCCTCGCACTGACCTCTGACAGTGCGGCACTCCCTCAGCACTGACCCTCTGACAGTGCGGCTTCTGACAGTGCGGCCTCCCTCAGCACTGACCTCTGACAGTGCGGCACTCCCTCAGCACTGACCCTCTGACAGTGCGGCAGCTCCCTCAGCACTGACCCTCTGACAGTGCGGCACTCCCTCAGCACTGACCCTCTGACAGTGCGGCACTCCCTCAGCACTGACCTCTGACAGTGCGGCACTCCCTCAGCACTGACCCTCTGACAGTGCGGCACTCCTCAGCACGACCCTGACAGTGCGGCGCTCAGCACTGACCCTCTGACAGTGCGGCGCTCCCTCAGCACTGACCCTCTGACAGTGCGGCGCTCCTCAGCACTGACCCTCTGACAGTGCGGCACTCCCTCAGCACTGACCCTCTGACAGTGCGGCGCAGCACTGACCCTCTGACAGTGCGGCGCTCCCTCAGCACTGACCCTCTGACAGTGCGGCACTCCCTCAGCACTGACCCTCTGACAGTGCGGCGCTCCCTCAGCACTGACCCTCTGACAGTGCGGCGCTCCTCAGCACTGACCCTCTGACAGTGCGGCACTCCCTCAGCACTGACCCTCTGACAGTGCGGCGCTCCCTCAGCACTGACCCTCTGACAGTGCGGCCTCCCTCAGCACTGACCCTCTGACAGTGCGGCACTCCCTCAGCACTGACCCTCTGACAGTGCGGGCTCCCTCAGCACTGACCCTCTACAGCCTGACCCTCACAGTGCGGCACTCCTCAGCACTGACCCTCTGACAGTGCGGCGCTCCCTCAGCACTGACCCTCTGACAGTGCGGCACTCCCTCAGCACTGACCCTCTGACAGTGCGGCACTCCCTCAGCACTGACCCTCTGACAGTGCGGCGCTCCCTCAGCACTGACCCTCTGACAGTGCGGCACTCCCTCAGCACTGACCCTCTGACAGTGCGGCACTCCCTCAGCACTGACCCTCTGACAGTGCGGCACTCCCTCAGCACTGACTCTCTGACAGTGCGGCGCTCCCTCAGCACTGACCCTCTGACAGTGCGGCACTCCCTCAGCACTGACCCTCTGACAGTGCGCGCTCCCTCAGCACTGACCCTCTGACAGTGCGGCGCTCCCTCAGCACTGACCCTCTGACGTGCGCGCTCCCTCAGCACTGACCCTCTGACAGTGCGGCGCTCCCTCAGCACTGCCCTCTGACAGTGCGGCGCTCCCTCAGCATGCCCTCTGACAGTGCGGCGCTCCCTCAGCACTGACCCTCTGACAGTGCGGCGCTCCCAGCACTGACCCTCCAGTGCGGCGCTCCCTCAGCACTGACCCTCTGACAGTGCGGCGCTCCCAGCACTGACCCTCTGACAGTGCGGCGCTCCCTCAGCACTGACCCTCTGACAGTGCGGCGCTCCCTCAGCACTGACCCTCTGACAGTGCGCGCTCCCTCAGCACTGACCCTCTGACAGTGCGGCGCTCCCTCAGCACTGACCCTCTGACAGTGCGGCGCTCCCTCAGCACTGACCCTCTGACAGTGCGGCGCTCCCTCAGCACTGACCCTCTGACAGTGCGGCGCTCCCTCAGCACTGACCCTCTGACAGTGCGGCACTCCCTCAGCACTGACCCTCTGACAGTGCGGCACTCCCTCAGCACTGACCCTCTGACAGTGCGGCGCTCCCTCAGCACTGACCCTCTGACAGTGCGGCACTCCCTCAGCACTGACCCTCTGACAGTGCGGCACTCCCTCAGCACTGACCCTCTGACAGTGCGGCACTCCCTCAGCACTGACCCTCTGACAGTGCGGCACTCCCTCAGCACTGACCCTCTGACAGTGCGGCACTCCCTCAGCACTGACCCTCTGACAGTGCGGCACTCCCTCAGCACTGACCCTCTGACAGTGCGGCGCTCCCTCAGCACTGACCCTCTGACAGTGCGGCACTCCCTCAGCACTGACCCTCTGACAGTGCGGCACTCCCTCAGCACTGACCCTCTGACAGTGGCACTCCCTCAGCACTGACCCTCTGACAGTGCGGCACTCCCTCAGCACTGACCCTCTGACAGTGCGGCACTCCCTCAGCACTGACCCTCTGACAGTGCGACGCTCCCTCAGCACTGACCCTCTGACAGTGCTGCAATCCCTCAGCACTGACCCTCTGACAGTGCGGCACTCCCTCAGCACTGACCCTCTGACAGTGCGGCACTCCCTCAGCACTGACCCTCTGACAGTGCGGCACTCCTTCAGCACTGACCCTCTGACAGTGCGGCACTCCTTCAGCACTGACCCTCTGACAGTGCAGTACTCCCTCAGTTTGACCCTCTGACAGTGCGGCGCTCCCTCAGCACTGACCTTCTGACAGTGCGACGCTCCCTCAGCACTGACTCTCGGACAGTGCGGCGCTCCCTCGGCACTGACCCTCTGACAGTGCGACGCTCCCTCAGCACTGACACTCTGACAGTGCGGCGCTCACTCAGCACTGATCCTCTGACAGTGCGCCGCTCCCTCTGCACTGACCCTCTGACAGTGCGGCGCTCCCTCAGCGCTGAGAAGTATTTCTATACCAATACCTGGAGTGGGTCGTTTTCTCAAATAGATGGTTGAACACGTGTGGGTTGAGATAGGGAGGGAACTGGAAGTGGTGACGGAGATAGGGAGGGGTGTATAGGGGCTGGAGGAGGTTACAGTGATAGGGAGAGGATGTAGGGGCTGGAGGAGGTTACAGAGATAGGGAGGGGTGTATCGGGTCTGGAGGAGGTTACAGAGATAGGGAGGGGTGTATAGGGACTGGAGGAGGTTACAGGAATGGGGACGATTGTTAGGGCTGGAGGAGGATAAGAGATAGGGAAGCATGTAGGGAATGGTGGAGGTAATAGAAATACAGAGGGATATCTTGGTTGGAGGGTTTTTGGAGGGGTGCTGAGGATATGTGGGAGGAGGGTGAGGGAGGGGTGAACACTGTTACTGTCACACACACATTCCATTCTGCTGTTGGAAGCTTACACTTCCCCAGGACACGGTATCAATTGTAACAAGAGTTAAATCTTCACAAAGAAAAACTCAAGATTTATTGTTAGAAATCAGAATTTATTTTATTCTACATTGTATACACTGCACTCTGACACACGCACAGAATCCCACAGAATACAGCAACAAGCTTCACACAAATATATTTCAAAATCAGAGCTCCCTAAAACATGAGAGGGCACTGTCCCCCCATCAAACACTCCCAGGACAGGTACAGCACAGGGTTAGATACAGAGTAAAGCTCCCTCTACACTGTCCCCCCATCAAACACTCCCAGGACAGGTACAGCACGGAGTTAGATACAGAGTAAAGCTCCCTCTACACTGTCCCCATCAAACACTCCCAGGACAGGTACAGCACGGGGTTAGATACAGAGTAAAGCTCCCTCTACACTGTCCCCCCATCAAACACTCCCAGGACAGGTACAGCACGGGGTTAGATACAGAGTAAAGCTCCCTCTACACTGTCCCTCCATCAAACACTCCCAGGACAGGTACAGCACGGGGTTAGATACAGAGTAAAGCTCCCTCTACACTGTCCCCCCATCAAACACTCCCAGGACAGGTACAGCACGGGGTGAGATACAGAGTAAAGATCCCTCTACACTGTCCCCCATCAAACACTCCCAGGACAGGTACAGCACGGGGTTAGATACAGAGTAAAACTCCCTCTACACTGTCCCCCATCAAACACTCCCAGGACAGGTACAGCACAGGGTTAGATACAGAGTAAAGCTCCCTCTACACTGTCCCCCCATCAAACACTCCCAGGACAGGTACAGCACGGGGTTAGATACAGAGTAAAGCTCCCTCTACACTGTCCCCCCCTCAAACACTCCCAGGACAGGTACAGCACGGGGTTAGATACAGAGTAAAGCTCCATCTACACTGTCCCCCCATCAAACACTCCCAGGACAGGTACAGCACGGGGTTAGATACAGAGTAAAGCTCCCTCTACACTGTCCCTCCATCAAACACTCCCAGGACAGGTACAGCACGGGGTTAGATACAGAGTAAAGCTCCCTCTACACTGTCCCCCCATCAAACACTCCCAGGAAAGGTACAGCACGGGGTTAGATACAGAGTAAAGCTCCCTCTACACTGTCCCCCCATCAAACACTCCCAGGACAGGTACAGCATGGGGCTAGATACAAAGTAAAGCTCCCTCTACACTGTCCCCCATCAAATACTCCCAGGACAGATACAGCACAGGGTTAGATACAGAGTAAAGCTCCTTCTACACTGTCTCCCCATCAAACACTCCCAGAACAGGTACAGCACGGGGTTAGATACAGAGTAAAGCTCCCTCTACACTGTCCCCCATCAAACACTCCCAGGACAGGTACAGCACGGGGTTAGATACAGAGTAAAGCTCCCTCTACAGCATGGTTTTGTGAAGGGTAGGTCGTGCCTTACTAACCTTATTGAGTTTTTTGAAAAAGTGACCAAAGAGATGGATGGGGTAAGGCGGTTGATGTGGTATATATGGACTTTAGTAAGGCGTTCGATAAGGTGGCACATGGAAGGCTTCTGCAGAAAATGCAGATGTATGGGATAGAAGGTGATTTAGCTAATTGGATTAGGAATTGGCTAGCAGATAGAAGACAGAGGGTGGTGGTTGATGGGAGATATTCATCGTGGAGTTCGGTTACAAGTGGTGTACCTCAGGGGTCTGTTTTGGGGCCCCTGCTGTTTGTAATTTTTATAAATGATCTGGATGAGGGTATTGAAGGATGGATTAGTAAATTTGCAGATGACACAAAAGTCGGAGGAGTGGTAGATAGTGAAGAGGGGTGTTCTAGTTTGCAGAGAGACTTGGACAAGTTGCAGAGCTGGGCCGAGAGGTGCCAAATGGAGTTTAATGCGGAAAAGTGTAAGGTAATTCACTTTGGCAGGAATAACAAGTCTGTAGAGTATAGGGCTAGTGGTAGGACTCTTAATAGTGTTGATGAACAGAGGGATCTTGGTGTATGTGTGCATAGATCCCTGAAAGTTGGCAATCAAGTCGATAAGGTTATTTAGAAGGCATACGGAGTCTTAGCTTTTATTGGTAGGGGGAGCCGCAACGTCATGTTGCAACTGTACAAAACTCTAGTGCGGCCACACTTGAAGTATTGTGTACAGTTCTGGTCCCCGCATTATAAGAAAGATGTGGAAGCATTGGAGAGGGTACAGAGGAGGTTTACCAGGATGTTGCCTGGTATGGAGGGCAGGTCTTATGAAGAGAGGCTGAGGGATTTGAGGTTGTTTTCGTTAGAAAGAAGGCGGCTAAGAGGAGACCTTATGAAACATATAAGATGATTAGAGGTTTAGATAGGGTGGACAGTGATAGCCTTTTCCTAGGATGGAGAAAGCTAGCACGAGGAGACATAGCTTTAAATTAAGGGGTGGTGGTTTTAGGATGGATGTCAGAGGTAGGTTCTTTACCCAGAGGGTGGTAAGGGTATGGAATGCCTTGCCTGCGTCAGTTGTAGATGCGCCAAGTTTGGTGGCGTTTAAGAGGTTAGTAGATAAGTTTATGGATGAAAAGGGAATGGTTTAGGTTAGAGGGTCACTGCTTGTTCCTAATTGGTCGGCGCAACATCGAGGGCCGAAGGGCCTGTTCTGCGCTGTAATGTTCTGTGTTCTACACTGTCTGCCATCAAACACTCCCAGGACAGGTACAGCATGGGGTTAGAAACAGAGTAAAGTTCCCTCTACACTGTTCCCCCCCATCAAACACTCCCAGGACAGGTACAGCATGGGGTTAGATACAGAGTAAAGTCCCTTTAACTTATTAATGTCCAGAAACTGAACTGGACCCAGCCACGTAAATACTGTGGCTGTCAAAGCAGGTCAGAGGCTGGGAACCCTGCAGAGAGTAACTCAGCTCCTGACTCCCCCCGCCAAAGCCTGTCCAAGGACAGAAGTGTGAGTGATGGAATATCCCCCCACTTGTTGGACGGGTGCGGCTCCCAACAACAACTTGAGAAGCCCATCCAGGACAAAGCAGTTCCTGCTGCATTGGCACCCCGTCCACAAACACCCCCCCCCACCACTACCATTTACAAGAAGCAGCGACTCACCAAGGCTCCTTGGGCAAGACCTTCCAAACCCACCACCTCCACCATCTAGCAGGACAAGGGGCAGCAGATCCCTGGGACCCCCCCCCCGCCCCCGGCAACCTGGAGGCTCCCCCTCCGAGCCACTCACCATCCCGACTGGGAAATACATCGGCCGTGCCTTCACTGGGTCAAAATCCTGGGAACGCCCTCCCTAACAGCGCTGCGGGTATACCTACACCCCACACGGGGGACTGCAGCGGGTTCGAGAAGGTGTCGACCCACCACCTGCTCAAGGGGTAACTAGGGATGGGTCGCAAATTCTGGCCTCACCATCGATGCCCAAGTCCCAGAGATGAATTAAATAAAAGTTCAGACAATTTTATATTGACTTATCCTGTTACGCTGCTCGCCACCACCACCTGCTGGCACTCTGGCAATACTGAAGATAGAACTCTGTCTACGCCAGAACTTTGAACCTACTTCCCCTCTTAGATGTTCGATTATTTCCCCAATTCCCCCCTTCTGAAGTTTCCAGTCCATCGTGCAAACCGGCCTCCCATCCACTGACTCTGTCTACACTTTTCCCGCTGCCTCGGGGAAAAGCAGCCGGCATAATCAAGAGCCCCACACACACCCCGGACATTCTCTCTTTCGTCGGGGAAAAAGATACAAAACTCTGAGGTCACGTACCGACCGACTCAGGAACAGCTTCTTCCCTGCTGCTGTCAGACTTTTGAATGGACCTACCTCACACTAATTTAAACTTTCTCTACACGCTGACTATGACTGTAACACCACATTCTGCACCCTCTCCTTTCCTCCCCTAAGCGCTCTATGTTTTGTCTGGAAGAGGTTACAGAGATAGGGAGGGGAGTAGGGGCCGGAGGCAGATACAGGGAAATTCAGGCGTGCAGAGGGATGGAGGAGGTTACAGAGATAGGGAGGGGTAATAGAGGGATGGAGGAAGTTACAGAGAAATTCAGGGTTGTAGAGGCTGGAGGAGGGTTACAGAATAGGGAGGGGTATAGAGGGATGGAGGAAGTTACAGAGATAGGGAGGGGTGTAGGGGCTGGAAGATGTTATGGAGATAGTGAGGTTTGTTGGGTGCTGGAACGGATTATGGAGATAGGGAGGGGAGTAGGGGCTGGAGGAGGTTACAGAGATAGTCGGGGGGTGTGGTGTATAGGGGCTGGAGGAGGTTACAGAGATAGGGAGGGGTGTATAGGTTGGAGGGGATTATGAGGATCGGGAGGGGTGTAGGAGACTGGAGGGGATTATGGGGATAGGGAGGGGTGATGGGGATTATGGAGATAGGGAGGGTGTAGGAGTTGGAGGGGATTATGGAGATAGGGAGGGGTGTAGGAGTTAGAGGGGATTATGGAGATAGGGAGGGGTGTAGGAGTTAGAGGGGATTATGGAGAAGGAGGGTGAGGAGTTAGAGGGGATTATGGAGATAGGGAGGGGTGTAGGAGTTGGAGGGGATTATGGAGATAGGGAGGGGTGTAGGATTGGAGGGGATTATGGAGATAGGGATGGGTGTAGGAGTTAGAGGGGATTATGGAGATAGGGAGGGGTGTAGGTTGGAGGGGATTATGGAGATAGGGAGGGGTGTAGGAGTTAGAGGGATTATGGAGATAGGGAGGGGTGTAGGAGTTGGAGGGGATTATGGAGATAGGGAGGGTTAGGAGTTGGAGGGATTATGGAGATAGGGAGGGGGTGTAGGTTGGAGGGGATTATGGAGATAGGGAGGGTGTAGGGGTTGGAGGGGATTATGGAGATAGGGAGGGGTGTAGGAGTTAGAGGGGATTATGGAGATAGGGAGGGGTGTAGGGGTTGGAGGGGATTATGGAGATAGGGAGGGGGAGGGGTTGGAGGGGATTATGGAGATAGGGAGGGGTGTAGGAGTTGGAGGGGATTATGGAGATAGGGAGGGGTGTAGGGGTTGGAGGGGATTATGGAGATAGGGAGGGGTTAGGGTTGGAGGGGATTATGGAGATAGGGAGAGGTGTAGGGGTTGGAGGGGATTATGGAGATAGGGAGGGTTATGGGAGGCTGGAGGGGATTATGAAGATAGGGAGGGGTGGAGGGGCTAGAGGGGATTATGGAGATAGGGAGGGTTATGGGAGGCTGGAGGGGATTATGGAGATAGGGAGAGGTGTAGGGGTTGGAGGGGATTATGGAGATAGGGAGGGGTCGGAGGGGATTATGGAGATAGGGAGTGGGTTGGAGGGGATTATGGAGATAGGGAGTGGGTTGGAGGGGATTACGGAGATACGGAGGGGTTGAAGGGGATTATAGAGATAGGGAGCGGGTGAGGACACGGAGGGATTAGAAATGGAGGCCGGTTTGGACAGTTCTCTCCCTGCCAGGGGCAATCCCTTTAACTCCAGCTCCCAATATCCCTTCGTCTCTCATCCCTCCCCCCCAGCACCCGTGGTAGTTGTACTGCACCCTGCTCCTGCTGTTAGCGGACAGGGAGGGGATCAGGAACTCATCGATTCCGAGGCCGGGATATCGCAAGCAAGAAAGGCTGTTCGACGGGGGGAGGCAGCGTCCGAGGCAGTGTTAACGCGAGACTGTGACTGACCTGGGGGGGGACTGGAGGAACAGGGGTTAACAGGGAGGGAGGGCGCCTCGGAGGACAGAGGACTCGGTGTGGCCAAGGAATGGAGGCTCTCGCGCGGACTCTAGGCTTTGGAAACTCTCCGGCTCTCTGGCCTGTTTTTCACAACGGCTTCAATATCGTTGATCACTTGTGGCGTCAACTGAGGCAGGATCTGGCGGAGAAAGAAAATGGTAAGAATCCATAATGGTGCATAAGACCTAGGAGCAGAATGAGGCCACTCGGCCCATCGAGTCTGCTCCCCCATTCAATCATGGCTGATATTTTTCTCATCCCCGTTCTCCTGCCTTTTCCCCTGATCCCCTTATTAACCAAGAACCCTATCTATCTCTGTCTTAAAGACACTCAGTGACCCAGCCTCCTTCTGCGGCAAAGAGTTCCACAGATTCCCTGCTGAAGAAATTCTTCCTCATCTCTGTTTTAAAGGATCGCCTGAGGTTGGGCCCTCTGGTTCGAGTTTTTCCCGCTAGTGGAAACATCCTCTCCACTCTATCCAGGGCCTCGCAGGATCCTGTAAGTTTCAATAAGATCCCCCCTCGTCCTTCTAAACTCCCAACGAGTACAGAATCCTCAACCCGTTCCTCATACGACAAGCTCTTCATTCCGGGGATCATTCCTGTCAACCTCCTCTGGACCCTTTCCGAGGCCGGCACATCCTCCCTTAGATACAGAACCCAAAACTGCTCACGTTACTCCCAAATGGGGGTCTGACCAGAGCCTTATACACCCCAGAAGTCCATCCCTGCTCTTGGATTCAACGTTCTCGATTTGAATGCTAACATTGCATTTGCCTTCCTCACTGCCCGCTGAACCTGCACCTTAAGGGAATCTTGAACAATGAGATCCCTTTGCGTTTCTGATTCCTGAAGCCTTCCCTCATTTGGAAAATAGCCTGAGCCTCCATTCCTCCTTCCAAAGCTCACACTTCCCCATTCCATCCGCCACTTTCTTTGCCCGCTCTTTTAACCTGTCCAAGTCCTTCTGCAGCCCCCCAGCCTCCTGCTCCCTCAATACTGCCCGTCCCTCTACCTATCTTCGCCTCCTCTGCAAATTTCGCCACAATGCCTTCAGCTCCTTCCTCCAAACCGCGAATGTATACTGTGGTCCCAGCTCTGAGACACACCACTGGTCACCGGCTACTGTCCTGAGAAAGAGCCCTTTATCTCCACTCTCTGCCAGGCACAGTAAGACGTCTGACAACGCCAGCTTAGAGTCCAACTAATTTGATGGTAAACTCACAGTATCCTGTAAGTTTCAGTGAGATCCCTCCTCATCTTTCTAAACTCCAACGAGTACAGCCCCAGAATCCTCAACCGGAACTCTCCATTCGCCCGACGAAGGGGCAAATCCCGAAAGCTTGCGAGTTTACCTAGCCTTTTTCCTCGGATGGAGAAAGCTAGCACGAGGGGACATAGCTTTAAATTAAGGGGTGGGAGTTATAGGACGGATGTCAGAGGTAGGTTCTTTACCCAGGGGGTGGTAAGGGTATGGAATGCCCTGCCTGCGTCAGTTGTAGATGCGCCAAGTTTGGGGGCGTTTAAGAGGTTAGTAGGTAAGTTTATGGACGAAAAGGGAATGGTTTAGGTTAGAGGGTCATTGCTTTTTCTTAATTGGTCGGCACAACATCGAGGGCCGAAGGGCCTGTTCTGCGTGTAATGTTCTATGTTCTATGTTTACTATCAAATAAATCGGTTAGACTGGTGTTGTCAGACTTCTGGGGGTATGGAATGCGCTGCCAAGTAAAGTGGTGGAGGCAGGCACTCTGGAGTTATTTAAGAAATACTTAGATGGGCGCATGAACAGAATGGGAATGGAGGGGTATAGAAAACTGATTTAAAATAGGGATCACGAGCCTTGGGAGTCCCTGGGAAGTGTGTAAATAGATGATGATATTGATGTACTTGTTTTTATCCTACAGGTGCTTTGGTCCACCTTGTTGTCTAACAAGAGGCAAACACGCGATGGGTCGTGAGAGGGCTGCTCTTGGATTTTTTTCGAGAGTATCCTAGTGCTTCACGTCGTTAGTGTACGCTTGACCTGTAAGCCCCGTGAGTTGCCTGGATTAGCAAAAAACCTCACTTCCTGAGCTGTCTGGAGACAATACTTTAACCTATGCTCAGTGCTCCGTCCACTCACATTGTTAGCCACTTTAAGACTTGACTAGCAGGTTACGTGTAAAGATTTGCATTCTGATCAGCCATCTGTAAACACTCTGTGCTGCTACGTGTGCTGTTGGAGACCAGAACACCTCATTCACCTGACAGAGAGGTTGAAACACCTCGAAAGCTTGTGTGAGTTTACTATCAAATAAATCGGTTAGATTGGTGTTGTCAGACTTTTTACTGTGTTTGCCCCAGTCCAACGCCAGCATCTCTACATTCTGTCAATCAGCCAGTCCTAGACCCGTGGCCAGAGATTGCAAACATCAGCGTAACAACGGGATCCACACACTCCTTATTATTGGTGTTAATATGTGTTTATTTATCTTTCATTCCTGAGACGTGGCTTATCGCTTGGCTGGGCCAGCATTTCTTTGCCCATCCCTAGTTGCCCCTTAGAGGGGAGTTGAGAGTCACCCACCTTGCTGTGTTCCATGTAGGCCAGACCGGGGTAAGGAAGGCAGATTTCCTTCCCCAAAGGAAACCAGCTGGGTTTTTTTCCGACATTGGATTATCAGCAGATTCTCAATTCCATGTATTTTTTTAAAATTGAATTTCAAATTCCATCTGCCGTGGCGGGGTTCGAACCTGCGTCCCCCAGAATCCGAGCGGGGTTTCTGGATTAATAGTAATGCCACTAGGCATTAAGTGTCCCATTACACTGCAATGAAGTTACTGTGAAAAATCCCCCTAGTCGCCACGCTTCTGTTTGGGGTAACACCGAGGGAGAATTTAGCACGGCCAATGCACCCTAACCGGCGCGTCTTTCGGACTGTGGGAGGAAACCGGAGCACCCGGACGAAACCCACGCAGACACGGGGAGAACACGCAGGTGTTGCATAGATGGTGACCCGAACTGGGAATGTAGCCTGGGCCCCTGGCCCCCTGGAGGAGGTTACAGAGATAGGGAGGGGTGTGTAGGGGCTGGAGGAGGTTACAGAGATAGGGAGGGGTGTGTAGGGGCTGGAGGAGGTTACAGAGATAGGGAGGGGTGTATAGGGGCTGGAGGAGGTTACAGAGATAGGGAGCGCTGTATAGGGGTTGGAGGAGGTTACAGAGATAGGGAGGGGTGTATAGGGACTGGAGGAGGTTACAGAGATAGGGAGGTGTAGGGGCTGGAGGAGGTTACAGAGATAGGGAGGGGTGTAGGGGCTGGAGGAGGTTACAGAGATAGGGAGGGTTGTAGGGGCTGGAGGAGGTTACAGAGATAGGGAGGGGTGTAGGGGCTGGAGGAGGTTACAGAGATAGGGAGGGGTGTAGGGGCTGGAGGAGGTTACAGAGATAGGGAGGGGTGTAGGGGCTGGAGGAGGTTACAGAGATAGGGAGGGGTGTAGGGGCTGGAGGAGGTTACAGAGATAGGGAGGGGTGTAGGGGCTGGAGGAGGTTACAGAGATAGGGAGGGGTGTAGGGGCTGGAGGAGGTTACAGAGATAGGGAGGGGTGTAAGGGCTGGAGGAGGTTACAGAGATAGGGAGGGGTGTGTAGGGGCTGGAGGAGGTTACAGAGATAGGGAGGGGTGTATAGGGGCTGGAGGAGGTTACAGAGATAGGGAGGGGTGTATAGGGGCTGGAGGAGGTTACAGAGATAGGGAGGGGTGTATAGGGGCTGGAGGAGGTTACAGAGATAGGGAGGGGTGTATAGGGGCTGGAGGAGGTTACAGAGATAGGGAGGGGTGTATAGGGGCTGGAGGAGGTTACAGAGATAGGGAGGGGTGTGTAGGGGCTGGAGGAGGTTACAGAGATAGGGAGGGGTGTATAGGGGCTGGAGGAGGTTACAGAGATAGGGAGGGGTGTGTGTAGGGCTGGAGGAGGTTACAGAGATAGGGAGGGGTGTGTAGGGGCTGGAGGAGGTTACAGAGATAGGGAGGGGGTAGAGGGGCTGGAGGAGGTTACAGAGATAGGGAGGGGTGTATAGGGGCTGGAGGAGGTTACAGAGATAGGGAGGGGTGTATAGGGGCTGGAGGAGGTTACAGAGATAGGGAGGGGTGTATAGGGGCTGGAGGAGGTTACAGAGATAGGGAGGGGTGTATAGGGGCTGGAGGAGGTTACAGAGATAGGGAGGGGTGTATAGGGGCTGGAGGAGGTTACAGAGATAAGGAGGGGTGTATAGGGGCTGGAGGAGGTTACAGAGATAGGGAGGGGTGTAGAGGGGCTGGAGGAGGTTACAGAGAGAGGGAGGGGTGTATAGGGGCTGGAGGAGGTTACAGAGATAGGGAGGGGTGTTAGGGGGCGGAGGAGGTTACAGAGATAGGGAGGGAGTGTTAGGGCGGGGAGTTACAGAGATAGGGAGGGTGTATAGGGGCTGGAGGAGGTTACAGAGATAGGGAGGGGTGTAGGGGCTGGAGGAGGTTACAGAGATAGGGAGGGTGTATAGGGTTGGAGGGGGTTACAGAGATAGGGAGGGGGGTTTAGGGGGCTGGAGGAGGTTACAGAGATAGGGAGGGATGTAGGGGGCTGGAGGAGGTTACAGAGATAGGGGGTGTAGGGGGCTGGAGGAGGTTACAGAGATAGGGAGGGGTGTAAGGGCTGGAGGAGGTTACAGAGATAGGGAGGGGTGTATAGGGGCTGGAGGAGGTTACAGAGATAGGGAGGGGTGTATAGGGGCTGGAGGAGGTTACAGAGATAGGGAGGGGTGTATAGGGGCTGGAGGAGGTTAGAGGAATGGGGGGCTGTGGTTTGGGAGGGGATTTGAAAACAAGTTTGGAATTTTAAAGTCGTGATGTTGCTGGACTGGGAGCCAGTGAGTGTTAGGGACCAATTCGAGAGGTGATTGGTTGCTGGGATTGCACCATGCAGAGAGTTTGAGGGTCGGAGGTGTGTTTTTTTTCCGGATTGTAGAGAGGTGTTGGCCCTCTGTGTGGTGATGGCACCGTGGCCTATGCTGGGCTGAAGCCTATTGAATGAGCTGGGGATTGGTCACGCGTTCGCCAACCTTGGTGGCGTCACCCACCTGAATGGCTCCAAGATTCTCCCGGAGTTGAATGACGTCGGATATTCCCAGCAGAACGCAGCTCACAATCTCATTCCTCAAGCACCAGGCTGGGATACCAAGCACAAAACTGAGGAAAGACATTCTCAAAGCTCAATAAGCAAAAGATTCATTTGCCTCAAATCCTCTGCTCGGAACGGTCACTGACCGAAATAGATCCAATTCCAATGGATCAAACCCCTTCCCATTCAGTCCCACTGTACACAATCCCAATCTCAAACCTCTTCCCATTCAGTCCCACTGTACACAATCCCAATCTCAAACCTCTTCCCATTCAGTCCCACTGTACACAATCCCAATCTCAAACCCCTTCCCATTCACTCCCACTGTACACAATCCCAATCTCAAACCCCTTCCCATTCACTCCCACTGTACACAATCCCAATGGACTCAAACCCCTTCCCATTCACTCCCACTGTACACAATCCCAATGGAGCCAAACCCCTTCCCATTCACTCCCACTGTACACAATCCCAATGGACCCAAACCCCTTCCCATTCACTCCCACTGTACACAATCCCAATGGACCCAAACCCCTTCCCATTCACTCCCACTGTACACAATCCCAATGGACCCAAACCCTTTCCCATTCACTCCCACTGTACACAATCCCAATGGACCCAAACCCCTTCCCATTCACTCCCACTGTACACAATCCCAATGGACCCAAACTCCTTCCCATTCACTCCCACTGTACACAATCCCAATGGACCCAAACCCCTTCCCATTCACTCCCACTGTACACAATCCCAATGGACCCAAACCCCTTCCCATTCACTCCCACTGTACACAATCCCAATGGACCCAAACCCCTTCCCATTCACTCCCACTGTACACAATCCCAATGGAGCCAAACCCCTTCCCATTCACTCCCACTGTACACAATCCCAATGCACCCAAACCCCTTCCCATTCACTCCCACTGTACACAATCCCAATGGACCCAAACCCCTTCCCACTCACTCCCACTGTAATAATCCCCATGGAACAATATTACATGAGTATACAATGGATCAAATTTTAGAAGGGTTTGGACGAATTTGCCGTCAGGGGAGGGGGTATACATTAAAGAGGCTTGGGATCTGTACCCGGAGCCCTGTACATTCCAGGGATACAGAGCCTAAGGGCTGGGTAGTGGGATTATGTGCTTGCGTGGTGTGTGCGTGCGTGCGTGCGTGCGTGTGTGTGTGTGTGCGAGGGTGTGCATGTGCGTGCGCGCGTTCGGAGGTGGGTTGAAGGGAGGATGGGAATAGACGGGGAAGTGATGATCTTCTCTGGAACAAATTTCCTAAACATCTGGGAGGGAGGGACATGTGGATTGAGATCTGCCTGGGACAGATAGTATGCAGACAATGGGCTGAATGGTCTTCTCCTGTGCTGTTCAGGATTCCCTATGGATTCTATACTCGGCGGGGAGGGGGTGGGGGGTAGTTGATAAAGCGGGATGAGGTACAGAGTTGTCCGTGGATTTTGGAGAGTGCGTCCCTGCAGGAACGAACCTGGGTATCTCCCGTGGTGTCAGGACTTTGGAGTGGGTGCAAACGGTGCCCCCGGACCAAGATCTTTGGGAAGAGGGTGAGGAGAAGATGGGTAGGCCCGGGCAGCAATGGGCAGTTTTGATTGGCTTACAGGCAGGGGCATCTGCTCAGCCCAAAGTCCTTCCCGGCCAGTCAAATCCCGTTCTGAGGCTGCAAGGCCAGGAATGTAACAGCACTGCACAGCAAGATCCCATTGCAAAGCCGCAATGCGATGAATGACAAATGGCCTGTTGGCTGAGGGGTAAATATTGGCTCCAGCATTGGTTACAGGGCGGCATGGTGGCACAGCGGGTTAGCAATGCTGCCTCACAGTACCAGGGACCCGGGTTCGATTCCCATCTCAGGTCACTGCATGTGCGGAGGCTGTATGTTCTCCCCATGTCTGTGTGGGTTTCCGCCAGTTTCCTCCAACACTCCAAAGCTGCGTATGTTAGCATGGATTGGCCATGCTAAAATGTCCCTTAGTGTCCAAAGATGTGCAGGTTAGGTGGATTGGCCATGCTAAATTGCCCCTTGGTGTTCAAAGGTATGTAGGTTAGGTGGATTGGCCGTGCTAAATTGCCCCTTAGAGTCCAAAGATGTGTAGGGCAGGTGGGTTGGCCATGCTAAATTTGCTCCTTAGTGTCCAAGGATGTGCAAGTTAGGTCGATTGGCCATGCTAAATTGTCCTTAGAGTCCAAAGATGTGCAAGTTAGGTGGATTGGCCATGTTAAATTGCTCCTTAGTATCCAAAGATGTGCAGGTTAGGGGGCTAAGTATGTGGAGTTTGGGGGATAGGGCCTGGGTAAAATAGAAAGGTGGTT
The DNA here is from genome assembly GCA_024679065.1 of Sphyrna mokarran. Classification (NCBI taxonomy): domain Eukaryota; kingdom Metazoa; phylum Chordata; class Chondrichthyes; order Carcharhiniformes; family Carcharhinidae; genus Sphyrna; species Sphyrna mokarran. The sequence goes on from JAGIQG010000037.1 coordinate 18,727,147, forward strand.
TGGGGCAGGTTCTGATGGACCGAATGACCTCCTTCTGCTCTATAAGGATTCTAGTGGGGTCAGATTCTTTTATACTGAGGGGGCAGTCGGCAGGGGTTTTCTGGGGGAGTGGGAGAGGGAGGGAGGGTCTCACATTGACATCTCATCCAAATGATGGCGCCTCCATCCCTGGTGCACCATCACCAGCTGTGGGGCACTGACCCGAGGACGGGGTAGGAGGTGAACCCACCTCCTCCTGCTCCACTACTGCCCCTCAATTCACCTTTGACTGTTGGCATGGCCCGGGTTGTGGGCGTATTTCCTGATTAGCCTGGGTGGGAAGGGGTTGGCGATAATTTGGGGGCCCCGGTGCTCTCAAAGCCAGTGGGTGCAAGGCCGCACTGGGGCAGGCTTTGGTCTCCCAGGCCACAACCTGGGCCTACTGGCTGAGGCTGTTGTCTGGCTGAGGAAACGCAAAGTGAGAAACGGTGAACTCCCACCCCTGATGGTACCCCACTGCCTGTAGCCCGCGTACCCTCGCCCCCACCACCCACCGTTAGAGAGAGAGAAAGAGAGAGAGAGAGAGCGTGGGCTCACCGATAGCCAGCTGGGGAAGGGTACAGCATAGTTGGTCGGCGATCAACTGCAAGGCCTTGACCTGGGCTTGCTGTAGCTGGCCTTCCTCTCCTGTTATCTTCGCCTTCAGCCACTCGTAGCCCTGCCGAGCCGACACAACATCGGTGAGAGAGAGAGACACACACAGACACACACACACACATACACACACACACACACACACACAAACACACACACACTCCTGGCAGGAAGGAAAAGGAAGAGGCGAAAGGTCGACAGGTTGAGCTGGATTTCACCGCGAATTCTCAATCTTGCTCTTGGTCCAAGAGTTGTGGGGAGTCAAAGTGTCCCCAGGGTCGGAGGGGACAACTTGGAGCTGGATTCACCCGGTCTGCAGGCCCCAGTGTGAAAGTTCAGCAAGGCCCCACTGCACCTTGAACATGTGGACTTTCTGGCTCACCCATTATCCCTAACCCCGTGCTGTACCTGTCCTGGGAGTGTTTGATGGGGGACAGTGTAGAGGGAGCTTTACTCTGTATCTAACCCCGTGCTGTTCCTGTCCTGGGAGTGTTTGAGGGGGGGACAGTGTAGAGGGAGCTTTACTCTGTATCTAACCCCGTGCTGTACCTGTCCTGGGAGTGTTTGATGGGGACAGTGTAGAGGGAACTTTACTCTGTATCTAACCCTGTGCTATACCTGTCCTGGGAGTGTTTGATGGGGGGGACAGTGTAGAGGGAGCTTTACTCTGTATCTAACCCCGTGCTGTACCTGTCCTGGGAGTGTTTGATGGGGGACAGTGTAGAGGGAGCTTTACTCTGTATCTAACCCCGTGCTGTACCTGTCCTGGGAGTGTTTGATGGGGGACAGTGTAGAGGGATCTTTACTCTGTATCTAACCCCGTGCTGTACCTGTCCCGGGAGTGTTTGATGGGGGGACAGTGTAGAGGGAGCTTTACTCTGTATCTAACCCCGTGCTGTACCTGTCCTGGGAGGGTTTGATGGTAATGGTCTGAGGTTTTACGATGAATTGTTGTGGGTGAACTTTACCGGTAATGCAGCCCTGGAATTTTCCGGAATGCCATTTGCATATTTTCCAGTCATTAACCCACAGGCTAAGGGAGACCAGGTCATAATCCCGAGACCTGGTGAGAGAGAGAGACAGAACATTGTGTTAGGAGAAAGATGGACAGAGAAAGAAAGAGAGAGAGGACCAGAGCGAGAGTGGCAGGGAAGGAAAGTTAGAGAGACAGGGAAAGGGTTATATTTGGACATTGTGTTTGGAAGGCTTGGTTTGTCCCTGAAAGAAAGGGATTCAGTGATAGGGAGAGAGGGAATAACGGAATGAAGGGGGAGGAAGAATAGAGGGGAGGGGGTACGGTGGAACAGTGCTCTGCACTGCTGCCTCACAGAGCCAGGGACACGGGTTCAATTCCAGCCGCACGTGACTGTCTGTGTGGAATCGGCACATTCTCCCTGTGTCTGCGTGGGTTTCCTCCAGTGCCCTCCCACAGAGGTGCAGGTCGGGTGGATTGGCCAGGCAATATTGACCCTTAGTGTCAGGGGGATTGGCTGGGGTAAATATATGGGATTATGGGGATAGGGTGGGATTGTTCTCGGTGCAGCCTCGATGGGCTGAACGGTCTCATTCTGCAGTGTCAGGGTTCGATGGTTCAGATGAATGGTGGGCAGTGATGCGGAGCTGACAGGGTGAAAAGCAGCGATGTACACAGAGTGAGAAATACAAACACAGAGAGGCGAGGTGTTGGGGAGAATGTTGGTGCAGTGTTGGTGCAGTGTTGGCACTGTGTTGGCGCAGTGTTGGCGCAGAGTTGGATGCAGTGTTGGTACAGTGTTGGTGCAGTGTTTGTGCAGTGTTGGCACAGTATTGGTGCAGTGTTGGTGCAGTGTTGGCGCAGTATTGGTGCAGTATTGGTACAGTATTGGTGCAGTGTTGGTGCAGTGTTGGTACAGTGTTTGTGCAGTGTTGGCGCAGTATTGGTGCAGTATTGGTACAGTATTGGTGCAGTGTTGGTGCAGTGTTGGTACAGTGTTTGTGCAGTGTTTGTGCAGTGTTTGTGCAGTGTTGGCACAGTATTGGTGCAGTGTTGGCGCAGTGTTGACGCAGTGTTTGTGCAGTGTTGGCGCAGCATTGGTGCAGTGTTGGCGCAGTGCTCGTGCAGTGTTGGCACAGTGTTGGCGCAGTATTGGTGCAGTATTGGTGCAGTGTTGGTGCACTGTTGGTGCAGTGTTGGCGCAATGTTAGTGCAGTGTTGGTGCAATATTGGCGCAATGTTGGTGCAGTGTTGGCACAATGTTGGTGCAGTGTTGGCGCAGTGTTGGCACAGTGTTGTTGGCGCAGTGTTGGCGCAGTGTTGGTGCACTGTTGGCACTGTGGTGCAGTGTTGGCACTGTGTTGGTGCAGTGTTGGCGCAGTGTTGGTGCACTGTATTGGCGCAGTGTTGGCGCAGTGTTGCTGCAGTTGGTTGGCGCAGTGTTGGTGCAGTGTTGGTGCAGTGTTGGCGCAGTGTTGGTGCAGTGTTGGCAGAGTGTTGGTGCAGTGTTGGCAGAGTGTTGGCGCAGTGTTGGCAGAGTGTTGGTGCAGTGTTGGCGCAGTGTTGGCGCAGTGTTGGCAGAGTGTTGGTGCAGTGTTGGCAGAGTGTTGGCGCAGTGTTGGCAGAGTGTTGGTGCAGTGTTGGTGCAGTGTTGGCGCAGTGTTGGCAGAGTGTTGGTGCAGTGTTGGTGTGTTGGTTGTGTTAGCAGTGTTGGTGCAGTGTTGGTATAGTGTTGGCGCAGTGTTGATGCAGCGTTGGTGCAGTGTTGGCGCAGTGTTGGTGTAGTGTTGGTATAGTGTTGGCGCAGTGTTGGTGCAATGTTGGTACAGTGTTGGTGCAGTGTTGGTGCAATGTTGGTGCAGTGTTGTCGCAGTGTTGGCACAGAGTTGGCGCAGTGTTGGCACAGTGTTGGTACAATGTTGGCGCAATGTTGGTGCAGTGTTGTCGCAGTGTTGGTACTATGTTGACGCAATGTTGGCGCAGTGTTGGCGCAGTGTTGGCACAGAGTTGGCGCAGTGTTGGCGCAGTGTTGGCACAGAGTTGGCGCAGCGTTGGCAGAATACTGGCAGAGCGTTGGCACTGACCGATCTTGTGGTGGAGCTCCGGCAGCATTGCCTCGACATCGTTGCGGTGGAAGAGGTGATATTCGGACTGCTCACACAACGGAGGAATCAGGTTGAGCTGGCGAGCCACCGAATAGGCTTCCTAACGGCAGGGGGAGATGAGGCGGCCGTCATTTCAAGATAATTCCAGCCGTCGCAATACCACGGCACAGAAACTAGAAGCAGGAGGTGGCCATTCGGCCCTTTGAGCCTGCTCCGCCATTCATTCTGATCACTGCTAATCATCAAATTCAACACCCTGATCCTCTCCCTGCCATATCCCTCGATCCCTTTAGCCCCAAGAGCTACATCTAATTTCTTCTCGAAATCACACAACGTTTTGTCCTCAGCTACTTTCTGGGGGACTGAATTCCACACCCCATCTCAGTCTTAAAAGATTTACCCCTTACCCTCAAACTATGACCCCCCGAGATCTGGACTCCCCCCACCATTGGGAACATTCTCTCTGAATCTATCCTGTCTAACCCTGTTCGAACTTTATAAGTTTCCACGAGATTCCCTCTCTTCTAAACTCCAGCGAATACAATCCTAACCGACTCTCCGCACATGACAGACCTGCCATCCCCGGAAACACCCGGAAAACCTTCGCTCCCTCAATATTTTTCCCCCTCACATAAAGATTGGATAATTGGACGGGGATAAGGACGGCAGATTTCCTTCCCAAAAGGGAAGCAGATGTGTTATTTTCCAACAATAAGTCATCAATAGATTCTTAATTCCAGATTTTTTTCATCCATTAAATTCCACTGTCTGCCGTGGCGGGGATTCGAACCCGGGTCCCCCAGCACATGAGCTGAGTTTCCTAGGTTAATAGCCGAGTGATAATACCACTAGCCCATCGTCTCCCCAAGCGTTCTGAGCATACAGTCCACCTTCCTGAGTCAGAATGAGGAGTTGGAGGAAGGGTCACCCTCGGAGGAAGGGTCACCCTCGGAGGAAGAGTCACCATCGGAGGAAGAGTCACCCTCGGAGGAAGAGTCACCCTCGGAGGAAGGGTCACCCTCGGAGGAAGGAACACCCTCGGAGGAAGGAACACCCTCGGAGGAAGGGTCACCCTCGGAGGAAGGAACACCCTCGGAGGAAGGAACACCCTCGGGGAAGGGTCACCCTCGAGGAGGAAGAGTCCCCATCGGAGGAAGAGTCACCCTTGGAGGAAGGATCACCCTCGGAGGAAGGGTCACCCTCGGAGGAAGGAACACCCTCGGAGGAAGGGTCACCCTCGGAGGAAGGGTCACCCTCGGAGGAAGGAACACCCTCGGAGGAAGGGTCACCCTCGGAGGAAGGGTCACCCTCGGAGGAAGGAACACCCTCGGAGGAAGGGTCACCCTCGGAGGAAGGAACACCCTCGGAGGAAGGGTCACCCTCGGAGGAAGGAACACCCTCGGAGGAAGGAACACCCTTGGAGGAAGGGTCACTCTATCACCGTGTGTAGTCTGTTTTGGGGAATGTCCACAGTCCCGTTCCCACACTGTAGATCCCTAACTAACTGCAGAGATGTGTGTCGAAGCAATGGCACAGAGGCATTGTCACCGGACTGGTCACCCAGAGACCCCATGTGATCGGAGAATTATAGAACCCACGAGGAGACCATTCGGCCCATCCCAAGTAGTCTGACAACACCAGGTTTAAATCCAACCGATTTATTTCTCAGACTACTTTACTGTGTTTACCCCAGGCTAACGCCGGCATCTCTGCACCATCCCAAGTACACCAGGTCTCCAATAGGGCATTTTACCCAGGCCCATCCCACCCTATTTCCCTAACTTCATGTATTCACCCTGCAAATCCCCCTAAACCTGCATATCTAAGCAGCAATTTAGCAGGACCATGCCACCTAACCTTATGTCCAAAGATGTGCAGGTTAGATAGATTGGCCGTGCTAAATTGTCCCTTAGCGTCCAAAGGTGTGCATGTTAGGTGGATTGGCCATGCTAAATTGTCCCGTAGTGTCCAAAGATGTGCAGATTAGGTGGATTGGCCATGCTAAATGTCCCGTAGTGTCCAAAGATGTGCAGATTAGGTGGATTGGCCATGCTAAATTGTCCCTTAGTGTCCAAAGTGTGTAGGTTAGGTGGATTGGCCATGTTAAATTTTCCCTTAGTGTCCAAAGATGTGCAGATTAGGTGGATTGGCCATGCTAAATTGTCCCTTAGTGTCCAAAATGTGCAGGTTAGGTGGATTGGCCATGCTAAATTGCCCCTTAGTGTCCAAAGATGTGCAGGTTAGGTGGATTGGCCATGCTAAATTGTCCCTCGTGTCCAAAGATGTGCAATTAGGTGGATTGGCCATGCTAAATTGCCCCTTAGTGTCCAAAGATGTGCAGGTTAGGTGGATTGGCCATGCTAAATTGGCCCTTAGTGTCCAAAGATGTGCAGGTTAGGTGGATTGGCCATGCTAAATTGTCCCTTAGTGTCCAAAGATGTGCAGGTTAGGTGGATTGGCCATGCTAAATTGCCCCTTAGTGTCCAAAGATGTGTAGCTTAGGTTGATGAGTTATGGCAATGTATAGGGGATAGTATCTGGGCAAGACAGAGAGTTGGTGCAGGCTCGATGGGCCAAACGGCCTCCTTTTGCACTTGTAGGGATTCTATGCTTTTGACTGCCTGGGGTCCGAAGCTTTGGAATTCCCTCCTGAAACCTCTCTGCCTATTTCTCTCTTTCTCTCTCTCTCTCTCTGCGGGAGGAGGCGCCGGCGGGCTCCTCTCGAACAGAACTCACCATGATCTCCGCCGAGCTCCAGCGCGTTGTTCCCCAGTACATCGCCTTGCCTTGGTTTATCAGGTGGGTCATGGCTCGGAGTATCTCTGCGAGAGGAAGGTAGCGGCGGAGAGTGAGCAGGGCGTGCGCTGAATCAAACCGTCTCCCCCCACCCCACCCCCCTCCATCTCCGCCAACTCTGGGCCCATTCAGCCCATCTTGCCCATACCAGCCCGAGGAACGCCCTCCTCCCTAATCCAGGCCCATCGGCCTGGAGTTGACAGCAACGTAGAACATAGAACATAGAACAATACAGCACAAACAGGCCCTTCGGCCCACGAGTTGCGCCGATCACATCTACCAATCCACAGACCTATCTATAACCCCCTATCCTATTCTTTTCCATATACTTATCCAGAAGTCTCTTAAAAGACCTCAGTGAGTTTGCCTCAACAACCTCCAACGGCAGTCGGTTCCATTCACTCACCACCCTCTGAGTGAAAAACCTACCCCTGACATCTCCTTTGTATTTGCTTCTTAAGATGCAGACCCATGTATTTTCTTAAAAGAGTTTAGAACGTAGAACATTACAGCGCAGTACAGGCCCTTTGGCCTCGATGGAACCAATCTAATGACCCTCTATCCTAAACTATTCCAATGTTATCCATATGCCTATCCACTGACCATTTGAACGCCCTCAAAGTCCACAACTGCTGCAGGCAGGGCATTCCACGCCCTTACTACCTTCCGAGTAAAGAACTTACCTCTGACATCCATCCTATAATTACCACCCCTCAATTTAAAGCCATCCGAGGAAAAAGGCTCTCACTGCCCACCCTATCTAACCCTCTGATCATTTCGTATGCCTCAATTAAGTTACCTCTCAACCTTTTTCTCTCTCATGAAAACAACCTCAAGTCCCTCAGTCTTTCCTCGTAAGACCTTCCCACCAAAGCAGGCAACATCCCTGGTCAACCTCCTCTGCACCCTTTCCAATGCCTCCACATCTTTCTTATAATGTGGCGACCAAAACTGCACACAATTCGGTGCTTTGGTCCACCTTGTTGTCCAACGAGGGGCATACACGCGATGGGTTGTGAGAGGGCTGCTCTTGGATATTTTTTTCGAGAGTATCCTAGTGCTTCACGTCGTTAGTGTACGCTTGACCTGGACCATTTGACGGGCAACACGACAGCTCGGTGACTATCGCTGTGCTGTGCAGATACATGGATTTGGGCCTGTGTCTGTGGGAGTTTGCACATTCTCCCCGTGCTCGCGTGGGTTTTCTCCGGGCGCTCCGGTTTCCTCCCACATCACAAAGATGTGCTCTTAGGCTAATTGGCAGAACAAATTCTCCCTAAATTGTCTCAAATCTGATTTTTAATCCATAGATCTATAAACATGGACAGGGATCGTGAGTAGAGGAGGGAACATCGGGGTGGCAGCGCGGGCTCGTTGGGCCGAAGGGCCTGTTTCCCGTGCTGTTTTGTTCTTTGTTCTTCTTTGTTCTTAACACTCCAAGTGCGGCCGCACCAGAGTTTTGTACAGTTGCAACATGACCTCACGGCTCCGAAATTCAATCCCTCTACCAATAAAAGCTAACACACCGTACGCCTTCTCAACAACCTGGGTGCCAACTTTCAGGGATCTATGCACACGTAGAGCATGATCTCTCTGTTCGTCGACACTACTAAGAATTAGGGTCTTCACCACCGATTCCATCAGCGAATCTCAGGCCCCCTACCACCCTCTGCGTAAAAGAATTCCTCCTCACGTCCCCTCTACAACTCCTGCCGCTAATCTTGCCTCCATGTTCTAGAATTCTCCGCTGGAGGAAGCAATTCTGTTCTGCCCCCCCTCTATCTTGCCCACTCATAATCTTTCACACCGCAACCAAGTCACTTTCTCAAGAGATCTCGGTGTACATGTGCGTAGATCCCTGGAAGTTGGCACCCAGGCTGTTAAGAATGCGTACGTTGTGTTAGCTTTTATTGGTAGAGGGATTGAATTTAGGAGCCGTGAGGTTATGTTACAACTGTACAAAACTCTGGTGCGGCCGCACTTGGAGTATTGCGTACAGTTCTGGTCCCCACATTGTAGGAAAGATTGGAAAGAGGAGGTTTACCAGGATGGTGCCTGACATGGTGGGAAGGTCTTACTTTTCCTGGCAACATTCTTGTCATTCTTGTAGGTTCTTTACCCAGAGGGTGGTAAGGGTATGGAATGCCCTGCCTGCGGCAGTTGTAGATGCGCCAAGTTTGGTGGCGTTTAAGAGGTTAGTAGATAAGTTTATGGACGAAAAGGGAATGGTTTAGATTAGAGGGTCATTGCTTTTTCCTAATTGGTCGGCGCAACATCGAAGGCCGAAGGGCCTGTTCTGCCCTGTAACGTTCTATGTTCTATGTTCTAACCTCCTCCCTCCAGAGCAATCCCTGTAGCGAGAGTGAAAGGGATCAACATTAAGCCTGAATGGGAAGAGACGGCGTGCATGGCAGACGCAGCACCCATTCGGATGGGCTGAATGGTTTATTTCTGCACATTCTACTCAATCTACCAAACTCTGCTTCCTTCTGGGTCTCCCTCACCCTCAACTCTGGAAACTTCCACTCTGTTCATCTGATTTGATTTATTTTTGTCACGTGTATTGGGATACAGTGAAAAGTATTGTTTCTTGCGCGCTATACAGACAAAGCATGCCGTTCAAAGAGAAGGAAAGGAGATTGTGCAGAATGTAGTGTTACAGTCACAGCTAGGGTGCAGAGAAAGATCAACTTAATGTGAGGTAGAACATAGAACATTACAGCGCAGTACAGGCCCTTCGGCCCTCGATGTTGCGCCGGCCAGTGGACCCTCTAACCTAAACTATTCCAATATCATCCATATGCCTATCCACCGAACATCTGAATGCCCCCAAAGTAGGCGAGTCCACAACTGCTGCAGGCAGTCCATTCAAAAGCCTGTCAGCAGCAGGGAAGGAGCTGTTCTTGAGTCGGTCGGTAGGTGACCTCAGACTTTTGTATCTTTTCCCCGATGGAAGAAGGTGGAAGAGAGAATATCTGGGGTGCGTGGGGGGGGGTCCTTGATTACGCCGGCTGCTTTTCCCCGAGGGCAGCGGGAAGTGTAGACAGAGTCAATGGATGGGAGACTGGTTTGCTTGATGGGATTGGGCTACATTCACCACCCTTTTGTAGTTCCTTGTGGTCTTGGGCAGAGCAGGAGCCCCATCCCAAACTGTGATACAACCCAGAAAGAATGCTTTCTATGGGGCATCTGTAAAAGTTGGTAGCAGCACGCCAAATTTCCTTAATATTCTGAGAAAGTAGAGGCGTTGGTGGGACTTCTTAAGTATAGTATTGGCATGGGCCGGGGGGGGTGGGAATGGGGGGAAACCAGGACAGGTTGTTGGTAATCTGGACACCTAAAAACTTGAAGCCCTCAAACCCTTTCTACTTTGTCCCCATTGATGTAGACGGGAGCATGGTGTCCGCTAAGCTTCCTGAGGTCGATGGCGATCTTCTTTGTTTTGTTGACATTGAGGGAGAGATTATTGTCGCTGCACCAGTTCATCAGATTCTCGATTGGGGGTTGGTTACAGCCGGGTGGGAGAGAGGGGGAGGTGTGGGGTGGGAGGGGGGGGGGAGGTGTGATAGAAATAGAAATATGTAGAAACATAGAACATTACAGCACAGTACAGGCCCTTCGGCCCTCAATGTCGTGCTATGTCCAATCCCAAAATCAAGCTATCCCACTCTCTGGAGTGCTCCATGTGTCTATCCAATAACTCTTGAAAGTTCCTCAAGTGTCCAACTCCACTATCACAGCAGGCAGTCCATTCCGCACCCCAACCGTTCTCTGAATAATCGGATTCCCTTCTATATCTCCCACCATGAACAAAGAACAAAACAGCATGGGAAACAGGCCCCCTCGGCCCAACGAGCCCGCGCCGCCACCCCTATGTTCCCACCTCTACCCGCGATCCCTGTCCATGTTTATAGATCTATGGATTAAAAACCAAATTTGAGACAATTTAGGGAGAATTTGTTTTGCCAATTAGCCTAAGAGCACATCTTTGGGATGTGGGACAAAACCGGAGCGCCCGGAGAAAACCCACGCAAGCACGGGGAGAATGCACAAACTCCCACGGACACAGACCCGAATCCATGTATCTGCACAGTGATAGTCACTGAGCTGTTGCGTTGCTCATCAAATGGCCCAGGTCAAGCGTACACTAACGACATGAAGCCCTAGCATACTACATAGAACATACATAGAACAATACAGCACAAACAGGCCCTTCGGCCCACGAGTTGCGCCGACCACATCTACCAAACCACAGACCTATCTATAACCCCCTATCCTATTCTTTTCCGTATACTCATCCAGAAGTCTCTTAAAAGACCCCAGTGAGTTTGCCTCAAAAATACTCTTGAAAAATATCCTCTCACGACCCATCGCGTGTATGCCCCTCGTTAGACAACAAGGTGGACCAAAGCACCTGTAGGATAAAAACAAGTACATCAATATCATCATCTATTTACACACTTCCCAGGGACTCCCAAGGCTCATGGTCCCTGTTTTAAATCAGTTTTCTATACCCCTCCATTCCCATTCTGTTCATGTGCCCATCTAAGTGTTTCTTAAATAACTCCAGAGTTATAGTTATGCCCCCTAGTAACAGTTACACCTCTACCTGAGGAAATAGTCTTTGCGCGTCCACTCTATCAATCCCTCCTCATCGTGCTATAAACCTCTACTAAGTCGCCTCTTATCCTCCTCTGCTCCAAAGAGAAAAGCGCCCATGCACGCGAAGGGCGGGGGGAGAGGAGGGGGGCGGTGGTGGTGGTCACAGGCCGCAAGTGGAAGTGGAGATGAGGCAGAAGGGAAACAGGCATCAGAGGCCCCCAGTGAGGCCTAGTCGCAGTAGGCCTCTGAGGAGACCTGAGGGTGACGGCCCCTCCTCAACGCAAGATCAAACCACGTCACTCACCTTCCACAAGTAATATCCTTGACTGGGGAGCGAAGTTACCTGGGAAAGGGAAAAAAAAACCCCTTAGCAACAGGGTCAGAGGTCAGGCCAACACCGTACGCAAAGGGTCGTGGTCAGTGTCGCTGCCCGTCCGGAGCGATATTTGAGTTCAGGAATGGACGGGCAGCGAATTTCAAAACAGAATCTCACACACGGCGCGGAAAGGGGCCGTTCGGCCCACCGAGTCGGCACCGGCCCTGGAGAAACACCAGCTGAGATACTGCGGACGCCGGAATCTGAAACCAAATTGGAAAAATGCTGGAAAATCTCGGCGGGTCTGGTAGCACCTGGTGGGGAGAAAAAGTAGAGCCAACGTCTAGACAATTCCAGCACTCGCAGTATTTTGCTTTTATCTCAGGGTTTAACTCACCGCTGCTTCACTCCTAGGAATGCTTACCCTGTTCTTCCCTCAGTGGGTTAGCGCCGCTGCCTCACTGCGCCAGGGACCCGGGTTCGATTCCCCGCTCGGGTCGCTGTCTGTGCAGAGTCTGCACATTCTCCCCGTGCCTGCGTGGGTTTCCTCCCACACTCCAAAGATGTGCAGGTTAGGTGGATTGGCCATGCTAAATTGTCCCTCAGTGTCCAAAGATGTGCAGGTTAGGTGGATTGGCCATGCTAAATTGTCCCTTAGTGTCCAAAGATGTGCAGGTTAGATGGATTGGCCATGTTAAATTACCCTTAGTGTCCAAAGATGTGCAGGTTAGGTGGATTGGCCATGCTAAATTGCCCTAGTGTCAAAGAGTGTAGGTTAGGTGGATGGCCATGCTAAATTGTCCCTTAGGTCCAAAGATGTGCAGGTTAGGTGGATTGGCCATGCTAAATTGTCCCTTAGTGTCCAAAGATGTGCAGGTTAGGTGGATTGGCCATGCTAAATTGTCCCTTAGTGTCCAAAGATGTGCAGGTTAGGTGGATTGGCCATGCTAAATTGTCCCTTAGTGTCCAAAGATGTGCAGGTTAGGTGGATTGGCCATGTGAAAGTGCCCTTTGGTGTGTAGGTTAGAAGGATCAGAGACACACAAACAAACAGATACATGCACATGTGCACAGATAAATACACACACACACACACACACACACACACACATATATACACACACACACACACACACGCACATATACACACACACACACACACACACACGGACACACACACAGACACATGCACATGCACATAGACACATGCAGAACACATACGCACAGACATACACATACAGATACATGCACTCACATACATGCACACACACATACACACACACATATGCGCACACACACACATGTGCAGACACATACATGCGCAGACACATACATGCACAGTTAGTTATAACCAAAACAGAAAAATGCTGGAAAATCTCAGCGTCTGTGGAGAAAGAATAGAGATAATGTTTGTGGAGGTCTGACAAAAGTGGGTCATCCAAACACTAAACCTCAATTCTCTCTCCCCCTCAGACGCTGCCAGACCTGCCGAGATTTTCCAGCACTTTTTCTGTTTTTGATTCCGATTCCGGCATGCCGAGTGTTTTGTGTTCATCTTCAGTTAATTACCGCTGGTGGCCAGCGGGCAGGAACTTGTATTAATTCCGTTACCATCTCTCTGGACCAGGCCTGTAGACGCTAAGGGTCAGAATGGTCCCTCCTCCCCCGGCCTCCCCCACCCCCTCGGCCGTGTATCCCAGTAAGAGAGGGGCGAAATCTCTTCTTCTCTGGCTCGATGGGTGGATTATTATAAAATGTCTACGTACCCTCCGATGGGGCAATCACATCCGGCCTGTTGGCGAAGACGATATCGACATATTCCAGCTGTAACCTCTCGAGCGAGCCTTTCAGGCCTGAGGAGAAACATAGGCTCATGTTCAAAACAGATGCCGTCACATAGGAGAAGGTTCAATCTTCAGTCACGCAACCGTCATAGAATCCCTACAGTGCAGAAGGAGGACACTCGGCCCATCGAGTCTGCACCGACCACAATCCCACCCAGGCCCTAACCCCGTAACCCCTTGCGTTTACCCTAGCTAGTCCCCCGACACTAAGGGGCAATTTAGCATGGTCAATCCACCTAACCTGCACATCTTTGAACATTAAGGGGCAATTTAGCATGGTCAATCCACCTAACCAGCACATCTTTGGACACTAAGGGGCAATTTAGCATGGCCAATCCACCTAACCTTTGGTCACGAAGGGGCAATTTAGCATGGCCAATCTACTTAACTTGCACATTTTTGGTCAGTAAGGAGCAATTTAGCATGGCCAATCCACCTAACCTGCATATCTTTGGACACTAAGGGGCAATTTAGCATGGCCAATCTACATAACCTGCACATCTTTGAACATTAAGGGCAATTTAGCATGGCCAATCCACCTAATGTGCACATCTTTGGACACTAAGGGGCACTTTAGCATGGCCAATCCACCTAACCCTCACATCGTTGAACACTAAGGGGCACTTTAGCATGGCCAATCCACCTAACCTGCACATCTTTGAACATTAAGGGGCAATTTAGCACGGCCAATCCATCTAACCTGCTCACCTTTGAACATTAAGGGGCAATTTAGCACGGCCAATCCACCTAACCCAAACATCTTTGAACACTAAGGGACAATTTAGCATGGCCAATCCACCTAACCTGCACATTTTTGGTCAGTAAGGAGCAATTTAGCATGGCCAATCCACCTAACCTACACATCTTTGGACACTAAGGGGCAATTTAGCACGGCCAATCCACCTAACCTGCACATCTTTGGACACTAAGGGACAATTTAGCATGGCCAATCCACCTAACCTGCACATCTTTGGACACTAAGGGACAATTTAGCATGGCCAATCCACCTAAAGAATCTTCGTGAACCAGATGGTGGGTATCTTAGTGGCGATGAGGTGAAGCACGATTCCGAAGGATCTCGCTCGTAACTGTTGGCCGAATTTGGGAGTAATGCGTCTTGTTTGGAAGATGGGACTTGTTCAACCCTGCCATCGAGGACTCCAACCAACGTGTGGAATGTCGGTGTTTATCTCTTATTCGGCAAACAACATTATGGCAGATAGGAAACAAGGGGTAATTCTCCTGACTGCATTTCAGCATTTACTGTCTAAGAACAAAGAACAAAACAGCACGGGAAACAGGCCCTTCGGCCCAACGAGCCCGCGCCGCCACCCCGATGTTCCCACCTCTACCTGCGATCCCTGTCCATTTTTATAGATCTATGGATTAAAAACCAAATTTGAGACAGTTTAGGGAGAATTTGTTTTGCCAATCAGCCTAAGAGCACATCTTTGGGATGTGGGAGGAAACCGGAGCACCCGGAGAAAACCCACGCAAGCACGGGGAGAATGCGCAAACTCCCACAGACACAGGCCCCAAATCCATGTATCTGCACAGCACAGTGATAGTCACCGAGCTGTCGTGTTGCCCATCAAATGGTCCAGGTCAAGAGTACACTAACGGCGTGAAGCACTGGGACACTCTGTCAAAGAACGAAGAACAGTACAGCATGGGGAACAGGCCCTTTGGCCCCTCCAAGCCTGAACGGACCATTAGACTAAAACCATGTACACTTACAGAGTCCACACCCTTCTATTCCGATCGTATTCACGCATTCCTCTAGCTGCCCCTTCAATGTTACTGTCGTACCTACTTCCTCCACCTCCCCGGACACTGCGTTCCAGGCATTCATCACCCTCTGTGTAAGAAACCTTTCCTTGCCCATCTCCTCGAACCTTTTCCCCACGCACCTTAAGCCCATGCCCCCTCGCCCTTGACTTTCCTATCGCAAGGAAACAGCATCTGATTATCCACTCTGTCCTCATAATCTCTGTTGACCTCTATCAGGTCGCCCCCCCCACCCTCGCCCCCCAGCGAGAACCAAACCGAGTTTCTCCAACCTCTCCTCGGAGTTATTGCCCTCCAGACCAGGGCAACATCCTGGTAAACCACTTCTGTACCCTCTCCAAAGTTACTCGGAGCTTGGTTTTCCCTGAGGCATCGGATACCAGAACCTTCCAAGAATTCCAATAAATGTTAGGGAGTACTACCATCCCAAGACAAATCTGACTCCGAGGCTTTGTAGTTTTTAACCAGGAAATCTGGGAGACAGGAGACTCTTATCTCTAGCTCCCTAGATTAAGATAACTTTTTAACCCTTAATGAGATGCTTACAGACCGACTAGTTTGTGGCATTTAGAACATAACTATTCAAAAACGCTGATCAGCTGAAGTTCAACGGGACTTCAAATGGGTTTTTACGGTTGCCCTAATCAAAGAACAAAGAACAAAACAGCACAGGAAACAGGCCCCTCGGCCCAACGAGCCCGCGCCGCCACCCCGATGTTCCCAGCTCTACCCACGATCCCTGTCCATGGTTATAGATCTATGGATTAAAAACCAAATTTGAGACAATTTAGGGAGAATTTGTTTTGCCAATTAGTCTAAGAGCACATCTTTGGGATGTGGGAGGAAACCGGAGCACCCGGAGAAAACCCACGCAAGCACGGGGAGAATGCGCAAACTCCCACGGACACAGGCCCAAATCCATGTATCTGCACAGCACAGCGATAGTCACCGAGCTGTCGTGTTGCCCATCAAATGGTCCAGGTCAAGCGTACACTAACGACGTGAAGCACTAGGATACTCTCGAAAATCATTGGAAAATGCTTCAAGTGCAGGAAATGAGTATCCCAGAGGAAAAGGTGAGGCCATACTTGGAATACTGTGGACAGTTCTGGTCACCCTATTATAGAAAGGATATCATTAAACTTGAAAGAGCGCAAAAAAGATTTACTAGGATGCTACGGGGACTTGATAGTTTGAGTTATAAGGAGAGGCTGGGATAGACTGGGGTTTTTTCCTCTGGAGCGTAGGAAGCTGAGGGGTGATCTTATAGAGGTCTATAAAATAATGACGGGCACAGATCAGCCAGATAGTCAATATCTTTTCCCAAAGGTCAGGGAGTCTAAAACTAGAGGGTACAAGTTTAAGGTGAGAGGAGAGAGATACAAAAGGGTCCAGAGGGACAATTTTTTTCACACAGAGGGTGGTGAGTGTCTGGAACGAGATGCCAGAGGTAGTAATAGAGGCGGGTACAATTTTATCTTTTGAAAAGCAGTTACAGATGGGTATCGAGGGCCAAATGCGGGCAATTGGGACGAGCATGGTCGTTAAATAGAAAGGGGCGGCATGCACAAGTTGGGCTGAAGGGCCTGTTCCTCTGCTGTAAACCCCAACGATTCTATGACACTGTCTGAATTTGGGGACCACCCCTTGAGTGCGGAGGGGTCTCACTCAGGAAGTATCTAAATACACGCACTCCGGGCCCAGCCACCGAGAGCAAAGCCCAGCATCGAACCAAACAGTTCCAAGTCCCTGCCAGTGTGTGAAGAGGAAGGAGCAAAGGAGCCCTAACAAGGCGTAGGTTTCGTAAAACAACTTGTAGGCCGGGTGATCCGGGAAGGAACACACGCCGGAAGGTCCACCCGCATCTGATTTACAACAACTAAATTGCCTGGCGACATCCAAAGAAGAGAAACGTGTGGCTAATTGGTCCTCTGGTATGAATATAGAAAGGGGCGGCATGCACAAGTTGGGCTGAAGGGCCTGTTCCTCTGCTGTAAACCCCAACGATTCTATGACACTGTCTGAATTTGGGGACCACCCCTTGAGTGCGGAGGGGTCTCACTCAGGAAGTATCTAAATACACGCACTCCGGGCCCAGCCACCGAGAGCAAAGCCCAGCATCGAACCAAACAGTTCCAATTGTGTGACCACAATTCGGTTACGTTCACCTTAGTGATGGACAGGGATAGGCATGAAGCTGGGGGCTGTAGTTATAGCTGGGGGAAGGGTAATTATGAGGCCATCAGGAGAGAATTAGGGTGCGTAGATTGGACTAGGGAACTACAGGGACTGGGAACATCTGGAATGTGGTGCTTATTCAAGGAGCAGCTGCTGAGAGTCCTTGATAAGTATGTCCCTGTCAGGCAGGGAGGAAATGGACGAGTAAGAGAGCCTTGGTGTACGAAAAGAGTTGATTTGCTGGTTAAGAAGAAAAAGGAGGCTTATGTCAGGATGAGGCTTGAAGGCTCAGGTAGTGCAATGGATAGCTATAGATTAGCTAGGAAGGAGGTAAAAAGTGAATTGAGGAGAGCTAAGAGGGGACACGAGAAGATGTTGGCTGATAGGATTAAGGAGAATCCTAAAGCTTTCTTTCGATATGTTAAGAATAGAAGATTGGTTAGGGCGAGATTAGGGCCAGTCATAGATAGCAGTGGGAAGTTGTGCGTGGAGCCTGAAGAGATTGGCGAGGCACTGAATAAATATTTCTCTTCGGTATTCACGCCGAGTGCTGGAAATGTAGCTGTGGAGAGCACTGAGGTACAGGGTTGCAAATTGGGGAGTAGTGTAGTAGATAGGGAGGATGTGTTAGAAATTCTCGAGGGTTTGAAGTTGGATAAGTCCCCTGGGCCGGACGGGATTTACCCTAGGATTCTCTGGGAGGCAAGAGAGGAGATTGCAGAGCCTCTGGCTCTGATCTTCAGGTCCTCGTTGGTTACGGGTGTGGTTCCGGAGGACTGGAGGATAGCGAATGTGGTCCCATTGTTTTAGAAGGGGAAGAGAGACCTTCCTGGGAATTATAGGCCAGTGAGTCTTACTTCTGTTGTGGGCAAGGTATTGGAGAGAATTATTAGGGATAGGATTTATAGTTATTTAGAGAGAAATGAATTGATTGGGGATAGTCAGCATGGTTTCGTGAAGGGTAGGTCATGCCTTACTAACCTCATTGAGTTTTTTGAGAAAGTGACCAGAGAGGTGGATGGGGGTAAGGCGGTTGATGTAGTATATATGGACTTTAGTAAGGCTTTTGATAGGTGGCCCATGGAAGACTTCTACAGAAAATGCAGATGTGTGGAATAGAGGGTGATTTAGCTAATTGGATTAGAAATTGGCTGGCAGATAGAAGACAGAGGGTGGTGGTTGATGGGAGATTTTCTTCGTGGAGTTCGGTGACGAGTGGTGTGCCTCAGGGGTCTGTTTTGGGGCCCCTGCTGTTTGTAATTTTTATAAATGATCTGGATGAGGGTATTGAGGGATGGATCAGTAAATTTGCAGATGATACTAAAGTTGGTGGTGTGGTAGATAGTGAAGAGGGGTGTTTAGTTTACAGAGTGACTTGGACAAGTTGCAGAGCTGGGCCGAGAGGTGGCAAATGGAGTTTAATGTGGAAAAGTGTGAGGTACTGCACTTTGGCAGGAACAATAAATGTGTAGAGTATAGGGCTAATGGTAGGGCTCTTAATAGTGTTGAGGAACAGAAGGATCTTGGTGTATGTGTCATAGATCCCTGAAAGTAGGCAGTCAAGTGGATAAAGTTGTTAAGAAGGCTTATGGAGTCTTAGCTTTTATTGGTAGGGGGATTGAATTTAGGAGCCGCAGCATCATTTTGCAGCTGTACAAAACTCTAGTGCGGCCGCACTTGGAGTATTGTGTGCAGTTCTGGTCGCCACATTATAAGAAAGATGTGGAGGCATTGGAGAGGGTACAGAGGAGGTTTACCAGGATGTTGCCTGGTATGGAGGGCAGGTCCTATGAAGAGAGGTTGAAGGATTTGAGGTTGTTTTCGTTAGAAAGGAGGCGGCTAAGGGGGGATCTTATTGAACATATAAGATGATTAGAGGTTTGGATAGGGTGGACAGTGATAGCCTTTTTCCTAGGATGGAAAAAGCTAGCACGAGGGGACACAACTTTAAATTAAGGGGTATGAGTTATAGGACGGATATCAGAGGTAGGTTCTTTACTCAAAGAGTGATTAGGGAGTGGAATGCCCTGCCTGCAGCTTGTTGTAGATGCGCCAAGTTTGGTGGCGTTTAAGAGGTTAATTGATAAGTATATGGAAGAGAAGGGAATGGTTTAGTTTGGAGGGGCATTGCTTTTTATTTTGGTCGGCACAACATCGAAGGCCGAAGGGCCTGTTCTGTGCTGTATTGTTCTATGTTCTATGTTCTATGAATAGAGGACCTGCTCAGAATAGAGTCTCTGCTCAGCGACTCTGCGCTGTGTTACTGTGTTTACCCCATTCCAACACCGGCATCTCTACATAATGTGTGAGTATAGCAGCCCTGCCGGGATATAGAACACTGCACTTGCCTGAGGAAGACACGGGAATGTTGAAAGCTCGCTTTTTTACTATCAAATAAATCGGTTGGATTAATAATTGGTGTTGCTAAATTCTTACTGAGTTCTTACCACCCGAATCCAACGCCGGCATCTTTACATCATGAATAGAACACAGAACATTACAGCGCAGAACAGGCCCTTCGGCCCTCGATGTTGCGCTGACCAATTAAGATAAAGCAGTGACCCTCTAACCTAAACCATTCCCTTTTCGTCCATAAACTTATCTACTGACCTCTTAAACACCCACAAACTTGGCGCATCTACAACTGACGCAGGCAGGGCATTCCATACCCTCACCACCCTCTGGGTAAAGAACCTACCTCTGACATCTGTCCTATAACTACCACCCCATAATTTAAAGCTGTGTCCCCTCGTGCTAGCTTTCTCCATCCGAGGAAAAAGGCTATTGTTGTCCACCCTGTCTAAACCTCTGATCATCTTATATGTTTCAATAAGGTCTCCTCTTAGCCGCCTTCTTTCTAACGAAAACAACCTCAAGTCCCTCAGCCTCTCTTCATAAGACCTGCCCTCCATACCAGGCAACATCCTGGTAAACCTCCTCTGTACCCTCTCCCATGCCTCCACATCTTTCTTATAATGCGGGGACCAGAACTGTACACAATACTCCAAGTGCGGCCGCACTAGATTTTTGTACAGTTGCAACATGATGTTGCGGCTCCGAAATTCAATCCCCCTACCAATAAAAGCTAAGACTCCGTATGCCTTCTTAACAACCTTATCGACTTGATTGCCAACTTTCAGGGATCTATGCACACATACACCAAGATCCCTCTGAAGTGAGTATGTGAGAGAGAGTGTGTGTGAGAGAGAGTGTGTGTGAGAGAGAGTGTGTGTGAGAGAGAGTGTGTGTGAGAGAGAGTGTGTGAGAGAGTGAGTGTGTGAGAGAGAGTGTGTGTGAGAGAGAGAGAGTGTGTGAGAGAGAGTGTGTGAGAGAGCGAGTGTGTGAGAGAGCGTGTGTGTGTGAGAGAGAGAGTGTGTGAGAGAGAGAGTGTGAGAGAGAGAGTGTGAGAGAGAGAGTGTGAGAGAAGAGTGTGTGAGAGGAGTGTGTGAGAGAGAGTGTGTGTGAGGGAGGAGTGTGTGAGAGAGAGTGTGTATGAGAGAAGAGAGTGTGTGAGAGAGTGTGTGAGAGAGAGTGTGTGAGAGGAGTGTGTGTGTGAGAGGAGTGAGTGTGTGAGAGAGAGTGTGTGTGAGAGAGAGAGTGGTGTGAGAGAGTGTGTGAGAGAGAGTGTGTGAGAGATTGAGAAATGATCTTGGCTCGCAAAAGCAAAGTGGAGACTCAGTTTTGGGTAGAGATAAGGAATCAGATGGTCACTTCCGGGAGCATTATAAAATAAGAGGGTGCAGGGTGGGGGGGGGCCGGGGAAATGTAAAGATTTCTAAGAAGGGGTGCGGCAATAATCAGGGGGGGAGGCAACTTCCACCGACATGAAGATTGGGTGATGAGATTGGCAGGGCTGGCTTTGCCCTGCCTGCTGCAGTTGTAGATTCGCCAAGTTTGGGGGCGTTTAAGAGGTCAGTGGGTAGGATGAAATGGGAATGGTTTAAGTTAGAGGGTCATTGCTTTTTCCTAATTGGTCGGCGCAACATCGAAGGCCGAAGGGCCTGTTCTGCGCTCTAATGTTCTACGTTCTAACGTCATCCTTAATGAGCACAGCTGTAATTCACTCCCAGCGGCCCTCGCTGCAGGTCACGTGGCCATGTCCCACACCCCCACCCACCGCGCTGCGGCCGTGATCGCTGCTCATTGGGTCAGCCAGGGGAGGCGATACGTAAATGCAATACTTCAGCAGGGTACCTTCGATGATGTGCTTGCGGGAGAGGCCCCTCTCTGTCTCCGCCCTGCGGAATAAGACAGGATTGTCGTGTGAATTGGCAAGGAGAGAAGGGTGGGGAACTCACTTGAACACACGGGGAGGGTGGTGGAGAGGTGAGGGATTCCCTCAAATACACGGGGACAGTTACGCCAGAGTTTTACCGCTGTGCCCGCCACGGGAGTGGGAGTGGGAAGGTCCGTTCACCTCGAGGGGGATTTTAGAGTTTCAGGGTGAGTGAGCCTGTAAACTCCCATCCATCACCTCAAACCCCCTTCCTGCTCTCAGGAGGCACCATCCCTCCCCAACCCACTCCCAACCTCACCCTCTCACACACTCTCTCACACACACACACACACTCTCACACACACACACTCTCACACACTCTCTCACACACACACACACACTCTCTCACACACACACACTCTCACACACTCTCTCACACACTCTCACACACTCTCTCACACACTCTCACACACTCACACACTCTCTCACACACTCTCTCACACACTCTCTCACACACTCTCACACACACACACACTCTCTCACACACACTCACTCCCACACACACACTCACTCTCACACACTCTCTCACACACTCTCACACACTTCTCACACACTCACGCTCACACTCTCTCACACACACACACGCTTCACACACACACACTCTCACACACACACACTCACACACACACTCCAATCACACACACACTCACACACACTCTCTCTCACACACACTCTCTCTCACACTCTCTCTCTCACACACACTCTCTCACAACCACACTCTTCTCACACACACACTCTCTCTCACACACTCACTCTCCACACTCTCTCACACACAACACTCTCACACACAAACCCTCTCACACACTCACTATCACACACTCTCTCTCACACACCACTCTCCACACACACACTCTCTCAACACACCACACTCCTCTCCACACTCACACTCTCTCACACACACACACACTCACATTCTCTCAAACACACACAAACTCACACTCTCTCAAAGCCACACAAACTCACACTCTCTCAAACCCACACACACTCACACTCTCTCAAACACACACACACTCACACTCTCTCAAACACACACACACTCTCTCAAACACACACACACTCACACTCTCTCAAACACAAACACACTCACACTCTCTCAAACACACACACACTCTCTCAAACACAC